>JAKLTH010000203.1:0-600000 GCA_025175895.1 Wurfbainia villosa
GCATACTAATCGCTATTCATTTCTTGTTCATACAAAGATTTGCATCTTTGTTACTTTTCTTCTTTAACTATGTCTCTACCACACTACAGGAATTATAAACTTCTTGTTTGGTGGATGGTGGGTCGCCTCATCTGCACACACTTGTCTTGTGAAACATGTTGCGATCGAATCCGTGAGTCGAGAAACACGAGTCCGATATGTTGAAACCAGACAATGAAGGCGATTCTGAAGGAACTGATGATCTTGAAGTGGTTTTGTGCAAGAACAAACTAGAGAACTTAGATTTGTCAGTACCTAGTTTCATGGACAACAAAGTTTCAGATAATGAAAATGAGTTTGCACCTGCGGGCACGGGTTCTCCGCTTATCAGTCGGCCAGGTAAGTTTGAAGAAGAGACGACCATCTTCTTGGACAAAGATTTTTCCAATGACAACTCGTGCCCTATTATGAAAGACATCGGCGTCGATGAAGGTTTATGCTCCCTCGAGAAGGTCTTGTTAGAAAATGATGTGGGTGAGAAAAAAAAGAGTTCACCTGAAACTGAAGAAGTGCCAAACACAGTTGAGCATGTTAAAATTGAGCATCCTATGAATGAGAAACCAAAGGTCTCTGCTGCTGCAGACTTGGATTCTGAAGCTAGAATGTCGATTCCCGACGCAAACCGTGAAAATCCTGATGATGGAGAGGGGAAGGCTAGGCTCAACAATCCTTTTGAATCGACAGCAGTCGCTCGGAAGGACGACAAGAGAGGAGAAAATATAGATAGTCAAGAGACCTTACAGGCTCAACATGGTTCTGTTTCCAAAATGGCAGTCCTGAATGCTACAGCAGCTCCTCTACACGACGATAACGAGTTCAATCCTTCCAGCACAAATGCAGTTTCAGGATCCATTGCATACTCCGGCAACATTTCAATGCGATCCGATAGCAGCACTACCAGTACCCGATCCTTTGCCTTTCCAGTGTAAGAAGCAACTGACTATTCAAAAACTTGTTTTTAAATGCATCATGTGCATAAAATATTTAAAGCTTTCTAGCATTTGTTCCTTCTGTCAGATCAATTTGAGTTTGTGAGAAGAAATATGAGCTTTTAGCAAACCATAAAACTGAAAAGAAATTATGTCTCTTGCTTAACCATGGAACTTTGTTTATGGAAAACTCGAGTTCGACTATCAACTTAAGTGCCATGCAGTTCATGATCTCCTCTACCAAGTTCAAAAGATGAACTTTGCATGATTATGGCACTTATACTCTTATTTCTTATAGAACTGCTCAGATGTATGATAAAGATTGGCATAGATACAATGAGAGCAACCTAATCCAAAGGATTTCAATTGGTAGAATGCATTTAGTTTGTATTTTAAGGCATTAGAATCTTTAGTTCCTGGATGGTATCCAAACATGTGTTTCTTGTGAATCTCTAGTGTTCTATGTATTCTTGTATTTATTTTGATATTTCCATGAGTGCAGATTGCAAAGGGAGTGGAATACGAGTCCGGTGAAAATGGCTAAAGCGAGGAAGACCCGATCTTGGAAGATGGTACTTATTTGCTGTAAATTTCGATGATACCTATTATTAGCCCTTTTTTTTTTTTTTCCTTTGAGTTTGCCCCTTTACATGTCCAAAGACATGTACAAAGATCGTCGGTTTGTGACTATGGTTTTGGGATTGATTCTGTAAGCAAACGTGTTGTTGCTTTCTCATAAAATGTTTTATTGGTCAAAGAAATAAAATCTATGTTCTGCTCATGAATCGTTAGAGCGCAAAAGCTACTCTTTTTACTTTTTTTATAAGTGACATTAAAATATTCGAATTTTCGATCCGATTAATCTCTGAGAGTGACCGAATTTACCACATGAACTTTCAGAATGTCTCGTCAATAATTGAGCCGGATAAGGTCGGAATTCAAGTGACATTCATCGACCACTAAGGGTAAATCAAAGAAGCGCTCGTAGTTCTTTTACGATTCAGTTCGGACTCCGTAGTCATATCAATCTTGAATGACGGTCTAATGTCAAAGTTGTACTCCATCCACCGAGCAAACTCCTGAGCATTCGAATAAATTTTTTTAATTTCGTCGTTTAACAATATCACATTGTATTTTTGTTGTGGAATGTCTCTTTGCTTTTACGACTGTATAATGCCCAAAAGCCACTCTGATATGTAACAAGGATGATGCGACTATTGTGTATAAGTTGTGATCTGAATTTATTCGATAGATGAATCAGGAGGAATTATTGTCGAGACTATTTTAGAGGCATGGCTGTGAGAGATATATGCACTTGTTTTCGTTACTCGATTTCAGATTTTGCTTTCCCTTTCCATTTACTGCTTGTTTTTTCATCTAGCATTGCCCTTGTTTATGCAAGAGGTGTCGATAAGTTGTGCTTGTGATCGGTATCGCTTGAAAAAAATAAAATAAAAATAAAATCGTCACATTAACGGTTTCTTTTAACTGCTCTTACCGATGGAGAAAATAAATTAAGAATCCAAATGACAAATGTAAAAGAAGAGATCGATCGATAATTCAAAATTATGACCTCTTTGAAAATTAATTTCTATCTATTTAAGAATTATCCTTTTCTATTTATCAACTGAGTTAATCCTGAGAGTTTGTGATCGGTATCGCTTGAGCTTGTATGACCCGTTGAGAGCTAAGCCGAGCCAATCAAGTCTAACTTAGGTCAATTTGGGCATGACTCGATGCCCCATAACTAGAGGTGTCATGTTAGACCACCATGGCTTAGGCTTCCGAAAAAATTAAACTTTTAAAATTAATAAGAAATTAGTAAAAGAATTAAAATAAATACAGTTAAAGGTGATTATTATTATTATTATTATTAGACTAAATCATTATTATTTAGATTATTAAAGGAAGCTTAACTTTGTTATTCTGGTCTCTAAATTACAACTAGTTTCACATTTAAAATGGGAAGAGGACACCAGATAAAATCTGTAAAGAAAATGTATATTTTCATCTTTTTACCTCAACTAATACAAATAAAATTTAATTGCACTTATTAACATAGAAGACAATTAAGAAATTATTTAATGTATTCAATTTTATTTTTATTCAAATTCAAATTGGGTGGACCACAGATATAAATATGCAATATAAATAAGCAAGTGAGCATATTCCTGTCATTTCCCTTCTATCTAATAAATAAAATAAAATAAATGTAGAATCAATATTCCTTGTATATCTTCTCTATTTTTTTTTTCATTTTTATTTGAATTTTCTGTTATTATTGTGTGCAAGAACCTACATATTGCTCATTAACAGACATATGAACCAATAGGAATGTTTTTGAGGAAAATTATTATTTGCTATCTGCACAATAGAATCAGCTTGAATAAATTCTAGACTTTTATAAAAAAAAAGAAGAAGAGAGAAATGATTTTAATTAAACTGTTCACTTTTCCTTTATTTTTCTCTTCCAATTATATCTGCACAATATCATCAGTGTCATTTTTTTAATGTGTTAATGAATGCCTTAAAAAAAAAGATTACTAACCATTTGACATTGAACATCTAACCCTAAAATATATGCTAAATAATTTAAAGACCATGCCCGTTAATTTTGAGCTTTGGTGTCCTTTAGCATAATCTGAATGTTCGACTATGATGCAGAGATGAGAATATTAAGGTGGATGTATAAACATATGAGAATGAACAAAATAAAAAATGAGAGTATTAAAAAGAAAGTCGAAATTACATCTATTGAAGAAAAACTTTGAAAGACATATTTAAGATGGTACGGACATATATTTAGACGATCAATAAATACTCTAGTTAGACAGTATGAAACGATGACAAATACACACATCAAACGAGGAAGAGGAAGATATAAAAAAAAAAAGACTTGATTAACAATAATAAAATAAGATAAAATTTATTTAAGTATATATGATAATATAGTAGGAAATAAAATCCAATAACGTAGAAGGATCTATATAGCCAACCATATATAATGGGATAAAACTTGACGGTTGTTGTTGTTGTTAGTATCCTTTAGAATAATCTAAAGATCCATTATCAAAGAAATAAGGTGAAGCTTCAAAAAGGATTACTAGGGAAGTATCATTTCATAGATGAAGAGAAGGTTATCTCCCTACAAAAGAAAATATATATCAGTAGGAGGAAGAGTAACCAACAAATGGAGACTTACCTTGGACTTCAATTGTTCAGACAACTTATTTTCGAGGTGACCTAGCACATTTGTTTGTATTAATCAAGGCAGGAATTGGTGATACCACTGGGAAGAGAGATTTGAATTTCTTGATCTTCAGTGCTTGGACTATGGATATGGTTTTCCAGTTCGCCAATCTCGATCAGCGAATCTTTTAGCTTACTACTAGTTTTAGTTTTATTATCCATGTTGCTGGTCAAGATTGTACTCTAGTTTTAGCTACACAACATATGGCAGGAGTCTCTCTTGCCGTCTACTTAATAACAACAGATAGCGATTCAAATTAGAATTGCCAGTATTTAAAAAATAATAATTTAAGATGTACATTATAACAAAAAAGAATCAGGTACAAAGAGATGACTTACATTTATCCAAGTCGCCAAAACAATGCCCTAAGATCAGATGTCAGAATGGTGGAGATTGGAATAATTTTTTCAGATATAACAGATTTCACAACTCTCTGTACAAATGAGCAGAAGCATTCATGACAAGAATTGGACATTAAATTCGACTTACGGAATTGATTTTCTTTGGAGTGTTTGCAAATTGGAGTTGAGAAAGCTAGAGCGCACAATTTGGAATGTTCCAACCCGCATGCAGCTAAGATGGTGTGAGTAGCAATCCTTGCAACTTGCTTGAAGTTTGCAATTTCTGTGGAAAACATTCTACTCAATGTACCTTTCTATGTTGGTGCAAGGTATAATTAGATACAAAATGGAACGAACATGGCCCTCCTATGTAGGTGGAACCATCTGTCAGATTCAACTTGTGATACACTATTTCATAATAGTATGATAAAAAGTCAAACAAAACATGAAGGAGATCGAGCACAAAGGAGTCAAGAATAGATGTATTTTATCATAAATATCTTCCCAACTTCAACTGTTATCTGGTTCTTTCTTATTTATAACAACAGGAAAGAAATAAGAACATTCTATGAGCTCACGACACTTTTTTTCACTTTTGACCAAATCAGGCCCCTCTGATTTCTTTTATCATTGGTTTTTAATTGTCCTCCCTAATTCAAACCAGAAACTGATTGTTAAATGAGTTAGCAGCATGGTTTATAGACAAAAAAAACAATTTTTTTTAGCACCTTCCAAACCAAGATGGTCAAATTGGGTTAGCTCACACCTTAATTTTGTATAATTTCATGGATTTGAACTTGTAAACTAGTTTGTAAATCTACTTGCATAATGAAAAATACACCAAATGTCCGGCAACCTTATTTGCAAATGATGTAATTGGATTAGTTTTTACATGTGACGAAGAAATGTGTGATAAATACATGCATATGAACATAACAAAAAGTACATTATGACTTCAGTACGAATGATCTTTCATCATATACATGGAGGTGTATATTTATATGGACACAACAAAGTATATTATGACTTTAGTATGAATGACCTTTCATCATATATATGGAGGTATATATTTATATGAACGCAACAAAGTACATCACGACTGTAGAATGTATGATCTTTCATCATGCGAGGAGCAACTATTATGAATTTAGTATGAATGGTTTTTATCATATATATGGAGGTACATTATGACTTTAGTATGAATGATTTTTCATCATATATATGGAAGTCAGGAAGTGTATATTTAAATGATAACCAACCATCAGGTGATGTATATTTAGACCGAGTAATTTTCTTTACGGTTAAAAAAAAAATCAAACAATTAGATATCGAGCGAAGTTCATGTTATAGTTTTTGTTTTGATAATCCGGGTATCCTGACTTCACCTAATTAATTCTAGAGATGGATGGCTTTCCGCTTGGTTCATCTACTGAGTAAATCTAGAGCATAGCTTGCGTACAATTAGAAGCCAACCTCCAATATATGATGTTATAGTTTCTAGCTTTAAAACATTGCGCAAGTCAATTTGTAAATCAACTTACAGAGTCAAGTTTCCAAACTTATATAAAATTAAGATGGGAGAGACCCTAAATTAACCATATTAGATAAGGCACTCAAGAATTTAGTTTTTACCTAAATTATGTTGGAAGCTAGTTAAAATTGATTCACAAATCAGCTTGCAGGTCATTGCATAATTTTTTTCCCATGCAACTTGATTTGCAAATCAAGTAATGAGGTCAAAAACCCCAAAATTTGGCAAAAATTAAAGGCCTTAGAGAACCCTTGATGACCATCTTAGGCTAAAAGAAACAAAAATATATTGTCTTTATTTATAAATCATACGACAAGCTTGCAGGTAATTCTGTACAATTTTTAACCATTGGTGCAAAAGGCGATTCGTTTACCCTCAACCCTCCCCCCCTCCCCTCAATCGGTCCCACCGTCAACACGAAGGAGGTAAATCACATAGACCATATTGCCCAACCATGAAAGTTGTTTGTAAATCAAATTTAAACAAAAGGTGTGAAAAATTCCACTTTGATGACCTTCGATTGGAAGTTCTCAAAAATCTAGCCGTAAGTTGACTTGCAAATTAGCTTGTGACTTAGGATGGGAGAGAAGTTGAAAACTAATGCTAATTTGAGTGGAAAGACGTGACATTGTTAACCTACACAGGGCATTATTTGGTCAAAAACTAAATAGAAGGGACGCAATTTGGCAAAATGACTGAGAAATAATAAACTTACCCAATTTTTTGTCTCTGGTTAGCAGCCTTAGGTTCAATTTGACTAAATACTGGATCTCACTTTTAGAATTTAGGTAGGCAGAATCACTTGTTTTCAAAGCATCTAGACTTGGACCGCCCAAATTCAGCTTATCAAACAATTTAAACTTTTGGTCAGAATTTCTTTTAACTCTATTACTGTCAGTGCTCAAGATCAAACTAGTGTCCATGTTGTTGCTTGAGATTTCTCTGATTTTTGGTTCAATATCAGAAGAGCAAGCAGCAGAGCCAGAATGAGTAAGTGAATTTTGGGAATTAGGCATCACTGAAGTTTGGCATAAGGCCACTTGTGGTGATAGCTCATTCCTGCGAGGTCCTTGAAATTTCTCTTCTGCTCCAGATTGAGAAGCACTTTTGCCAAGCAATGATTCACCATTGCAAGTTCTCAAACCAGATTGACACTTTTCAGCTCCCATAGAGGCATTTGTCATGCTAGAGTAATTTTTCAAGCTATGATGATTCACAGCATTCTTTGTGGTATTCTTCTTACAAAAAGAGTTCAGGAGATTATTAGACTTTTCCTCTCTCCCATTTGATTGTACAGCTTTAGCCATTTTCATCATTTTCCACGCTTTGCTGATATCTTCTGAATCTGCTTTCTTACTTGTACTCTTGTAAACACTAGATGTATTTGTTTGTTCTTGGTTTGCGTGAGATGAGTTGCCTTTTTGTTTTGATGTGTTTGTAGTTTCCAGTGGTTCTAATTGTCTTTTCTCAGTTATCCTCATAGCTGATAAATTGGAGAACTGTAACGAACCAGTACGAAGGTTATTCCAATTTTTCAAAGATTGTATATGACCATGTAAATTACGAGAACTTTGCAAGGTTCTGGCAACTGCCTCATTCTGTATTGCTAGGCTATTTGAAGATTCACCAATTGTAGGAACAAAAGAAGAATCTGTCTGTGTGCCAGAGTTATCATCTGTGTCATGAAAAACATCTCTGGACCGATAAGTTCTTTGTGGTTCTTGAAAA
Source organism: Wurfbainia villosa (assembly GCA_025175895.1). Taxonomy (NCBI): domain Eukaryota; kingdom Viridiplantae; phylum Streptophyta; class Magnoliopsida; order Zingiberales; family Zingiberaceae; genus Wurfbainia; species Wurfbainia villosa. Next base: position 7,819 of record JAKLTH010000203.1, read on the forward strand.
CGAACACTAAGCCTTCTGGATGAGTAAGAAGGGATTTCATCAGCTACAATGTCGGCGATTGAAATGAATTGCTCAGATAGTCCCAATTTGGAGGAATTTTGAGGACAAGAATCATCCTCGAGCTGCAATCCTGAATGCCAATCTTTAGAAATAGTGCAATCAGCACAGTACCAATCACCCTCAGGTATAGTAGCCCCAAAACCAACACAAAATGTATGAGAAGCTGAATCACATAAATCACAAAGCAGTAGTAGTTCTTCGTATTGAGAACCATGGCAAACACTGCAGGTAATATTTGCATATGGATCTGGAGCGCTGTCCTCATTTCCATGTTGATGGTTAACCTGCAGCCAAAAGACTTTAATTTAAAGTGGCTGAGACACATAATTATGAAAGCTGAATTTTGATAATATAGTTTTCCTACTAACTTGTAGAATCATTTAGAATCTACATATTGAAAAAAAATGGGAACGTGGTGAATTGGAGGTAGGAGGAAGAAAAAGAAGAAAATAAGGCAACTACATACTTAACCTCAAACTTTGTTTTTCATCTGGAATGGTGCGATTTTGACATTATCCACTATACATATTAAAAATAAATAACAATACTATCTCAATTCATCTTGGCCTGTGTTGTAGTATGTCAAAAGGGCGTCAAGTGTCGACATGCAACAATACTCATTGACACGATTGACATGACACAGGAGGCATGTTATGCACACACTTTCTTAATCTCAGTATCACACAGTATTTTCTGTTTCCAAGAAGGAAAGACAAATCATTTTAGAATAGATAGTCTTACACTGTATATTAGATCTTCTAGCGTTCCTTTACTTTGGTGTTAATATTTATGAATAAGCGAACTATTGTTAAACAAACAAGGGGCAAAACCACAACAAGCAATGCACATACATCCACCAAAATTAACACCTCACCCACTGACATAAAGTGAGTAGGCTACTTGTGAACCATGCTCAACTTTTAAGGTGCGTTTACTCTCATCAGCAAATTGAAAGGAAAAAAGAAAGAAAATCTCAGATTTCAGACTTTTCTTTGTTTACCTTATAAGAATTTAGTAGGAAAGAAAGACAATGTGATTCTGCAGAAATGAATTGGAGAAAAATCAAGTCCACCCATAACTGGGTGGATGCAAGATGATTCTGTGGAATGACAACCAAAATGGCAGGGTTTTCTATTATTTCCTTTATTCTCTTTACTTATTTAGTTCTTTTTCTCTCTTTCGTCCTACCAAGAGTAAACGCAACCTTAAAGTTTTGCATTAAATTGCAGGAAGTCCCTTGAAAAAAAAATCTTAGCAAAAAAATTCCACAAGGAAATTGTTCAACTTGAACTTGCTTGCTTGGTATGTAAACTAAGGTAACTCATTTGATTTATAACAAGATTAAAATCAATTGGTGAGATCATTGTTGAGTCACCAAAATAAAGAAATTTTGGTGAAGTTCTTTGGAATTGCGCCAAGTAAAATCGTTATGAAAAGCATTTTAAATGCTCTTGATGCTCCATTCTCATGCAGCACACTTGGCAAGAACAACAAATGATCATGCTAACTTATATAGAAGTCATCTAGATGGTCCGGTTAGAACCTCAATCATACATTATATTTTGTTGGAACTTTAAGTAGCACATAATATCATAGTTCTCATGTACTTATTTTTTGGTGGACACAAATTTTGCATTCACAAGAATGTAAAGGATGAAATGATATAAAGAAATCTGTCTGATTTCTGTGAGTATGCATTTTCTGTAAGCTTAGTACCTATCAGAAAATCAGACGCCAATTCTTGTTGGAGGTTTCCTTTTATGCTATCATGAAATGACCAAAAATCAAAGGTAAGACACACTCAAATTATACATAGTCAAAGTTATGTCAGACTTGCCTACAGAGCAAATAATGATAGTATTTACAAGCACCGAAGCCATTTTATTTACTCAACCAATGATGATCGAGAACTGAATGCCTCTGCCAGGAATCAATTTTTCCTACAGCTGAAATATACTCCACATGGTTTCACTTGTTCAACATTGAGGGGTTCCTTAGAAGCACGACTAATCAATATCAAAATCAAACTGCTCCTTTAATCCAACACATTTCAAAGAAATCTGTGAAACGTCGGAGATCAAGTCCTAGCTCCACTTCACTAAGACAACCATCTTATTCACCACAAATATTCCCCATGAGAACTAAAGCCAAACGCAGTGCACCCGATGACACAAATATACTCGGAAGTAGAGCTGTAAACGAGCTAAGTCAAGCCAAACTTTATAATGTTCAAACTTGTTTGATAAGATAATCAAGTCGAGCAAAGCCAAGTCTATGATTAACCAAGCTATTGAAAAATCTGTTTAAGCTTTGCTTAATTTTTTTTTTTTTTAAATTGAGCTTAACTTGAGCTTGAATTGAACTTGACTTATTTAATGAGTATCAAGCTTCTAATCAAGCTCGATTCAAGCTTAAAACAAGCTTGTTAGTTTGATTTATTAAGTTCTTAAGTCAAGCTTGTTTGTTTATTTAAATTTTTAATATTTTAATCTTTATTTATAAATTAATATAAATAATCTCATAAATAATTTTTAAATGAGTTTGTTCTTGAACACTGTTCACGAACATTAACAAGTCGAATATATATGCATTCAAATTTATTTATTTAATTTATCAAGTTGTTTAAGCTTATTTATTAATTGACTTTGATATATATTGACGTAAAGGAGCTCTTATTGAGTCGAACATCAAGTTTATTCATGAACGTTTGGTTCATTTATAATCCTGCTCGGGAGGATTGTTTGAGAAATTAAAATATGCATCCAAAACAGTGCAATTTTGGATACAAAATAATCGATAAATGCTACCGAAACCAACTAAAAGTCAAAATTCTTCCTCACCTGATCGCGGACGGGGACATCGACCACCCGCTCGACGAGGAAGACGCCGCGAACCGGAGGGCGGCGGATCGAACCAAAGCGACGTTTGCAGAGGGGGCACCTCGACTCGATCTTAGCCCACTCCATGATGCAGACGAAGCAGAAGTAGTGGTCGCAGCTGTCGATCCGGCCGCGGACCGACATCCCGGAACCAGAAAAGCAGATGCCGCACGTCTGCTCTTCCTCCTCCGCTTCCTCCACTTTCTCGGAGAACGCCACGCAATCTTCTCCGATGTCCCATGGCTTCATCTCCATCTTCGCCTTGCCCTTGTCTAGGGTTTTCAGGCGCTTGAGAGGCGATGGTTGGGATTCGGAAGACGCCGACATTTCTTCGCCTCTTTCTCCAATCCTCCCCGTTCCCCTCCTCACACGAGTATTGGCGTCACGTTTGTCAGCAGCGAGCCTTTATATATTTTCATTGAAATTTAGGACTAAATTCGAAAGAGAAAACTTCAAAGGAGTTTAATAGGAAAGTTTGAAAACAGAGGACTTTTTCGATCTTCTTACGTACAAATAAAATAAAATAAATAAATAATGATGTTGAAAGATAATTTACTATTGCGAATTCTGGAATCAGTCAACGCATGTCCTCACTGTGAAAGTTACATGGTTAGTATGATATAAAGTTGTATCAATGAACAAGAGTTAATCCTTGCTGTGCCGACCTTTCACTACATCCAAACAATGGTAAGAGACATAAGTAATCGAGTGATTAATGGACGATATGACTTGATCATCCGTCATTATTGATTGTCTCAGTAGAAAATCAAATTGTATTCTAGTATGAGATGTTTTTTCATTTTACCGCTGCACCATGTCTTGGGGGCTTGTTCGGATCACCCCTTTACAAGTATACAGATAACTCAATTCTTCTTCATTTTTTTCATTTTCATTTTCTTTAATTTAATTATCATTTTAATTTGAGCATCGAAGAGGATTAGCCTATGTTTATCTTAGCCCTTGCTAACCCCGTGTCACTCTTTCAGATTGCTCTGAAAATTCTTTAGCAAGACGAGCATGATATGTAGAATTCTAGATCGCGAAGATTCTATCTCTAATTCTCAGCTGAAACATACAAAAAAAAATTCCTATAAATAGATCAGTTGACATGCCACTTGAACTAGAACCATCAGGATTTGTTGTAGGCTATGAATAAGTTGGACGATATAAATCTACTAGTTCGAGTGTTGTCGAGAAAAAAATGATCAAGGGTCGTTTGAAGGTCTCTTTTGTAAGCTTTGGTAATTTATTTATTTATTTTTTTTGCATTTGATTTTTTAGATTCTAAAGATAAAAAATAAAATAATGCGACATAGATTTTTCTTTTCTAGATGAGAGTATTAAAGAGGATCGGAGTTCTCTCTCGCTGCAACAGTAAATGATCTGAGAAAAAAAATTTAACGTAGTTAGGAATTTAAATTTCTACTCCACGGATGAGCTCTAGAGCAAACTCCGATACTAGACACTTTCGCTATAATCTCTCCTTCTTGAAAGTTCCAGAGGACGTGGAGAAATCTTTTACAAATAAGAGTTTATACAGAGTAAAAGAAATAACGGACATATAGTTTTCCCTCAATCTTGTCCCATCGAAGATGCTCCTCCGCATGCTACAGTAAATATCCGAAGAAAGCTGACGAGTGTTAAACCACCGCCCCTCTCCTTATCGATCGCCCTCTGATACTTCAACTAGAATCTCTCTCTCCGGAGGAAGAAGAAGAAGAAGAAGAAGAAGCACATCTGAGGTGTTATCAGAGAAATAATGAGTGTAGATAAAAAAATAATGAGAAAAATCCTCTCCCTTTTCTCTTTCTTCCCTTCTTTTTTATATCAACAAATCTTAAGGTCAGTTTTTGTATAACAAATCATTCAGATCACCATCCACGTGAAGGGCTATGCAGGTTCGAGGAATCATATTATTATGTCGTTAATGAGTATACGCTATTAGGAATCTTTTGTAGGGCCTCCGAGGTACCTTGATTGGTTGCGATGTGTAATAATCTCTTACATTTGTGCAAAGGTTGGAATCCGCCAACCTAGCGACCCCTATCAGTCCACCCCCGAGCCATCGTAAGGGAGGTAAATCACGGTGGACCTTTGACCCTTGATACTAGTAACCAACGCATGGAGGGGCAACTCTTTGCGAGGATTAATCCGTTTGTCATTTGTATAACCTACGTCTCTCTTACAAGAATATATCATGGGATCCTCCCTTTCCTTCATTTTATCCCTATATCATTCCTTCAATCAACCCTTCCTGCTACTCCCTCAACTAAATTCTTCTTCTCGAATCACCATCTCTCTAATTCGGCTCACTCCTCGGAGTCATTATCCGGTTTCATTCTAACCATCAAATCAATATACTTCTAACTTAGCTCGGCTCCTCGAATTATAATCCTCTCAGTTAAAACGCTTTTAACTAAATCCCGCAATTCGGATGTATATCACGAGTTATAGTTCTATTAAATGCGATTTTACCTTCCAAATCACAGTCCTTCATTTTTTCTTCTTCTATTTTCAAAGTCGGATTATAATAATATCATTAAAGGATGAAAAAATTTCAGAGGAATTAAAATTGATTAAATACTTAACAAAAAAAGATGAAAATTAAAATGGATTTCAAATTTGGTAGGCTTTTATAAATGCTCATAGATTTGGATATTGTTGATGTTTGCTTTAAAAATAAAAATAAAAAACTAAGGGACCAAAATTTATTTTAAAGTAAACACCGTATTTTGCTTTTCTTTGTTGCCAGCTTGCTTTTCACCTTCTTCGAGCTCTTCCCTTTCCCTTCTTCTTCGCCTCCTCCTCCGTGTCGATCCCTTTTCCAATACGCCGTCTCAACACAAACGTCATCGCCGTCGCCTCGCCGCAGAGGTCGCCGGAATGGGCATATCCCTCCGCCAATGTAGCCATAAATCCAACCATCTTCCCGTCAAGAAGTCCATTGCCTGTGCTCTCTGCATTCTCCTCCCTTTGGCTCTCCTTCACCTTTACGTCTCCCCCATCTCTTTCCCCGCTCCTCCGCCAACCATTTCCTCTGCTTCCTCTGACGACAAAACCGTAGCTGAAGTCATCAGCAAGCCGCCGTGCAACTATTCAGACGGCCAGTGGGTCCCCCACTCCGGCGGTCCTCGCTATAACGGCTCCAGCTGCAAGACCATCAAAAAGGGGCAAAATTGCATGGAGCATGGACGCCCAGACACCGGCTACCTCCACTGGCGGTGGCAGCCACGCAGCTGTCCGCTGCCGGCCTTCGACCCCGCCGCCTTCCTCGAGCTCCTCACCCGCAAGCACCTCGCCTTCGTCGGTGACTCCATGGCTCGCAACCAACTGGAGTCCCTCCTCTGCCTCCTCGCCACCGCGGAAGAGCCCGAGCTCGTCTACCGCGACGGCGAGGACAACAAGTTCCGGCGATGGGTGTTCCGCCACCGAAACGCCACCGTCTCCGTCTTCTGGTCGCCCTTCCTCGTGACGGGCGTGGAGAAGAGCGAGCCGGCGGGGATGTACCACAACACTCTGTTCCTGGAGACCGCGGACGACCGGTGGGCGGAGGAGCTGGACCAGATTGATATCGTGCTGTTCTCGGTGGGGCATTGGTACCTCCACCCAGCTATCTACAACGAGAACGGCGTCGTCATCGGCTGCCACCACTGCCCCGACCTCAATCACACCGAGGTCGGCTTCTTCGACGTGTTCCGCAAGGCGGTGAGGACGACTCTCAGGGAGGTAAAGAGGCACAAATCCGGCGACAAGCTGGCCGTGGTGACGACCTTCTCGCCGGCACACTTCGAGGGGGAGTGGGACAAGGCCGGGGCGTGCCCCAAAAAGGAACCGTACAAGGAAGGGGAGAAGGCGATGGAGTACATGGACGCCCTGATGAGAAGGATCGAAATAGAAGAGGTGGCGGCGGAGGAAGAGGACAGCAGAGGAGGGAACGTAAAGTTGGAAGCTTTAGACGTGACGAAGATGGCGCTGCTACGGCCGGACGGCCACCCGGGACCTTACCTGCATCCTCACCCGTTCGCCAATGGCGGCGCCGTCAACGACAGAGTGCAGAACGACTGCGTGCACTGGTGTCTGCCCGGCCCCATCGATGCTTGGAACGAGATCCTGCTCCAGATTTTGCGGCGGTGGAAGATGGATAGTAAAAATTAGATCTTTCATACTTTTTCCTGCTGCAGATCGTCCGAAGAAGGAAGCATGAGAGTAAAAATTAAATCTTTGATACTTTTTCCTGCTGCAGATGGTCTGAAGATGGAAGGAGGAGAGTAAAAATTAGATCTTTGACAGTTTTCATTATTTCGATTCAGATATCACAATGTTCCTGTCTGAGTTTTGCTACTGAAAATTACAAACTTGTGATTTATTTCCAAAGAAAAGGGAGCAGGCAAGAGATTTTCTTTAGTCTGAAAGATCTGATCAGCCGTCAAATGATTGTCTTTTTTATTCCATTTGATCGATTGTTTTGGTACAATTTTTCATAGATTCAACCATTGAATTTTTTTCTTCCTTGAACAATTGGAAGACATTGTCTTTTAAAAAAAAATAGGAATCACCGTATTAGTGGTTCTTCTCTATGTACACAGAAGAGTAAATCTTACTGTCTCTGCATAAGAGAAGAGTAAATTAGATGATAGATAACTAATATAGAAATGTAAAATCATCGATAATTTAATCATCACCTTTATAAATTAATTTTTTATCCTTTCAAATTTTAACACAGCTGCTGTGTTAGTCAGCTAAATTTGCTTGGGAGCTAACATTCTCTTCTGCAAAAGCTCTTGCACACTGGCGCTAAAAAACCAAAACTGAATTGGTTATTCATGTGGCTACTAAATGCAGCACACAAGTCCTCTCAGAATGCATGCCTTAGATTTAATTTTATCGAGTTTTATAGTAAATAAAATATAAAATCATCGATGGTATCCAAAGAAAATCGAATTGAATCTGATTGTTATTTAGATTTGTTTGATAAAATAATCAAGTCGAGTTAAATTATTGAAAAATTTATTCAAATTAGATTTTTTTTTTGAGATTGAATTTGATTTGATCTTGACTTCTTTAATATTATTTAATAAAGATCGATTTTCTATTCAAGTATGATTCAAATTTGAATCAAGTTTAATTCAAATTTATTTAAATTTAAAATATTAAAATTTTAAACAAATAAATAAATATAAATAAATTCATAAATAATTTCTAAATGAATTTAATTATAAATATTGTTTACGATTACTATTCATAAATATATATTAATGGACTTTAATATATATTGAAAGAATATAAATAATAAATGAGTTTCTATCCAATATCAAATTTGTTCCTGAATATTTAATTTACAGTCATAATTAAAAAACCAGAGATTTTGTAAAGAACTCGAATAAAGTGACGGCGCTTAAAACTTTTTCCTAGTTGAAGTCATCAAAATCCGTCAAAATATTTAATTCGAATTCGTTATTAGTTCATTATCACTGATAAATTCGAATTAACAGATTCAACACATGCAAAAACATATAAATTTGCATCTAATAGCTCAAATTCATCAATTCTTTTAATCAAATCATTTTATCAGATTCAAATTAATACATCACAATCAATTATATTACTAAATCAACATGTAAACTCACGGAATTGAATAATTAAATCTAACGCCATGTTCATCTCTTTTCTTCTCCTTGGCAAAAGGATGAAATTTCTCAAGACTCTTATTTACTCCCACAGCTCAAGAAGAGAGTTTAGCAACGAATCTAAATTGAAATTTGAATCGGTATTTAATAAAATTCGATGATGACTAACAAAGATGCAAAATTAATGATCGATGGTCAATAGAAAAAGACTATTTTTATTTTTTATCTCCGTCATTGAAAGAGTTAATTATGGTTAATTTTTTATCGCATCGATGTCTGATTATAGTGAAAAATAAACACGACTCTGTACTACGCTAGCACTTTATCCGTGGGGACTATCTCTTTTCTTCTCGCCAAAGGCTGTAGTAAATATAATTGCCATCAATATATTCCAATTGTCGATGTCCAAGGCATTAGAAAATGCTCCAGGGAAGCAAATCTCCTAGTTGACTGAATGGAAAGAGCTGCTGTAATGCACTTTGGTACGTCAATAAGAAATAGTTATTGATAATGAACAGTGTTCTTCAAGTTAGGGTTTAGAGTTTAGGGTTTAGGGTTTGAGCCTAAACTCTAAACCCTATGCCTTGAAACCCTATACCTTGAGAAGATAGCAGATGCTGTCCTAAAACAAAACTGATGCCTCCATACAAACCAACAAATACCCTGTTTTGACTCATTGTCACATTCCATCATTTTTCTCCTGCGTTGACCTAACAGGCCGGCCATGGCAGCTGCACTAGCTCATCCTTTCTCTCTTACGTGGAGTTGACTTGATTATTCTCCAACTGTGTGATGAGTTTAATTAGCCCTAATCTGTGCTGTCAAGACCATTTCTTCCTGCCGGCCTCAGCAGTAAAGAAATCTTGAGAACTCAGTCTTGTTCGCCAATTTGTACACTTTCACTTGTCAATTCCCTCCACATTCAAATATTTAAATTTACCCTCCAACTGTCACCTTCCTCTCTCTCTTTAACACACCTCCTTACCTCCCTTTAGCTCTTCGACCGCCATGGAGCACTTGGCCTTTCTCTTCCTCTTCCTCTTCCTCTTCTTTTCCTCGATCGCCGGTGAATCCGATGAGGTTCGGAAATCCCTCATCCGATTTCTACAGAAGCTCTCGCCTAACGACCCCCAGATCGCTCAGAGATTGGGTTGGGATGCTTCGACTGACCCATGCAGAGATGGCAGCTGGCGTAATCTGACATGCTACAGCAAGAAAATGGAGGTGCAGTCCGTTAGGCTGGAGGGGATGGGACTCGATGGCACGATCGACGCCGGCGAACTCTGCCGCGCGCCGTCGCTCAACGTGGTGAGACTGCAAGATAACTTCATCCGAGGAGTTCTGCCGGCGGAGATCTCCAACTGCACTAACCTCTTGCACTTGTACCTCGGGAACAACCAGCTCGCCGGCAGCTTGCCTTCCTCTCTCGCCGACCTCGGAAACCTCAAGTTGCTCGATCTCTCCAACAATAACTTCTCCGGCGAGCTGCCGGCGCTGTCAAGAATCTCCGGCCTATCGGGCTTCCTGGTGCAGAACAATAACTTTAGCGGACCGATTCCTGGATTCTGGTTCAGAAACTTCGGCGCCGGATACTTCAATGTTTCTTATAACCAATTCTCCGGTCCAATTCCAGAAGGAGCTGAAGACATCGGCGGCGCCGCCTTCTTGGGTAATCACGGCCTCTGTGGAAGGCCACTTCCTAATGCTTGCTCGCCACTATCCCCGTCCTCTTCCCCTTCCCCTTCCCCTTCCCCTGCAGGGAAGAAGGATGACTGGGGAACTCGCGAAAAGCTCATTCTTTTCTCAGGTTATATCGCTCTTGGCCTTTTCTTGTTGCCTTACGCTGCATACAGAGTCCGCCGGAAGAAGAAGGCTAGAAGGAACAAGATCGGAGCATCGGACAGTAGCAGTCCAAAAAGTTCATCCACCATGAACAAGACTGTAACCAGCAGATCAGAGCGCGCGATTTCGACGGAATCCGCCACCACGGGAGGGTCCTCCTTGGTGGTGCTGAAGAAATTGACTACGACGGCGGCGGAGTTGAAGTTCGAGGAGCTGCTGAAGGCCCCTGCAGAGTTGCTAGGGAGAGGAAGGTTTGGGAGCGTCTACAAGGTGGTGATGGCCGATGGAGCTGCTTTGGTCGTGAAGAGGCTCAAGGATTCCGGCAGCTCGGCGGCGGAGTTTCAGAGGAGGATGGTGAGGGTGGACATGGCGGGGCGCCACCCGAATGTGCTCCCGGCGGTGGCGTTTTATTGCTCGGCGCAGGGGAAGCTCGTGGTCTATGAGTTCCAGCAAAATGGGAGCCTCTTAGATCTCCTTCAAGGTACGTAAGATTTCTTTATCGACGAATTCATCGGCATCGCTTAAAGCCTTAAACCAAACTGCACTGCGACTCTCAGGAAGGAACCGAGCTGCCGGAGAAACATTCGACTGGAGCTGGAGACTGAGAATGGCGGCCGGGGTCGCCGAGGGCTTGGCTTTCATGCACAAGGAGCTCAACTCCGAGGGACTCATCGGCCACGGAAACCTCAAGTCCTCTAACATCCTGATGAACGCCAGCATGGAGCCCTGCATCAGCGAATACGGCCTAGTGGTTGCTAACGCCGGCGACGCCGACACCGACGCTGCCGGCAACTCGATCAGCCGCGTCGCCGGCGGAGCCGAGAAAGCGGACGTGTACGGCTTCGGGATCATCATCCTTGAGCTGCTGACGGGGAAGCCGGTGCAGAACGACCCCCTGGAGCTGACGAGGTGGGTGGACTCTGTGGTGAGGGAGGAGTGGACGGTGGAGGTGTTCGACAACAGCATCATCTCCGGCGGCGCCAGCGAGGAGAGGATGGTGCAGATGCTGCAGGTTGGACTGAGGTGTGTGAATCCGTCTGCGAAGGCCAGGCCAAGCATGGATCAGGTGGCTTCCATGATCAATGCCGTAAGGGAAGAAGATGAGAGGTCTCTGCTGATCTCTCTATCTGACTGAGACACAAGAACACAGTAATTATTTCTTGAGATTCGGTTAATCTCAGTTTGATTTATTTTTATTGTGATATTATTAATTCCTTGTCTTAATTGTGATTCTCATCTTCATAATTCCTTAGCAACTGTTCAAATAAGGCTGTAAATGAAGTTGGCCAATATATATATATATATATATATTTTAGTTGGTATTAGATATTCAGATTTCTGGCTCGATTAATTTTGAGAGTGATCAATTTAATCCTATAAAAAAATTTCATCAACTATCAGATAAATCGAGAAGTGTTCACAACAGACGGCTCAATATCCCACTCGCCTAGCATCTCATTTAAAAGAAATTCTTATAAATATGTCATAATTGAAGCTCGAATCTTAAATATCTAAGAAATTATACAGTGACACCGGAGATAAGCTGGTCAATATTTGATTGAATTAACAGTGAGCAAATTTTTAATTAAATCTGACTAACGGAATTAGAAAGTTTGATTCCATTAATTCAATTCAATTTTAAAATTCTAAACTTATTTAAATCGATTAAATCGAACCTATTACGAACAATGACTACTATATCTAAATGAGATAATGTGGCACAATTGATAAATCAAATTGATTCGACTTGACTATTTAATATCAATTGACCAATGACTAATAATATTATCAATTAATTGATGAATTTTTATCAATTAATTGATAAAGGATATCTATGTCAAAGATTATGGAGACGTTGAAATCTTTATTTTATGGTTCAATTTCTCCCTATTATGATTTAGAGGAAGACGAGATCGTATCTTATGATACCTACCGATTACGACTATAACCATATTCTCATTGACCTTCCATGGATTTAAAACTTTGATACCAACTGACGTAGACGGAGCAACGAAGCGATGCTAAAAACCTTCCATACATTAGGTTAGAATAGAGGGGACAGAGAGAATCGAAGGAGAGGAGGTTTTGAAGAAGTTCTCGATCATACTAAAGTAAAATTGATAGCCATGACACTTAAGGAAAAATCTTCGCTTGGTGGTTACAATTGAAACACTCCCACAAGAAACAGAGTAAGACTAAGATTACAGATTGAGATAAGATGAAAGATCATTTTCTTCCTCTTAGCTATACACAGTCATTATGGATGTGATTGATAAATTTTGATTGAGGAAGTCACACTTCAGAATCGATGTTCTCAAGAAATCATCAGTTGGCATGAAAGATATCCATGTCAAAGCCCCATGAAGATATTGAAATCTTCATTTTATTTTATGACTCAATTTTTCTTTGTCATGATTTAGAGGAAGACGAAATCACATCGTATAATAAAAAATGATCAAGATATTGGATGCGCTTGCATCACCAACTAAGACCTTTTGATGTTTAAATCAGACAAAATAATAAATGAAAAATATGCAACCCTTCTTTACCTTCACCCCCTCTTTATAGAGCAACTCCAAAGTATTTCTTCCTCAACACCTACTCTCATGTGATACCTTTTAATAGACTATTAGGGATGATCTATGCAGGGAATCTCCATCTGACAAATATCATATAAGAATAATGTGGTTATATAATAAAAACTTAAATGTTTGACTTAACTAAGAACAAACAACAAATCAATTGAATTGAAAAAAAAAAATAAGAGAGAACAATTAGTAATTTAGGTGCTTCCATGCACAATACATTCATACACATCAAAGAATGAGTGGGAAAATAAAACTACTTTACATCACTTATAGCAGATAAGGAATGAACAGCATGCCACATTGCCACTACAAATACTTACAGCCCTGAGAAACATTTTACAGCACCAGCAAGAGTTTCATTACAATCTCATTTCTGAAGAGGAAATAGATTCTGTACTCATCTTCATCCGAATGAGGAATTTGATGTTGTTGTGTGCTTTTTGAGAAACTATACATTGCATTGAATAGACGATGATCAAAATTTCATAGCAGCATTGAGGAAGAAGTACCCTAAACAAAAGGGTAAACTTGATTGGCAAAAACAGTTGGAATACTCATAAACCAGGAGGGAAGTTGTTGATTTGTCCTTGTTCCGATCTCTCCTGGCTGTGGACTTTGTAAACGATCCTTATTCGCATGGCAAGAGATTTCTGAAATGGCATAGGGAACAATTTACAATTGTATATATGAATGATACGTGTAGATGAAGATAATGAACATAAGAATTCAGGCTCCCATTTTAGTTTCTATTCGAGTGAAAAAAAATATCGATAAATTATAGTTTATAGCCTGCCAATCTATCTAGGGCAGATGGCAGCTCTACAACTTAATATGATGTAGAAAACAAGTCATATAATCAACACCAGGGATGAAGCATAGTGCTAAAGTAATCCAATGGTAGTAACAATTAACAAATTAAAAGAAAACCAGGGAGTTGCATACCTGTCCATGCTGACTATTAGTAACAGTAAGAGTTTGTGTAATTGTCCCATTTCCACTTGCTGGAAGATGATTACTCGTGGCTGGATCTAAGTGTAACTGGATAAACTGTAGGACACGTTGCTATTAGCCATCATGAAAATCTCAGATTAAATCGCCAATAGCTAGTAACCTCAGAGTCTTGGAACAACTAGACGATAATGCCCAAAGTACTTTATGTTTTAATGGAGAATCATGAGTAACAATTCCTCCGATGTACATTTGATGACTTAATAACATATCTAATCAATGAATTATGAAAGAAAGCAAACATGATTAACAAAACAACATTTAGTTGGGCATTTGATGAAATTACCTTTGGAACAGCTGCTTGAAAGATGAAATCTGTATATGCTTCTGATGACAAATTCGTAAATGTAGCATGGATTTTAGTAACTTGAGGTCTATCAGGCTGCTTTGTGAAGCTGAATGAGATCTTCAAAGTGCTGCTCTGGAAAGCGGTGATCGATGGATAAGCTGGACTTTGAACATCTGCTCAATTATAATGGTATTAACACCACGATTTTCACTCAATTTAATCGACATTAACAATCTAACAGATTTACCTGAAACAGATCCATTTGATGTTAATCCATCCAATAAATCTACTACTCGGACAGTTGCATTGTCGGGTGTGGCTAATGTTGATAATGTTAACATATCATTCAGAACATCATTAAAAATATAGGAAGAATATGAAGAAGGATTTGAAAATAGCAAAATTGTTACCTTTGTTGGAGGAATCATTTTCAGGTCCGGTATTATTCTGAACAGGTGCTCCAATAGATAAAAGATCCATAAGAATATCAGTACCACTGGCTGAAGCAATACCTAGTGTACAAATGAAAGAATCAAACCAGTCGTTAATCATGATATCAGTTCAACAGAATCAGACTTAACAATGCACAGAAGATTCTATTGATATGTGACCATGGCACCCACAAACACAAGTTTTAGGCAGCAAATTCCTTTACATATATGTTATTTCCTCTCAAAGGGCACTTTTAATTAGAATTAGCTAATTTCTGATCCTAGCGTCTAGTGGATGCTTATACTCAGTTTGCTATCTTTAGGTTGGGCATACACATTAGTCTCTTAACAAACTTTTCAAAATCACAGCTTCCGTACAAATAATGTAGACATACATAATATCAGATATATTAAAGTAGTAATACATTATGCATTCCAACCTACCATATCTGTAAAATCTCGGCTTAAAATTTCTAATTATGCTTCTGTATTTGAGAAACAACTAATTACTGGAGATAAATACCACTGCAGGAGCAAAGTTTTATGATACTTTTTGAGTACTCAGATTATGTAGAAAGAAAAAAGGGATTTTCAACAGGAATACAGCGGAACGGAGATAATCGAATATATTTTGTTAACAAGCATGATTTAGTTCTTTTTGTAACTTCTAGAGTGCATGATTGAAAGCTCCTTAAGTAGAATTCATATACGTCTGTGCAGGTATGCTAATTAGAATATTAACCATTATTCTGTACACCATCATAGGTCGTGTTTGATTCAGAGAAAATTTTTCATTTTTCATTTTTATTTTCTGAGAAAATGAGAAAATGCGAGAAATGACATTTGGTTGGCGTTTTTCACCTTCATTTTCCAGAAAATAAAGGAGCGTTTTCTGAAAAATTGAAAAACGCAAAAAAATCATTTTCTGTTTTCTGGAAAAGGGAAAATGAAAATGGAAAATAAAAATTTTCTACTAACCAAACGCCCCCTTAGATTGCAGAATCTCATTTCTAAAAAAGAAAATGCCAAAACAAGGTCATACAATCTTAGTTTGGCTTCAAATTGAGGAAAACATTGAGTTGGCAAGATCTCTTAAATAAGCATACTGCTTGCGCATGAATAATTCACAAGTAATGAGTGAACAAATTCACATAACGACAGTTTAGAAATTGTGAAGTTTAGGCTTTGGATGGAGCTTATAGAATTTATGATCGACAATGAGGAGATTTTTACCACTCAATACAAACAAAATAAAAGCACAATATTAGCGTCTTACAAAGCACAGACCAAAAGGAAAACTTACATCACTGAATATGGGCAACACAATGAATAATGATCTCTAGGTTGACTGATTCCACTTGGATCCTTTGTCAAAACTGAGAAATTCTCTAAAATACCATGTCGTCACAAGTCAAGGTCCAATAACCCACAACAACTAGCCAATTTCCTAGGGTTGTACCTTAAATCCATTAATTTATGTGCCACTTAGATTGTTAAGGTTGAAGAACTAAATTGAGCACCGTAGTATCTTCAGGAACCAGCCATGTATCTCATTCTAAGAAGAGGAGGAAAAAAGGAGGGATATGCATGGTCAATGTTAAATCACAGGTCTTTGGGTTAACAAAATCAATGCAGATCATATGCAAAATGTATTAGTTAAACAAAGAGGGAGACGAGGCAGGGCAGGTTGTTGTTGATCAGTAAGCACAAAAAGAAATTGCAATCTTCAAACATAGGCAATTAAGGGGCCAAATCAAGGCAATATGCAAAATGGCATTCAACTTCGAGCAGAGCATGTGGCAACGAGATCCGGATTGTGTTGCCTCTGCTCAAAACAAGAAGTATATTGTCCTATAACAAATGTTACATGGTATGTACCAAGCCCACTACAAGAAGATGCCTTGAAATTATGTGGCCAGCCTACCGATTCTCCCCTGCTTTTCCCCAAGCAACCCCTAATTCTCTGGACTTCATCAACCACACCTAGACCACTCAGCTGATCCCACATTCTGAGGCTTGCAAGTGAACAGCCAAGACCTGCTAATACCAACTCAAGAATAATAATAATATAATAAGTAGGCAAGGTGGACCCAATAGGGAAGACCCTTTCTTAGCCTATCCATTTGGTGTTCTCATCAAATATGATTTAACAGATAATCTTACATGTGTTAAATTTCAAGGGTACCAACAGAGACATCACTTGTATTAGCCAATACCTTCTGGGACAAACTGAGACAGGATGATTCTGTTTCTATGATTCAACTTGAATTGTCTATTACTCACGGGTTAAAGAAGGAGATGAAACACTAAAAAGAGGAAGAGGAAGCAACAATGGATGATAGTGATGGAGACAAAAAGATTTTTTTCTCATTACACATACTTTGATTTCATATATTGGTCACAGGGAAGAGATGACACCAAATGAGATGTGAGGGATAGAGATGCACCAACAGAAGCACCAATAATAGGAAAGAGGAGTGACCCCTAAGTCAAAGAGACCAACATATATCCCTATCCTATACTACTCCAAATCTAATTGTGACACTTCACGTCCAACACTTATTGGTTAACTGAGAAATATCTATGAGCATGTAGAGAAATAATTTCAAATACCTGATGCCTAGTAGCATTATTTAATGAGTCTTCAAAAATTACGGTATTAATCTCTTTCAAATACTACAAGAATCAATGTTCTCGTCAAACATCATCGAGGTATTAGGAAGATTAATCATTAGTTGAAATGCTCATTATGCAAACAAATTCATCCACATAATGAGAAATAAGAGTAGCCCAAGCAAATGTAGACAGTACGTGAGCCTAAACATGGCAAATATGCATGCTATACAATGTAAGAAAATATTGAAACCTGAGGATGATGAGTTTGTCAAACCAATGTCCAACAAATCATGTAGAAAATCAGTGGAGGTTGAAGTAGGAACTGAGTTATCATCCAAACTCAAATCGAGCAAATCAACCAAAGGTGCAGCAGCTGGTTGTGCAACACCATTTGAAAGCTTAAGCGAAGTCCCAAAAGGTAATTGTTGGCTAGATTTATCAGTTGAATTTGTTTGTGATGCACCAGCTTTCTTAGCAATAAAAGTTGACTCATCCAAAACAGGCATCCTCTCAACCAAAGAAGACCTGTGTATGCATAATATGTTTTGAAATTATAGAATCTATTAACAAAAATTCTTGGAACAATATTTATTTGCAAATGATTATTTGCTTACTTTATATTTTGATGTCTCTGGATTATAGAGTTAAATTCAATTGCTCTTTGTTGCAGTTCAAGCACAACATTTCCTTTGTGAGCTGTAATAATCTCTTTAACCCTCCTGGATAATCGGTGAAGACAGCAGCCAGAATATTAAAATATAGGTACACTTAAATCTTAAGTCAATCATAAAATGGGCAGAGAATTGTAGGACATATCCAAACTACAAAGCAATCAATTCCAAGCTAGTTTATTTCAATTTAATAATAATAACACAGCTTTCTTGTAGTGGGTTACAAGATTTTGATGTGTCATACTTTCCAGGTTATATAGAATTTAGAGAACTTGCAACAAGGAGAACAGGAAGAAATCTTGAAATAGTTTGGTGAGATTCAGAGCAGAAGTCTTTTACACTATAAAATAGCAAGATTGACATTATATAGTCGTGTCTGGTGAGTCCTGACAAGTGAAAACAGTACCATTTGTCAGGTTGAAGAAATTAATTCACAGATATGATGTATACTGATCTAATATCAACTACTAAAAGTCTAAAATCATAACCCAAAACAGTTTATACTATGGTATTTGCATGGACAAAACATCACATTCTGCAAGAGTAGTGGCACGTGAAATAGGTTTTTATTCTCCTCGAGGCTAGGCTCCAGAGAGCCATGGCAGCAGGTTTTTTTGTCTCCTATAGTAAAAAAGAAATGTGCCATGAATTTCAAAACTGAGACAGAGGCTAGGGTTCTGGAATACTGTAGAGACGTGGGTGAGTGTGGAGATAGAGGAACTTGTGGCTCCCTTCCTCTTCAGCAACTTCCACTTTGAGAAGCAGAGATGCAATAACAATGAAGGACAGCAGCAGAAGAAGAACTAGCTTGCCATAACAATTGTTGCGAGGGTATTGGAATTATGGTAATTACAACTAGGTAACATGAAAAAAATAGGCAAACTTCTCTGTTCTTTTTATTGATTTAGTAAAAAAATTTGTTAATAAATTTATTTTATTCACAAAAAAGGTCACATTAATGACAGCATAGAAACAATTGGCAACATGACTCATGGAAAAATAACAAGGTTAACAATATTCATATAAAAATTTATCCCTTTGCTAAGGGTTCGATCTTTTGGCACAAGTGGTTAGCAATCAACCTTACTATGGTATCAGAGTAGGAGGTTCCACCGATGCCAACAAAAAAAAAATGTAATCAATTCATGTATTTGGAAATTGAAGCCAATAAGTCAAGTACACCACGCATGAAGAAAGAGTATCACCCATTCATGAAGGGACAAGTGGTTCAGCTTGGACTTTTTGCAGCTTGAACTTTTGGGACAAGTGGTTAACCAATCAACTTTAACAAATTATTTGTAAACATGAAGAGATATAACAATAAATCATCGCACTTACAATTTTATTAGATAGGAATAATCTAACAACTCAGAAGAGGTTGGAAAATATAGAAAAAGGCGCAAGGTGTTCATATATGCGTTTTGCATTAACAGCCAAACAGGAAGGGTAAAATTGCTAATTGAGTCCTTGATATATTCAAATAATAAAAGCACAAATAATCAAACAATGGATTGAGCTCTTACCTCCTAAAATGCAAAATGAACTTAAGCATGAGTCAAGAAAAATATATACACCCTGATTCTGATAGATGTGATACATGGAGAGATCATAAATAAACCAAGGTATAAAATCTTGAGTCATGCTAAACTTTCGATCTTTGATTGAATGAGACTGTTTTGGCATCGTAGCAATTTTCTGATTTATAGTGTCAATGGAGAATTGGAGGCAGAAGGAGGAAAGAGATACAAAGAAAAAGAAAAGATAAGTATATACTTAAATTCGGACTTTGTGTTCCATTTGAAATTATACAATTTTAACATCATCTTGTATGGATACAAAGTAAAAAAATAACAACTTTTTTTCAATTCATCCAAAGTTGCATTGGAGCATGTAGTGTTGGCATAATACAATACACAGTGACATATAGGAGTCACTACTTATGCTAAGCAATATCGAGTTTCAATAATTTAGTTGAACGATACATTTGGATCGTGCTGTTTAGTATAGTATGAGGTTTCAAAATATGAAGTAAACATCTATCGTAGGATCCAAATTATTTGTTTATAAATATCTTATAGCTTAGAAATTTAACAATAAGAAAAATACCATAAGCACATAAGCATGAAATGAACCTGCTAAATGGAGTGAAGGACCATAATTAAGTTCTCTAAGAATGTAAATAACAAAGGATTACATATCAAATGAACAACATACTCTAAGGTTGGTGGTAACCGTGATGAGAACTTTAGAAGAGCAATCAAGCACATTGACCGAGTGGTTATATCTGTTGAATGACATGTTAAACAGGACTCTAAAACATCCACAGCATCAGATTCAGTTACCTGCAACAATGTATCAAGCAGGTAGTGTCTACAAAAGGAGTAATAAGGAGACAACAAAGTGTCAGAAAATGTGTTGTAAATTCCAACTTCCCACTATATTTGGGCAAACAACTGAGAAAAGGCAAGAACTGACACTCCCATATGGAGGTGGGAATCACCACTGTGTAGGTTAAAGAATGCCAAAGCATATTGTAACAAAAGAAAAAAGAATATATATAAACTGAAGAACAAATCATTAGTGATGATAGAGAACCACGAACTAATGTACATGTAGATAAAATATGTGATGTAACTTGTCAAGACGCAAATGTTAAAGGAGATAAAGAGGAAGGGGTGGCAAGACAAAGTCCTAGCCCCATAGTCCCAATTTTCTAGGTGAGATTGTTTAAGCATGCTTAAAATATCAAGCGACCCCATCCATAATTGACCTTGGGAGGCAGGTTAAAAGAAAACATGTCAACTGAGGTATAATCCTGCTGCTTAGTGAGACTAAAGCATGCTTAAATATCAAGAGGTTCCACACCTAAGTGTATTGGTAGTTTTGGTTGGATTGAGCCATCTATTGGGCTTTAACTAGAGTGATAGTGTTAAGACTGTTGAATGATTTAAGCAGATTACTTGGATTAGAATATTGTAATGACATGCTACTCATTAATTTCTAAGCATGTAGACAACAAATCCAAGTTTCTGAAGTTTAATATGTATGTTAAAGGATGATTTGGATGGCAGAATGACGAGAAAAAGAAACACCAAGGATCATCTTTCTTGCCCTAAAGTTTAAACACAACCAAAGTAGCACGATAGAAAAAATGTGAAAAATACAGAAATCCCTTAATTGAAGGTGTGTATTGAGTTTGCTTAGTTGCCAACAAAGGAGGCCAAAATGAGACTAAGCAACAAGTTGAACATATGCAAAGAAATAGGTGTTTTTTTTGGCTGTTAGTAAACAAAAGAACAGAAGATCATGCACTTACAGTTATTGGTTCTTCAACTTGCAAGACCCCCACATTGTTAACCAGCATCTCACCATATTCTCCAATGCACCATACTGTCACTCGTACTAAACTTACCTAGACAATAGATTGATAGTAACGAATATTTTTCAAAAAAGAATAAATGTGATAAAGCTTAAATCTCACATAACAGCCTAACCTGTTCAGATGACAATTGAAATGCCTTGTACAGAGACCTTACAGAGTATCCTTGTAGCTCAGGTGCATTACTAATTGCAACTATAAGAGCATGCCACACATCATCTTTGACATAATTTCCAGCCTAAAAATAACAGAAATAGTGAAAAGTTTATAAATGCATTCTAATAGAGAAAAAGAAAATTTTCCATGTAAAATGGGAATATTATGAAAAACGCAGATGTTATGTTCCAAGGTTTGATTACATGCACTAGGGACTAGAGAGTCAATCAGGAGTTATTAGAAACAATTATGATTAAGAATTTGATTGACATAAATAAATGCTGATTTAGTGGTGTTTGAATTCAATTTGGAGTTGGATTGGCGAATTGTAGGTTCTGCTAGGTGGAGATTCACTTTGGACTCAAACCAAATTTGAATTGGACTCACATTATTGTGCTGCTTTGTCATCTTATTTCTTGTCACTTGCCTTTTCAAGTGCCTAATTTTATTTCATTTAAAATTTTGAATCTTAAAATTAAATTTTCCAAGATTTAGACCACTAATTAAGCTAAAATGAAGTGATATTTTAGGTTTTAGGGTTTAGTTAAAGTTAGTGGAGCCCATCGAGAAGACAAAGTGGTTAAGGTCCAAGAAATTCAAAGTGGGCTCGAATTGGACTCATTTTGGTCAATTTAGGCTGTACCAAATCTATATCATATTTGGCTGAGCTAGTGGAGTTTTTAGAAGTTATTTGTACTCTCATATCTCTCTCTCCTCCTTCCCCAACTGTGCATCACTCACCCTTAACC
The DNA here is from genome assembly GCA_025175895.1 of Wurfbainia villosa. Lineage (NCBI taxonomy): Eukaryota > Viridiplantae > Streptophyta > Magnoliopsida > Zingiberales > Zingiberaceae > Wurfbainia > Wurfbainia villosa. The sequence goes on from JAKLTH010000203.1 coordinate 30,114, forward strand.
AAAGATGTCACGAGGAATGGTCTCCTTCTCCCCTCTCCTTCAGCAACATGGATCTCTCTCTAAGTCTCTTCCAATCTCCCTCTTGTCTCTTTGTTTTCACAAGCCACTACCGCCTTGGGGGTCAGGTGTGAACCACTACTGCTAGTGACCCCTCCTGCAATGCACACAAGAGCAATCATTGTCGATTGTTGCCCTAACATGAACCATCGCTTCCCTAGGCAGACCGCCACCATCAACTATCTTTTTCCTTGTCAATAGCCCTTTCGTCGAAGTTCCTTCTTACCTTGTTATTGAAACTAGAAAATGGCTTGGAGATCGAAGAACCATTGATCATGATCAATTTCGGTAAAGGGTAAGGATTTAATAAGTAATTTTTTTGATGGTTTTGTAAAATGCTTTTTAAACAAATAACTACTTACTATTTGTTACTTAGGTTAGATTAGTTGATACATTTCATATCATTAAAGTACCTACTCTACTTCTTCGACCAAGAAGAATTGCTTTATTTTTATTTATTTTTTTCTGACCGAGGAGAATCACTTGGTAAGATCTTGTTTAACCCAACTCCTATTTTTAGGATTTGGAATCGTGATGCTAGATTTCACTAAATTGGGAATTTAGGGGTTGGTCATCCAAACATGATAGTTGTCCTTTAAATTTAAATTGAAGGTATACTAAGGATTAATGGATTGAGAATAGATTCAATAACTACTCACCCGAAGGGTGAGCACAATGATTTGCAGAGATACTTTTATATGATTCCTTGTACATTAATTAAATTTAAATGTGTAAAAAGTTGCTACAGAGAGTTTGAAAAAGGGATTAAAAGGACATTAAATTAACGAAATTGGTTCTAAAAGAACTAATATGTTGGGGTGGGGGCTAAATACGTGATATTCTTTTCTTTCAATATTACCATTGGATGATCTTGTGAGGATTAACATGGCTTATTTACAAAAGATTATATTGATGCTCTCATTATTTATACATATCTGTAAACTAGTTTACTCCATGCTACACGTTGTTTTATATTGACACTTGTATAAGCCCCTATTTGAAGACCATCTACTGATATATGATCAAATTAGCAAAACATTTATTAGAAAGGTAACTTAAGTTAGTCCCTTGAATTAATCAATATTCCAGAATGACATAGTTAAATCATATCTGAACCCAAAATGGAACCCATATTGAATGAAGACTTAAAGTTAAAACTAATTATTATCAACAAAGAAAATAAATAATAAAAGTTGAACATTCTGAGCATAGCATTCTATAGAGCATTTAGACTGCTCACAAAGATGCAGTAGCTTGGGTCGTTCGAAGTCAATATTTATTTTACATGAGGATGGTATAATGTTATTTATCACCGATGAGAGATTTAATCCATGCGTCATGTGACACTATCTATAATATGAGAAACTAGCTCTAGTGATTCATTTCTTAGTATATTTACTAGTGATAAAAAAAAGTGATAATTAAAGTTGAATTCATTTGTTATACTAAAGAGTGAAAGTTAAATGAATTTACTTGTGATAATAAAATGCAATAATGAAAAGTGGATTTATTTGTGACAAAAAGATTGTTACAAGCACAACAACAAATCGAACTCCAAACTCACCAATAAAATTGGGACAAAAGGAACGATGCATGGAATAACTATATCAGGTAGAGATTAATAAAAAGGGGTTTTATTATTCGAAAGATATTCAATATTTTATCCGATACAACCTTTATAGACTCAACAATAACAAAGTAGAAAACAAATATTGCAAAGAAAAAAAATAAAATTATCCAATTAAACTCCTCAAAGATATTCTTACTAAACTAAAAAAATACCAAAAGTCATATCAAAATAAACAATTACCAAAATTTAATTTATAGAATTGAAATTCAAATCGATTCCTTATTTGCATCCTTTACCCATTTTAAATTTCTTATCTTCCAACTTCTCTTCCCAAGTAAACAAGTTAAGCAACTTAAACTGTTTTTCTCTGCTAGCACTTTTCATACTGAACAACAGTGTAGAATATTTGTCAATTTTCTCTTCTTTTGTATGTAATCTTCATTTATCTTCCCTGTTTTCCATCTTATGGGCCCTAGTCATTAACTCTAAACATAACAGAAAAGATTAAACAAATTCAAAAGTTTTCAAATTTCTGAAAACAGAAAGAGTATAATGAAATATTTCATCACATACCAGAGATAAAACTTTAACCATCTGATCTATATACCATTTCTTTTCTTGGGAAAACCTATATAAAAAGGGGGGAAAAGTTGACATCATAACCTGTGACTCAATGATCAGAAAAATGTAGATGGTAAATAAACAGGAAAAGGAGTTATTGAAGGTTGTACCTGAGACTTAGTGCAAGTATGATACCATAATTGCATAATATATTAACGGTAAACAAACAGGACAAATTGATAGGACCAATTTTTCAGCATAATATAAACACCAAAGTGAATTGGGCATTCGTTTATGAGAAATCCACACATCAATAAATGGTAGATATAGACAAGTCTGTGGGGGACAAATATGTTGACAAACTACAGACAAGTTTGTCAATAACTAAGTTCTTGTGAATTAAGAGAAGATTGAAAGGTTATTTCCAAAACAAAAAAAAAAAAAGAGAAGATTGAAAGGTTAAATTAATAAAGAATAGAAAAACAGAGTAGTAGTTTGCAACAAATGAGAAACAATGAAAATCCCAATAAGCCCACAAGAATCTGAAGGAGAGGAATGAAGTCAGATTAATTTCAACATATGAACCAACAAAAATAGCTCCAAGAGGATAAATGATACAAGCAAATCATAATCGATGGCTGAGGTCCTTCATCACATCAAAGTAATATTGTTTTCAACTGAATCTACAACTAGAAACTTCACAAATGCACTTCAACTGACCTAATGAAATATACACAATACAGTTTTTAAGTGAAGTTAAAGTTTCATGTAATCTTCATGTCTAACTCCATAAAGGATGAAGACAAAATATTGCATAAAGCTATTTACTTACTTCTCAACGATTGAGCAAATTTTAGCACTTAGATCTCCTTTGAAATCTTGGTCACTCACTTCCAAATAATCAATAAGCTCTTTTGTCAAAGGGGTAGCATTTGTGTCATTAACTAACAGAAAAACAAGCTCCAAAGCCCTCTTCTTGATTGAAGCATCAGAATCCTGAAAGTTACAAAATTAATAAAGACAAAGATGGTATAAAAGTGTTGCCCATCAATATTCAATACCATTAGAAATAAGCATTTTCAGGTAACCATTACACAAATATATCATTAGACCAAGGCCAAAGAAAGTTAATATCAATGCTCCTATTCCTCATAAATAACAAGAGACGATTTTGTTCCAAAATGTCATCATTTTGGCCAAAATGAAAGAGAGCTGAATTCTGATAATAGTAATAAAATGAAGGTTCAAGGTTGCATCAATTACATGTCAGATGTATATGGAAAAAGAAAATCAATATCAAAGAAACAAGTAGATTATTCTAAAAATTCACTCTTTTGAGAAACAGCTGAAACTGAAAGTAATACAATGAGCATCTAACCAGGAAGAAGCACATCATTTATTAAAAGTGATACCTTGACACATTCTAGAATTGTTGTTCGGTGCCTCTGTACTGCTTGAGAATCTACTGCAAGAGCTTTCATAAGCATGTTCAAGGCAACATATCTGAATAAAGAGTAAAGAAAAAATGGCATCAAGAGTAATATATAACTGTATTAGAGTTTAACAAGTGAGTCTATGATGGAAAGCTGGAGGTGGAGACAGAACCATGGTTTTTCTTACAATCACTCCCCTTTGTGCAGATAACCAGTTTTCAAGGCAACAACTTACACAGCCACTACTATCGATATTGATTGGATGTAACCACAGACAAAATGGGCCAACTGTCATGCCTTTCAGAATATTATTAGAGACAAAGTTGGTATGGAACACTTTCAACTTTAAATAATTTGCTATGTAAATGATTAGGAACTCCTCTATATGATGCATTTATATATTAAGTGATACTAATGCATATATCTTGTGAAAAGCTAGAGTAACTAATAAAAAAGTGCATGCAACTTCATATCAATGTTGGTACTCTAATTTGCACATCAATTAGGGTATACACAAATCAAGGCACCACAGTTGAGTATCATTGTATACAAAGTTCGCTTAGAATTTAAAATAAACAAATAAATAACAAAGAAATATAGTAACTCTACTTTATCATGCGTTCATATCTTTTTTGACCTACTACATTGATCAGTGGCAAAAAAAAAAAATCAACAATGAGTCAAAAGTAATTCTCAAATTTGATAGTCCTAATTCAAAACACTTAATGATATGATGGTGTAACAAAAGTAACCTGATGTTATTGTCACGATTTGACAAGAATCTGCCTAGGATATTGATTGCAAGCACACGCAAACCACTAGTAGCCTCTATGCCCATAATTGTTTCAATACATTCATATAAAATAGCATTTCCAGCGTTTTGTTTGATTCAGTCTTTGAAGCAACCTATAAAAATGAAAACAACAAAAAAAAATACTAGGATCTCTTACTCATTCAATAAAACATAGTACTCAAAATTAAAGAAAATATACACAATGACATACTATTTGATCAATGCAACAAAATTTAGAAAGTGGTACTTGGAGAAACCTGAGAATATACAGGCAAACTCACCTGAGCAAGAATATCATTCATATATTCACTGGTATCAGCATCTCCTTGGCCCAGCATTCTCATCAATCTAAGGACTCGGATATGTAAGAAAGGGTCTGTAATCCCAGCTATGTCATACTCAGGTGCATATGGACTATTGCAGACATCCTTCAGTATTCTAACCAATCCTTCTGTGCAATTCTATAATTAAGATGGAAACAAATTTACAGTGTGAAATGCATTTAAACGGCTAGAAGGACAAGAGTTTATATTAACCCAAAAATGCATAACTAAACAAAGAAAAAGAAATGAAAGTTTATAACATGATGTCAAAGAAACACCGCAATTTTCAGAGTTTGAGTTCTTGACATCCACAAAACAAAGGCATTCTAACAGAGGAGCGGGGATGGGATAAATTTGAGGCCCCCAGGTAGTGCCATGGGATTTCATGTCAGCATGTTCTACTTAACAAAAATTTATGAGAAGTAACTTTAATTGGATGACAGAAAATCTTATTATTCATTCTCTTCAATATAAGTATATAATAACTAAAGGCCTATCTTATTGAAAGAAAATAAACAAATTTTTAGTGAAGGCATCAAAAAATTGTTCCAATCTACTTTATACTCCTAAAAATCATGTTAGAATAGATACAAATTGGATAGATGTGAAACACAGACAGAATCTTGATTAATCCAGACTCCAGAGTGTCCAGTCCTCTGTTTGCTACAAAGCATCACAGACACAGATACAAAGTATCACACACAACCAATTATCAGAAACCTCTATTTGACAGATCAAGGATTAAATATTTTTATTTATACAGTGCATTGTGAATTGCACATGTGAATTGGTATATCTACATCGGTTGACAAAGATAATGTCGGTTGCTCAGCAACTTCAAAACCATTTGAAAAACTCATGCAAAGGGTGGGTTATGACAAGCGCTCAATTAAGTCGTGGATCCAAGTATCCAACATCTCATCATTTTGATGATTTGATATGTCTAATTCATGGTGTCACATGGGTGACGCATGGAGATCTCAGATCTAGATCAAGTAGACATAGTCAAGAGGAATGAAAATGTCAATTTGGGTTGTGCCACCTGCAATGCCTAAAAACCTTCGATATGCATGTAACTGGTACCCCCATATGACATGGAACTCCTATATCTAGGTCTTAAGAGTACGTGGCAATCGAGGTTCAAAATGTCAAGTCATGCCAATGTTTCAAGCTTTGGGTGGAAAATGATTCGGTTTTAGTATTGTACTAACGCGCTGAGTATGATGTCGGTAGCAAATTAGAAGTGAAAGGAAGGAAATGGAGAAGAAAAAGATAAAACAACTATACACTTGAGTCCAATCTTCGTTTTCCATTAGAATGCAATGATTTGATCTTATACGGAGGTAAATTTATAATAATAATAATAATAAATAGCAATGCCATCTCAATTCATCTTAAACTGTGTTTTACTTTTAGCATATCAAGAGATGTCGAATATTAGTATGTAAAAATACTCATGTTAACGACCACTCAGTGCTAATAGTATAAAAGTTTGAACAATATATTTCGATCGTTTTGCATGGCATGTATGTATACATCTATTAATTTAATGTTTGTATCAATTAGATATAGATTAAATTATTGGATCACTCCATAAGGGAATAGGTGCAAATTTGTCCATATCATACCTTCCTCAAATAATTGCTTGCATCAGAACTGACTTTACAAAGATCTGTGCAGAGCTGCACTCCAGCTATTAAGACCCCATGGTGCTTTTCCTTCAACAGAGAAGCTGCAGGACTCAAAAAAATTTCTGCCAAGTCTGGTACTTTTCTAATGATCCTGATAGAGCACAAGGCAGCCTAGAAAACAAGAAACAACATTAAGTCTTCCATGATGGAATGCTCCTTCGAAAGTAGAAGAAAACAGCAAGAAGTTGTTATATTAATCTACATCAAAGTGTTTGTACCAGAAATAACAAAGCTATAAACAATTGCAAAAAGACAAGTGAGATTCTTGAAAATTCTGCATTTATTGTGGAAGAGAGGTTTAATTTACTTCATAATTTTGGTGTACTTTATGCCGAATTCAAAGTAGATTTCCATTGAACTTCGATCTCAAGTTTAAATGTTCCATTTGACTTGGACTCATCAATCAGATTTATTAGTATTTGGATCATGGTTTAAAATGTTGTGTCATACCAATTGGCACGAGTGAAAAATTTCATCGACTGGCATGACACAGATGTCGGTATACAGTCGTAGTGCCTCGAACGAGGCCTCCTACAACAGCCAGAGAAGTCTCGTGGCCACGGGAGACCTCTTGCAAGGTCTCATGGCTACAAGTGACCTCGCACGAGGCTGCAAGAGGCCTCGCGGTGCCTCCCGCAGCCTTGCGGCTACAAGGTGCCTCGCGCGAGGCCACAGGACGCCTTGCGGTCGCGAGGCGTCTTCCGCGAGGTTGCAAGAGGCCTTGAGTCATCTCGTGCGAGGCCCTACAACTATGGGCGAACTTGTGCGAGGCTCCGTGGGCAACATGAGGCTGCAAGAGGCCTCGCGGTGCCTACCGCAGCCTTGCAGCTACAAGGTGCCTTGCGCGAGGTCGCTGGACGCCTTGCGGTCGCGAGGCGTCTTCTGCGAGGCCGCAAGAGGCCTCGGGTCATCTCGTGCGAGGCCCTACAACTATGGGCGAACTTGTGTGAGGCCCCGTGGGCAGCCGCGGGTGACCTCGCGCAAAGCCTCACAGTCGTGCATACACAAAGCTTTTTTTATTTTTCTTATTTTTTTATAAATACTAAAACTCAAAATCTTAAATTTTTTCTCTTTCATTCTTTTTCTCTCCCTTTATTAATTTTTTTTATTCCTTTCTTCTTTTTTTCGTTAATTTTTTCTTTTTCTCTCTTTATTAATCTCTTTTGTTATTTCTATGAAAAAACTTATTAATTATTTCACTTTCTGGCTTTATTAATTTCTTTTATTATTTATTTCTTCTTTTATCCTTTAATTCTTTCTCTTTCTTTCTTTATTAATTTCTTTTATTATTTTGCTTTTTCCTTAAAAATAGAGGAAGAAATTTTGTATTGTGAATTTTTTCACCTCCCTTTATTAATTTCTTTTGTCACTCCTTTTTTATTTTCCCCCCTTAATTCATTCTCTTTCTCTTTTAATTAATGTCTTTTTTATTCCTTTTTTCCTTAACACATGGAAAAAAAAATTAATTTTTTTTTTCTACATCAATTTCTCTCGTTCATCTTTCACATGGACAATTATAAAAGTTAAAAAAAAACTCTTCAAAGAAAAATTACCTTTTTAAAAATACTAAAAATAGAAGAGACATATTGTTAGAAAAAAATAACAAAACTTAAATATAAAATAATTTCTAAATGCTACTATGATTTAAATTAAATTATAATATATATAAATTTAGCTTAATTTAAATCTACTTGATACTAATCATCATGTGTAGACTTTAATTAATAAATTGTTCACTAAATCTTAAATTTTAGAATATTATTTTAACCTCATAATAAGCATTTATAACAATCAAAATATTGATAATAATACTTTGTTAATTAATATATTTTATATTTAAAAGAGTATTCAAACTCTATTGGCACAACATGATACGATACTGGAACTGTATCGTTCTAGTCACAGACCGAAACTCCAACACAGATCAAAATTTTAAACCATAATTTGAATAACTTGGAATTTCACTTTGGCAGGCATACTATTCCAAGATATGAAGTGATTTACAATATAGAATTTCAGCCATGATCAAATTCCATTTAAATTGGAGCTTTACAATTTAAATATTTGGTCAATCATTAACAATGTAAATAAAGGTCAACAAACAAACTGAAAATCAAAGGGTAAAGATGTGCTCTATCTTATGAAATCAAAAATTCCTCTCATCACCATGGCATGTTTTACAATATATAAATCACTTGCAAAACTGTGTAGCATCAAAAAGCAACTCCTTTAATTGAAACAGACTTGGAAACAAACTATGTACTTAAGTAAAAATGAATGTAACATTGAATTTCGTAAAATATATCAAAACAAGGTAAAGATGGATAATGGAAAAAAAATTGATCTTGTGCTTCTGGTTAGCATAGGTTGATATATTTCTTCATCCAGATGGTTAAAAGGCATTTGTTTCAGATCAAATTCAGGACAGAAATGAACATATAGAAGTGACTAAAAGCGGATTTATAGCCAATATTCTGTTGCTTTTATGTATCCATTAAGGAAAACTGGAAGCAAAGGGGTAGTGATTTGAGGCTACAGCCTCACACTTTAAAGCAATGATATAGAATTTACCATCTTTCCATACATCTTAAAAGGAACTACTCATGCCCCCACAGACGGGTCGGGTGGCTAGCGCAGCAGCAGACTTGCTACAATGAGCAAGGGTCGATCCCATAAGATTACAAAGTTTTTCGAGGACGCATGTCCTCCCGGCCCACTAGCGCTCGATTGAGCCATAAAAGGCTCTCCGTGATTTACCTTCCTTACAATGGTTGTGAGGCCGACTAGTAGGGATGCTTGGGGTGAGCATATCACCTTTTGCTACAATTAAAAGAAAACTACTCACATGCAAGCAGCAAGACAAACATTAAAAGCCTGGAAGAAGGTTTTGTTCAGGTAAAGAGTCACATTTTGACTACACAAAATAATATCCCAGAGCTTCCATTGATCGTTCCCAAAAATCTTCTAGATCGCATAACATGAATATTCAAATCGAAGTCAAATCAATTAATTTATTAATTGTTATTATTTGATAATGCGTATAATATACAATACAAATTACAATAATATATAATATGATTATTATTTTATTTTAATAATTAGTAACTAATTGGTAGTTATTACTTTATTAATATAACAAATTAAGTAATAGTTAATAATTATTAATTAATAAAATATTAGGTAATAAAATGAAATAATTATTTATATAATTTTAATAAATGTTAAATTAAGATAACACAAAAGGTACCTTCTTTTTGATGTTAGGGTCTCTAGTTAGCAATAATCTCTCTATCTCAGGTGCTAGATCCCTCGCCATTTCTGCAGAACATATATTCCCTAAAGCACAAAGTGCTAGACCCACGATGTACTGATTTGTGTGATCAAGGTCTCTGCATGAGAGATGCAAAACATAAGAGCAAAAGTAAATGTCTCAATTAAGATCTAATTCGCATCACTTTGCAGAGTATGAGAACAACAAAGTTAATCCATACTGTTTCAAGGAATTTGTAACCAGCATCAGAACTTCCTGTCTTTCATCAAGAAGAAGCATAAGACCCAGATAACCAATTCGTTTTTCAGGAAACCCAGCAGAAGCTATCAGCTTGAGACATTCCATTTGACCAAAATGTGTTGGATAACCAAGCATGTGAATGAACATGAGTTTTGCAATGTTACGATGCCTATAATCTTGATCATTTTCACTGATAGCAGAGCGGATAGCTGCACATTCTTTTCTTACGACAGCACGTTCTTCTGCAGCAGTCTTGCAGGCACGTATGGCCTTTATCATATCCCTGTAATAATGTATAGCACAAAATGCTAAAGTTTCATTTGAAAATTAAGGGGAAATCTCATGGATTCCCAAATCTCCTATCTGAAGTCCAACAATTAATACCTTTTGAGTATTCATTAAAAATGTCTATATGGAGCATGTCTTAAAAAAATGTGTCATGTATCTGTGGCATATCCACTTTCACTATGCATGCTTTACAGATGCCTTAGAGTTCATTCGAAAAATGTTGCTCCAAAATTCAGAGGAAAAAGATGAATGATCAGGTTAGGGTATGTTGAAACACATGAAAATGGATTTTAAACATCTTTGAGCATAATGGTGGAGAAAGATTCACATAGCAAACCGCAAATAGCTAGGACTCAACTTTTGACTAATTCCTAGTTATCTAGCCTGTACTTATATCTCTATTATGCATGTGTAGGGTGTTTATGTTATTTATGCAAACTTCTAGACATACTAAAAACAGTAACAATATGTCTAATTTGTCAGCAAATGTGGGGATACATATTACAAAAATATAAGCCAGATCTTCCCTTAATCTTAAATTGTTGACTTCTAGACATACTCCATCAACGACATGAGCGAGTCAGTTTGTATCAACTCAAAGTTGAACTTTGTATCATAGTTTGAAATTTCATATCATATCAGTGAAATGATCAAAATGTATTATTCTAATAAATTATTAAAATTCAATACTACTCAGCACAAGCAATGTTTCCTTCCTTCTTGTAATTCATCTCATTCCACCTTCAACCTCCAATTCATTATCGACATCATGCTTCGGAATATCGGCATATCGTCCCAATCAAAATCCAAAATTCCAACATGACTCGAGATTTTGAACCTTATTTTGTACAACTTTATTATAAGTTCCACCTTATCAACATGGATCTAAAGAATGGATAGATGGTCAAGGTATGTAAAATTCTTTACTAAGATTGTAGAACATATAGAAGAAACAACAAGCCCCAAAACTACCCTCATTTTGAGTTAGATGTTGTAACACACCATAGAACCGGCAACATCATAGGTTTATTTTCCACTTTGAACAACATGAAAGTCAACCATCTCAAAATTGCTCCATACTGAACCCACTTCCCTTCAGAGTACTTAAGAAGCGAGTCAATTCCATAGGTGCCTTGTTACTAACAATACAAACGAAATTCATTTGCTTATTAATGGCAAGCCATAGCAATTGTACCATTCAAGGAAATCAAAACTGTCATTGAAGTTGTTCAAAGGGAAGATAAAATTTGTTGACAAATGAATTCTAATTGGTTTGAAGTACTTGTTTTGATCTTGTTCTATATCTGGATTGATCTTGTAGTTTAAACAATATTTCACCATGATGGTTATGTTATTATAGTAATCAATGAAAAAACTACTTATATGGAATGGTTCATTGCCTATTAGTGAGCACATCTTCTCATATAATGATTTATCAAACTTAAGATCTACTCTAGGATAAGGTCCTATAAGCCATTGGGAGGAAAGCCAGTTTTAACACTGTTCTTTGTCAGTATTAATCTCTTTTCAAGGGGTTTCTAAGTGAAGTTTGGCATTCTTCCCTTTTCTACCTGGCTTGAAGGGCATATTCATTACTCTATACATTAACAAAATTCCAAGGGAAGGTGTAGCCATCCAAGCCCATAGCTAGCACTTGGTTGATCAAGAAAGGTAGGCAAGAAAGTCAACTAGAAATCAGAGGAATAAGACAGGGCATGTAGGCTAAAAGCAGGGAAAGCTAGTTCAGCAATCATTGGCAATAGATGAGTCAACTAATGGTGCCAACTTAATCAAGATGTTGACTTAATAAATTCTTCCAAGGCCAATTCTTCAGAAGTTGCATAACATTAACGAATCCAACTGGAAAGCCCTATGCCTAGTGGCCTTTATCGAGCCTACCCTTCCTTAATAATAAGCTAAGACTATGAAGCCCTCATTTTGAGGCCATATTACAACAATGACCTGCACATTTTCTATGGTTTGATGTATGCTTTAGTTCATCCCGATGGTCCTACAAGATTGCCAAGAGATGCATTTTGTCCAAGTTATCTAACCAACTATCCCTTCTCAACCTCATCAAACTGAATCATTACAGATGCAAACCAACACTTACTAATGCAAGAAACACTAGACTCACTTCAATGCCAAAAAGACAAGTAACAATCAAGGGAGGTGACTAACTACAATGATTGAGAGTTTAAGCACTCAGAAACCCACGCAAGTCTGATCTGAAGTATTTTGCATCCTTCCACAACTTCTAAATGGATTCTCATCGGCCTATCTAATCTAATTCCAGATGGATCCATTAGAACAATTTAAGCATTGTTAGAGGAAAATAGTTAGGAATTCTTGATAGTCTTTTGTACAATCTCTTCGTCCATCCAAGGAGAAAAATGAATTACACTTCGGGAACCCATGGATACTAACTTCTGCGTCTTCTTTTGTCACTGTGAATATCGAATTTGCCTCTCACCATTATCTTCCCGGAAAATACAAATCTTCTTATTCTAAGCCACTAGTAAGGTTAGGACCATCCACAAAAGTGATATGCAAAATGCTCAATAATTCGCAACAAACAGGGTAACCTCTTACGTACACTAAATGTACTCATTTTAACTCAGTGTTCTATAATTTCTCGTTCAAAATCTTCGGCAATCAACTCGATATCAAATGACAGCAATTCTCGACCAAACAACCTTGAGAAATTCGAGAATTCAATAGATCCAGATTCACTGCCGCTGACAGGACACCGAGCAAATTTCTCCATCTTACTACAACTCAAGATCGCAACTTTACTTGAACCAAGATCGATCTAACTGAGAATCTGACCGACCAGACGTTTCATTGGAGATGAAACGATGCGAAGACTAAAAAAGCAGAAGCTAAGAGAACTGGAGAAGGATGCGGACTTAATAATTAACCGCTGAATCAGGAAACCAGGTGAACGATTACTTCCTACCTCAACCGCGTCCCAGAGAAGAAGGAGTTCATGGCTACGGCGGCAGCTAAGTCTTCCAGTGTTGAACTCTGTCTCCGGCAACTGCGACTCGGCAGAAGTCGAGATCTCCGACAGGGAGAAACGAGGGCAGAAATCGAGATCTGGGAAAGGATTCGACAAGAGAACAAGAATGACGAGGGCAGTCTTCTTCTTCCATCAGCAGCAGCAATGACCTTGAACCGGGTCGAATTGTTGAACCGGGCATGGAATTGAACCCATTAATTATGCATGTACAATTAGAAAAATCAACAAAAAAAAAATCGAATGTACATCATACGTGGCAAAATTACTTGGGTGCAATACGCATTTCCGTATAAGTTTATTATGAAAATACTAAATAGGTATTTCCTTAAATTAAATTTAGATTGCGTTTGATTTGGTTTGGTTTCGTAGGACATAATATAATCATACTTATAATGTAATAAGTTCGTAATGTGAAATAATTATTTATATTTAGATAAAAATTACATCTAATTTTAGATTATAAAGATAATTATATTATTTTATTTTATATGTATTACAAGGACAATAGAGATCATCCGACGACGACGAGCAATTGGTTGGTCGACAGTGGCGAGGGCGTCCGATTGATAATAGCAATGGTCGATCGGTCGATCGACGACGACGACAATCGACAGACCAATCGGGGACAGCGGGGGCCAACCGACGACGACGACAAGCGATCGCCTGACTAGCGACGGGCTGATCGACGACTAGCGACTGACCGACAATCGATCAACCGGTAGCAACAACGGATGGTGACGATCGACTTCGATTGTTAAACATCCGATACTTATCAAATTACGATTTGGAATGTAATCGGATTATATAGACTTTACTTCGTAATCCATATTATAAAATTTTAATATCTTTTATAATCTAAATTATATTAAATTACAATTTTAAAATAATAATAAATAAAATAATTAAACTTGTAATATAATCTTATAATTACATTATAAGACATATTAGCCAAACGCAGCCTTATATTATTACTTATAACACAAAAACGTAATAATAAAGTTTGAAGTAAAACAACTAACAAGTACATAAATATCAATTTAGGCTCCATTTATTTAATGAAATAATTATTATTTATAAATATTTGATGGAATGTAGTTCATCTCTAATTAAAATATTATATTTAAGAGAATGATTTTATGTGAAAAATGAGTGTGAACGAACTTTTATATTTTTTTTCAATAAAAAGTCTCACTTTATTTTTCACCCTTTGCCTTGGTTCGTGAGAGCTCTGATCTTTTGGTTTCTAGATCAAAATTATAATTCGAAAAAATTATTAGGAAAATAATTCTTAATATATTGACGAGATTATTTAAATTTTTTCTATGTTTTTGATATGCACATTAAGTGTATAACAATTTAAATTAGCTTAGATGAAGATTATAGAACTTGTTGATCACTCGACGGAGTTGAGTTGTATTTTCTCTTAATGGTTCATCGACTCGAAAGGAGATGTAGAACTTTGAAAGAACACGGAGGATTCTAACGATGGAGCACTAAGTAGTAAGCCTGAGAAACTCGATGCATCCGATAAGTATGAGAGTTTCAAAAGAGGTGAACCCAATGACATGGAGCATTGGTCTAAGTAGCATAAGGCAACATAATGGACTCATAGGCCTATATCAAGTGTTAGTATTAATGAAAGTAACGGATGTTGCTAATAAGTTATGGCTGCGCATACATTGTGCAGTTAAAATAGCCAATGCATTAATGCAAGGAGACAGAAGGTCTTTGACGAGTATCTGAAAGGTTTTCATCCAGGTTATAAGAAGAGAAGAGAAAAAGAGGTGGTTGGTGATCGTAAGGAACATCCAAGGCATTGTCTTTCAGATAACAAGTACAGATTGAGAGATCTTCATCGTAAGGAAGTTCGAGTTTGTAGAAAATGAAAAAACTTTGTATAGTGATTACTGTTTCTTTCATAATGTCATTTACATATTCGCAATGGTTTGTTGGTTTTTAATTTGCGACTAACATCGAGGAAGGTTGAAAACTAAAATGCATAGTTTACCAAAGTAAATACAAGCATTTTGCCTTTGATGACCAACATCTCGTCGTAACCGAAGCGCGGTAGCATGCATAGAGAGCTTGATAATAAAACCTAGCTTCATCGACATAAGTAGTTATGAAGTATATTGCTCTCATGCGTGGAGATACATTGGTGTAAAAGGCGATTTGCTCGCTCTCAGTGTCCCTATTAATCGATCCTACAATTAATACGAATAGGATAAATCACAAAGAACATATTGTCCAACCCAGAGCTAATTCAATAGGAGAGCAGATATCCCGAAAGATTTGTAATCCTGGAGATTAACTCTTGCTCATTGATGCAACTCTACTGTCGCGTTAGCCACAAGATCCTCCTGTGAGGACCATACTCAGAGATACACAATTAATCATACATGTGTTGGATTTAATTTTCCAATATGGTAGGTTTATATGTTTTCACAACACATCCGATTTTGACATTCCAAATGAACCAGATAAGTAATCTAATTTGATGTTTAAATCATGAGTTTGTATTATTGAATGTGGAAATATATATATGTATAATTCATAACTTATATACCATTAATATTGATGAGTTGTTAACAATTTGAATACACATGGATATTGTTGCCTGTCGAGACGGAGATGATGAGGTGTCCCGGTAGCGAAGACGACAAGGACCGACAACTCAGATGAACGGGACTGACGCGGAGGGAGAGGTGTGACGTCGCCTTGGCGACAGGCCGAGCCGAATGGAGTGGGTCACGCCGGATCGAGAAACCTGCAAAACAGCAAACGGTTAAGGGCGTCGAGATGGATTTTGGCCAAACCCCTCCGACACTCAAGGTAGAGATTAGTAGGAAAATAGGAAAGAGAACAAACAAGCGAAGTAGAGAATGTGTGAACCTCTTTTCTCCTCCTATGGGGAGGCTATATATAGAAGAGAAATTCTTCTGCCAAATGGTACCGTCGGTAGGGGAGGTATGACTTCATAATATGTGTACGCCTATTCCAAGAAGTAATAGGGGTCATTACCCTCATAAATGCTGCAGGCGCGTGGGTCGTAATTAACATATGACGTGTGGTTAATAGAAGACAACTCTTCATTAATGCGATAGACATTTCTCTGAAATACAGTATGAGCATCTGTTTCTTGGTCGGAGAGAGATGCTAATAAGGACTGTCTAGTGGACCCATGAGCAGGAAATATCTGTCACATCTTCTGACTAAATAAGATAAATTATGTTAGGAAGTTATACATCTGAGATAATGCGTTTTTGCTGAGATGTGAGATGATAGCTGAGACGCGAGGAGTCTGATATAATGGATAACCGGGCCGAGATGCGGGGCGCCTAGCGTTTTAAGTGTTCGGGCCGAGATGCGGGGCGCCTAGCGTTTTAAGTGTTCGGGCCGAGATGCAGGGCGCCTGGCGTTATAAGTGTCCGGGTCAAGATGCGGGGCGTCTGGCATAATAGGTGACCGAGCCAAGACACGGGGCGTCTGACATAATAGGTGATGTGGTGTAGATAGTTATGCTTCTAGTCATAGATTAGTTTTTCCCGGTATCAAATATGACCCCATAATAGGAGTTATCCAATAGTTGTTCTCTTCGGATTGAGATAGACTCGCCACGGTCGAGTGCACGGTCGAATGCTTCGGGTTCGTTAGCAAAATACCAACCCTTAATGCCCGCTGTGGTTCTGCAGGTTGTGGTCGGGTTGTGGAACCGCTTGCCAGCCGTTCGTCCGGTCCGGTCCAATAAATAAAAATTTAAAGAATGATGTAAATAATTAAAATAAAAAAATACACAATTGAACTTATAAAAACTCTATCAAATATTTTATTATCTCAATAAAAAATATATTACATCTCAAATTTCAACATCTTGGACTTAAATAAAAAATCTATTACAATAAAAAAAATCAATTACATTTCAATTTTTATTATATTCAATCAATTTCAGTCGTATTCGGTATTTCCTCCCATCGTCGTAGTTCCGGATGTTCCCTCTGTTTCGTCTTGGTCTTCTTCGTCACTTTTAATATGTTAGGTTCGACTTGCAGCTTTTGATCAATCATTGAGTAAACATTGCGCTTCCAAATTTTTCGGCCTTAAGCTAGAACGTCTCTCGTCCAATGTATTTCCTCCGATACTAAAAGATTGTTCCACTGCAACCGTTGAAACTGGACAAGCTAGAATTTCTTTTGCCATTATAGATAAGATTGGAAATATTTGAGTTCTTTGCGACCACCATTTTAGAATGTCGAAGCTTTCTTCATCTGCATTACTAAAATCAAAAGAAGTGGTAAAATAATTCTCAAGTTCCTGACTGGAACTTGAGGATCCTCGTGGATGTTTAGTTTGTTCCCTTAATAACAGTTGTGCTTTAATGAGTTTAGAAGTAATAATACTAGTTGTAGTAGATTGATGTATTTCATATACATGTCACGCCAGAAGGAGACCGCGAGCGACGAATCGAAGCGGCCATCTCCTTATGCGGATGACAATCTCGATTTACATACAAGGCCTACGCGACCCTGATACATTGATCAACGATCGGAATCAACACACACCTTGATTATATAATTTGGCCTCGGGCCACCAAGCAAATTTAATGATAAGCAGTCCTAAGCTAAATAGACTTACATACTTATGCAGGCGGGAATACTCAACAAAAATCAATCAAACCAAAATCCGAATAAGGTCCATAGGACACCAAAAATCCACGAATACAAACATCAATCTCCAAACCTAGACATGTCCTCTAACCAAAATATCCAAACCATAAAGCAAATATCCAAATAAAAAACACTGCACTCTTCTCGACCTTCATCCCGAAATAGATATAATCAACGGGTGAGTTCAAAGAACTCATGTATAGTAGATATGCAAAGTAAGGTATAGCTAATAATAAAATATCATGCCAAGATAGCCTCACATAAATAGGGTATGCAAGCAAGAAATACAAAATGGATCAGATTACTCAATCTCCTACCCTCGATATAGGAGCATGTGCTCGACTTAGAAGTAATAAAGTCCTCACCATATATAAATATGTATCTTGTATGCATGACAATCATATGCACATCCAAGGCATCAATAAAAATGCAAAGAAACACAATACAAATGCAATCTGCAAAGTGCATGCGTACTAATGATACGGTCACCCCGACGCTACCACCGCCTCACACGCGAATGGTGAAGCCGAGTGGGTAGGGCTATGACAATCGCAGCACTCGCCATCATCGCTTCCCGAGTGACCGAAAGTGGATGGATGCTCGGAGTACACCTATCCTCCCGCCCCAAAACATAGTGGGGAGCTAAGCTCTCATCTCCTGTCATAGGCCGAGGAGGGATCCTCGCCTCGCTACCACGCCGCCTCATCGCTACCCATGAGCTGACCAATGAGCTCGACAGAGCAATCAGACACACCCTCCCGATGTACCACTAACCCATGTGTAACTAGTCATGGGCTCAACAATAATGGAACCCCGTCCAGCCAGTATGCAATCATGCAAAAATGGTGCATGATACTAAAGCATGTAAATCCTACTCAAAATACCTATCCGAATAATATGTACAATCAGTATGTACATATTCCTAATCCAAGTATTATGATCTAAGTCAAACAGGGAGATATAATCATATCCTATCACATGCATGTATCAAGTAGGCACCAAAAGCATACTAGGCATATAAACATGAAAAATTATTGTAAGCCATCCTAACTAGCATATCAACAATGACTATATCTAAAAGATAAGTCAAAATACCCGCCTGAATATATATCCGTAAAAAGAACCAAATCATCACGATTGGGGACCTGCCTCGTGACCGAAACTTGTATATAACATAACTATAGTTAAGCACAAAAAATGCAATTCACCGACAAATCGAATAATTAATCGATTTCCTTCATAACCCAATTAACCCAAACTATTTCCAATTCCACTAATTTTCCAACCCTCTTATTAATCTTTTTCCTACCACAACTATCCATACAATTAATTTAGCCCACTAAATCAATTGATAAAAATTTTGATTAATTAATGATAAGCTAATTAATCAATTAAACCTGGTTTAACCCGCATTTTAACAACCTAAGCCAAATAAATAAAATTTAATGGCTTTTAATTTATCCAATAATTGTACCAATCAATTTACCAAATTAATTCCTAATCACTTAACCTAATTCATCACCTACAAAAATCCTCAAGACAAACAATATCACCCAAATCTCATATCCATCACTCACAAATCACCAACCAAACCACCGAACAAGCCTCCTTACCTAAAAAAATCCTCACCGCCAACAAGAAATGCACCACGGCGCTGGTCAGGTTTCGCAAAACCATGAGAGAAGGCAAGGCTAAAGCCGCCGCGCGAGGAAGAAGGGCCCGCAAGAGAGGGCCGGCAATGAGGCGGCGACGCTGGGCGAGCGCGGGGAGGAAGAAGGGCGGCCGGTTGCGGGCTAGACGGAGCGCGAAGGGAAAAGAACGCGCCTCTCGTCGCGGTCGGGAGGAGGGCGCGACGGCTCGCGCAGCGAGGAGCGTTAGGATCGGGAAGAGGCTGGCGAGAGAAGAAAAGGCTCGGCGAAGGAAACTCGCGAAGGAAAGGCGGGCGAGCGGGGAAAAGAAAAAAAAGTAATTAGAAAAATAAAAACTTAGGTTTTCCGGTTTAGGTTAATACCCCTTAATAAAGCCTATTTATTTTATCCCCGTAAAAATCTCGTACGAACTCCTTTTAAATCCAGAAAAATTTCGAAAAAATTCCGAAAATTCCCCAAAAATCCCGAAAAAATTTTAGGATTATTTCCTTAATTCTTTGGCCATTAATTTTACATTTTTTTAAAAAAAAAATTCCAGTATTTAACATTCTCCCCCTCTAATTAAAATTTGGTCCCCAAATTTCCTACTCATATGCACAACGAGTAAGAAATACTACAAGTACTGAAAATATACCTCACGTACCTTAAGTAAACAAGTGGGGGTATTAAGCTCTAATCTTTTCCTCGAGCTCCCAAGTAGCCTCCTCATCGGTGTGGTGACTCCACCCGACCTTGACAAGTCGCACAATCTTATTCCGCAACTGTCGTTCCTTGTAATCCAAAATCCGTACCGGAACCTCTGCGTAAGTAGCATCAGGTTGAATGGAACCTGACACATCTGACAGAATATGTGTAGAGTCTGGCACATACTTCCTCAGCATAGACACATGGAACACATCGTGAATACTCGTCAAAGATGGTGGTAGCGCTAGACGATAAGCAACTGCTCTGATCCTCTCCAAAATCTCAAACGGACCAACATATCTAGGAGCTAGCTTACCACGGAGGCCAAATCTCTTCACCCCTTTCGTGGGTGAGACTCGCAAGAATACATTATCACCAACAGAGAACTCCAGAGGTCTCCGTCTCCGATCTGCATAACTCTTCTGGCGATCCTGCGCCTCTATCATCCTATGTCTGATAGTACGGACCAACTCTGCCTCATGCTGAGCTCTCTGGGGTCCTAGCAACTGGGCCTCCCCAACCTCCTCCCAGAGGGTGGGTGTACGACACTGCCTACCATACAATGCCTCATACGGGGTCATTTGGATAGCCGAATGATAACTGTTATTATAGGCGAATTCCACTAACGGCAAATGATCCTTCCAGTTGCCTCCGAAATCTATAACACAGGACCTCAGCAAATCCTCTAATGTCTGAATGGTCTGCTCAGACTGTCCATCTGTCTGCGGATGGAAAACAGTACTAAAACGAAGTTGCGTGCCTAAAGCCTGCTGCAGACTCTGCCAGAACCTAGACGTGAACCGGGGATCTCTATCTGATATAATGCTCAAAGAAACACCATGCAATCTTATGATCTCCCGACAATATAGCTACGCGAATGATCCAGAGTCGTCTTAGAATCGATAAGAAGTGCGCGGTTGATTAGTCGGTCTCACGACTACCCAAATCGCGTGTCATGACTTCGTGTCCTAGGAAAACCCATCACAAAATCCATAGTAATATGATCCCACTTCCACTCAGGAATAGGAATCCTCTGAAGTAATCCAGCTGGTCTCTGGTGCTCAGCCTTTACCTGCTGACAAATCAGACATCTAGCTACAAAATTCACGATGTCTTTCTTCATACCGTTCCACCAATACAAACGCTTTAAATCTCGATACATGCAATTTCCGCCTGGGTGGATCACAAATCGAGAGCGATGAGCCTCTTGTAGTAACTCCTCCATAACCGGGTGAGGCTGAGGTACGCATAATCTGCCTCGGAAATAAATTATACCTTCATCATCGCGGGTGAACTCAGTCTGCTGTCCAGAAGTTATCTGACTACCAATGAACTGTAAATGCTGATCACTGGCCTGAGCCTCCCGGACTCTCGTCCGGATAGACGACTGAGCAACCATGGTAACCAGAACGCCCTGCTCTGTCGGTCCCTGCTCCTCAAGACTCAACTTAGAAAAACCCTGAATCAAATCCGTGACCAAAACTCGGAAGGAAGCTAAAGTCCCTCGGGACTTCCGGCTAAGTGCATCGGCAACCACATTGGCTTTCCCTGGGTGGTAGCTGATGGTACAGTCATAATCCTTCAGGAACTCCATCCATCTCCTCTGTCGGAGATTGAGTTCCTTCTGCGTAAACAGATATTTGAGACTCTTATGATCAGTGAGAATCTCAAACGTAATACCATATAAATGATGCCTCTAAATCTTCAATGCATAGATAATAGCGGCAAACTCTAAATCATGAACCGGGTAGTTTTTCTCATGATCCTTCAACTGGCGAGAAGCATAAGAGACTACCTTGCCGTGCTGCATCAATACTGTGCCTAAACCCTGTAGAGACGCATCTGTATATAGAACGAAACCGTCGTCCCCTGATAGTAATACCAGAATCGGTGTTGACACCAATCTCCTCTTCAACTCCTAAAAACTAGTCTCGCACGCCTCTGTCCACGTGAACTTCACGCCCTTCCTGGTAAGGCGTGTCAATGGCATAGCAATGCTCGAGAAACCCTCAACGAACCGTCTATAATAATCGGCCAAGCCTAGGAAACTGAGAACCTCCTGAACTGATTTCGGCTGCTCCCAACTGGTGACAGCCTCGATCTTCTGGGGGTCAACTGAAATACCTCTACTCGAAACCACATGTCCCAGAAAACCGACTGAGTGTAACCAAAATGCGCATTTATTGAACTTCGCATATAGCCACTTCTGTCGGAGCCTATCGAGAACAAGACGAAGATGTTGCGCGTGTTCCTCCTCGGAACGAGAATAGACTAGAATGTCATAGATAAAAACAATGACGAATCGATCTAGAAAATCCATAAATTCACGGTTCATCAAATCCATGAATACCGCTGGAGCATTGGTAAGCCCAAATGGCATTACCAAAAACTCATAGTGTCCATATCTGGTACCGAACGTTGTCTTCTGAATGTCAGAATCTCTAACCCTTAATTGATGATATCCTGACTGCAGATCAATCTTAGAATAGATTGATGTACCTCTGAGCTGATCAAACAAATCCTCAATACGTGGCAGGGGATATTTATTTTTGATAGTGGGCGTTATTGCACATCGGTCGATGCAGTCTCGAACCATCTTTCTTCTTCACGAAGAGAACCGGAGAACCCCAGGGTGATACACTAGGGCGAATAAAACCTCTGTCCAAAAGTTCCTGGAGCTGAACCTTTAACTCGTCCAACTCTCTCGAGGCCATACGATAAGGAGCTTTCGATGTCGGCGACGTCCCAGATATTAACTCGATCATGAACTCCAGTTGCCTTCTGGGAGGCAGACTCGGTAACTCCTCTGGAAAGACATCTGGATACTCTCGAACAATAGGGATGTCCGCGATTTGAGAGTCACCATTGTCTTCTACATTGATCATCGATAATAGAAAACCCTGGCAACCGTGCAATAAAAGCTTCTGAGCTTGAATCGCAGAAATGGTTGATATGCCGTCATCCCGGATGCTAGTGAAATCCCATGAGGGTTGGTTCGGAGGTCGGAATGTGACCACCCTCGTCTGACAATCTACTGTGGCATGATATGCTGACAGTCAATCCATACCAAGGATAATGTCGAACTCGACCATGTCCAGTACCAATAAATCTACAGTAAGAATGATGTTATCGAAATCTAAGGGACAACCTCGGACCTCCTGGGTAACGTCCAATGTATCGCCAGATGGTAGAGAGACGACTAATCTCTGTGATCTACTAGTAGGTAGTCTACCGATCTCTCTCATAAAAGTACGAGAAATAAACGAATGCGAACTACCAGTATCAACTAGTATAATAGCTGAAAATGCATAAACTGAAACCGTACCGCAAAATACGGATTCGTTGGCTCGCTGCGCATCCTCTCTGGTAATCGCATGAATCCGCCCAGTCTCCGGTGGAGGTGGAGGTGGTATCACTGCCAAAGGTGGATGTGCACGGGCACGAGGCGTCTGATACGGTTGACTGGTACGTAGGGTCGAGAACAGATCGATAGCATCTCATGCGCGTGCGCTGATCTGAACGATGGCGAGGCTGCGGTGATCTATGTCGATGGGTATTCTTTGCGAATGTATGCAATGGTGGGGCGCATGAGTCTTGCGGTCTGGCCCAGAACCTGTGACACCGTCGCAGACCTTGGTGTACTCATCCATGAATGCCATGGCGACTCACGAAGGAATGTCCTCTGCGGGCGTTGCGAAGGTCTGGCTGTCTGGCCCCCTCTCTGAGTCCCAGACTGACGCAACGGTCCTCCCTGAATAGAAACCCCGGAAGCCACATGCTGAGCCTTCAACGAACAATCTCGGCTCAGATGTCCAGGCAGTTTGCAATAATAGCAAACTGACTGTCCCAAGGTGCAGGCTGAGACAATATGCTCTCTCGATCCACAACGAGTACAGTGGCTATCACTAGTGGGCGGCCTCCGGCTCTGAGAAGGCGGAGGGCCCGGTGAAGATAAATCGCTCGATTTCTGAGGCCGGCTAGATGCCCTAGAATGACTCTGACCCGACTGACTGCGGCCACTTTGCTGCTGTCCAGTAGTCTGTGGCTGCTGGGTCTGACCTGTGGTTCTTTCGGTCTGTTTCCTCTTCCTGTCAGTATTGACCCTCTGTTGAGCCGACTCGATCAACAAAGCTCTATCCAATGCCTCTCGGTAGGAAGAACTACCAAATCCTGCCATCTTGACCTGTAGATGCCCATCTAGTCCCTGAACAAACTGCATCATCCGTGACCTATCCTCAGCAACTAACTCTGGACAAAACCTGGCTAACTATTAAATTCTATATTATACTCCATCACTGAGCGATTATTCTGTCGTAGACTCATAAAATCCTATCGTCGCATCATCTGATATGCCCGTGGGAAATACTGACTCTCAAAAGCCTCTCTAAATTTTGCCCATGTAACTTGCTGCTCGCCGATAATCGAGCGCTGAATATCCCGCCAGATCTCGGTCTTGCCTCGTAAATGGAAGGACACCAACTCTGCCTTCTCCCACTCGGAGCAGACCATATAGTAGAAGGTACACTCCATCGTCTCTATCCAAGACTGAGCTACACTTGGATCAGTCTCACCGCTGAATAAAGTGAACCGGCTTTTCATTGACTTTGCTAATCCTGGAATCCGAGCTCGTGCCGCAGCTACATCAGTAGGATAAGTAGGGGCTGTCGCAGGAGCTAGTGAAACTACCGTAGATGGTGCTGTGCTGGCGGTCGATCTCAGTGAGGTCGCAGGCTCCACTAATGGGGTATGTCTGTAGTAGCGGAGTCCTCTTGGCGGGGTGGCGATGTGTGTAGCGAGGATCTCCATGGTACATCGGATACTCCAGAAGCGGGTATCTCGGGAGGAGGATCCGCCGAGAACTGAGGATCCACAACTCCTGTAGCACCCTGTGGAATCTGAACCTGATCAATAATCTCGTCCTCAGTAGATCTTCCTAGCAACTCTATCGCCAAAGATCTCAGGGTCCTCTGGCGTGGCCGTCCCACACCAAGTCTCGGCGCAGAAGCACGCCCACCTCGTCTCATATCTGTTAAATGAATACAGATATTACCACAAATAAAAACATATCAAATTAATCATCATACCTATTTCACCGTGAGGAGAGGTCCCGTAGCCGCCAAAACCCCATATTGATCTCGTAAAAAATCCTCGAATTTCCGAAACATAAAAATCATCGGAAATCCATACCAATCCAAAATTTTCCAAATTGTCCCGCAAAACCTTCCAATACATGGCAAACTCTGAAAAATTCAAAAACCCCCAGGAACTCGAAAACCTAGGGCTCTGATACCAAATAAATTGTCATGCCCCAAAGGAGACCCCGCCAGACGAAAATCCTACAGCATCTCCCCTGTACGGATGACAATCCTAATTTACAAACAAGGCCTACATGGCCACAATACATCGGTCAACACGACCGAAATCCAAACACACACGCAGTTATATAATTTGGCCTCAGGCCACCAACCAAATTTAATGATAAACAGTCTAAAATAAATAGACTTACCCCTTCTGCCATCTGGCAGGAATACTCAACAAAATCCAATCAAACCAAAATCCGAATAAGGTCCACAAGGACACCAAAAATCCATGAATACAAACATCAATCTCCAAACCTATACATGTCCTCTAACCAAAATATCCAAACCATAAAACAAATATCCAAATAAAACATTTACGACGAGTGGGGTTCGACAGCTGCCCTCTCTTGACAGCTTCATCCTGAAATAAATATAAATCAACGGGATAAGTTCAAAGAAGAACTTAGCAGATATAGTCGATATGCAAAGTAAGGTATAGCTAACAATAAAAATCATGCCAGTACAGTCTCACATAAATAGGGTATGCAAGCAAGAAATACAAAAGGACTGTACTTACCTGAATCTCCTACCCTGATATAGGAGCATGTGCCTGACTAGAAGTAATAAAGTCCTCACCATATATATAAATATGTATCCTGTATGCATGACAATCATATGCACATCCAAGACATCAATAAAAATGCAACAAACACAATACAAATGTGATACGTGCAAAGTGCATGTCGTGCCAATGACATGGTCACCCCTGACGCCAGTCAGCTGCCTCACACACGATGGTGAAGCCGAGTGGGTAGGGCTATGACAACTGTGCACTCTGTCATCACTTCTCTGAGTGGCCAAAGTGGGCGGGATCTTTGTCGAGTACACCTATCCTCCCGCCCCAAAGCAGTAGGGAGCTAAGCTCTCATCTCTGTCATG
Source organism: Wurfbainia villosa (assembly GCA_025175895.1). Lineage (NCBI taxonomy): Eukaryota > Viridiplantae > Streptophyta > Magnoliopsida > Zingiberales > Zingiberaceae > Wurfbainia > Wurfbainia villosa. Next base: position 56,599 of record JAKLTH010000203.1, read on the forward strand.
TACGGAGGAGGATCCTACCCGTTACCATCGCCTCATCGCTACCCGTGGCGGACCAATGAACTGACAGAGCAATCGCACACACTCCTCGATATACCACTAACCCATGAGTGGCGAGTGTAATGCAGCTCAGTATAATGTAATCGCGCTCAACAATAATGGAACTATGGTGCATGATACTAAAGCATGTAAATCCTACTCAAAATACCTATCCGAATAATATGTACAATCAGTATGTACATATTCCTAATCCAAGTACTATGATCTAAGTCAAACAGGGAGATATAATCATATCCTATTACATGCATGTATCAAGTAGGCACCAAAAGCATACTAGGCATATAAACACGAAAAATTATTGTAAGCTATCCTAACTAGCATATCAACAATGACTATATCTAAAAGATAAGTCAAAATACCCGCCTGAATATATATCCGCAAAAAGAACCAAATCGTCACGACTGGAGACCTGCCTCGTGACCGAAACTTGCATATAGCATAACTATAGTTAAGCACAAAAAATGCAATTCACCGACAAATCGAATAATTAATCGATTTCCTTCATAACCCAATTAACCCAAACTATTTCCAATTCCACTAATTTTCCAACCCTCTTATTAATCTTTTTCCTACCACAACTATCCATACAATTAATTTAGCCCACTAAATCAATTGATAAAATTTTTGATTAATTAATGATAAGATAATTAATCAATTAAACCTGGTTTAACCCGCATTTTAACAACCTAAGCCAAATAAATAAAATTTAATGGCTTTTAATTTATCCAATAATTGTACCAATTAATTTACCAAATTAATTCCTAATCACTTAACCTAATTCATCACCTACAAAAATCCTCAAGATCAAACAATATCACCCAAATACCATATCCTTCGAATACCATACCGATCAACCGAATAACACCAAAATCAGCCCAAATCGACCAATCAAGCTCACCCGCCCTAGGAATTCCACTGACAACCGATACCCCCAACTCAATTTCTTAAATTCACAGTCGACACATCCACCCACAGCCCACTAACATCCGACCTTGCACAACTCGCTCTCAGCCCTAATCACTAACACCATCCATACTCACCGATCGACCAAGAAAGAAAAGACCCTTACCTACTCCGGCGACCACCGGCGAGGGCAGAAGGCGTTGGGCGTGGACTGGCGGCGCGTGCGAGGAGAAGAAGCAGTGGCGGAAGGTAAGCGCTGCCGGTGAGCAGCGGCCCCGGCTAGACCTAGGCGTCGGATGGAGAAGGGAAGACCGCCGGCCGACGCGGAGGAGAGAAGAAGACTCATTACCTTGGTTCCATGCACGACGGCGAGCGTCGAAGAGAAAAGAACTCGGCCTCTCGCTGTTGATGCGGTTGAGATGGAGGTTGCCGAGCGGCTCGCGCGAGGAGGGCGTTAGGGATCGACGGGGGGGGGGGGGGAGAGAAAGAAAAGGTTCGGTCGCGAAAGGAAACTGCCGAAGGGGAAAGCGGGGTCGAGGCGCGGCGTGGAAAAGAAAAAAAAAAGTAATTAGAAAAATAAAAACTTAGGTTTTCCGGTTTAGGTTAATACCCCTTAATAAAGCCTATTTATTTTATCCCCGTAAAAATCTCGTACAGACTCTGTTTAAATCCAGAAAAATTCCTAAAATTCCCCAAAAATCCCGAAAAATTTCCAGGATTATTTTCTTAATTCTTTGGCCATTAATTTTATATTTTTTTAAAATTTTCTAGTATTTAACAATGTCTAATAGTTTGTTCACCATATTTAATGTTAAATACGAAAAATTTAAAATACCAAAATAAATAGCCAAAAATTAAGAGAAATACTCTTGGAAATTTTTCAAGAATTTTAGGAATTTTTCCAGAATTTTTCTGAATTTAAACGGAGTTCTTATGATATTATATATGGAAAGAGTAAACAGACTTTTAAAAGACCTGTTTGGTTTATTTGTATTGAGGGGTTAATAAATTTTATTAACCTATAGTTTTAATTAGAAAACCTAAGTTTTTCTTTTCTATTTTCTATTTCCTTTTTCTTTTCCCTCGTCGCGCCCGATGCCTCTTCTCTCTCGTGATCTTGCGGTTGCTCTCTCGCGGAACTCCTTCTTCCCGCCGCAACCGGCAGCCGACGCCGCCCTCCTCGCCGCTGACCGCGTGCCCAGGCCACCGGTTTCCCCTTCCTCGCATCGTAGCCACCTCAAGCAGTAGCAGCGATTTGCTGTCGTCGTAGTTCGTCGTCCGACGTCGAGGTCGCCGCTGCTTGTCGTCCGACATCGAGGTCGCCGCGGCCGCGCCGCTCACGCGAATGACCCTTTGCCGCTCGTCTCCCCATGAGCACAGCCGTAGCGCCGGCCCATAGCACAGATACGGGCCGTCGCGGTACCCTCTTCCCCGCCTTGCCGCGCCGGCCTCGCCTGACGACGGCACGGCCTCACCGGCCTCCTGGCCGACGACGACGCGGCCTCCTCGCCACAGACGACACGCGCCCTCCTCTCGCATCGCCGACCGCTCTCCGAAAGCCTCGCCATTGTGATCGACACAAGAGGAGATACCGCCGAGGGGAGCTTCCAAATTTCCAGTATATATTTTGTTTTTCTTTTCTTTTGTCTGTTCAGGCGGATTGTTGCTGTGGATCTATTTTGGGTGAGGTTGAACGGAGGGATGGAGATGGGGTTGGCTGTGAGGTTCTGTTTAGGGATGTAAACGGTTGTAAATGGGCTAATTTTGGAGTTGTTGCCCGGTTGTGAAGGAGGGGGGGGGGTGATTATAGAAGGTGTTTTTGGTTGATGGGCTATGGGTGGATATGGTCAGTTGTGAGGTTCTCGATCATGAAGTGGGCTGTGAGTTGGGAATATCGGCTGTCGGTGGGATCCTAGGGTTGGTAAGCACGATTTTGGTGTTATTCGGTTAATTGTATTGTACTTGGAGGATATGGGATGGTTGGGTGATATGTTGTTGATTTCGGATAAATTCTGGGTTGTGAGATGGAACTACTTTTGGTGAGTTGGCGGTGAGGACAATAAATTGAGGTTGATGATAATATGATGATTGTATTGGTTGCTATCCAATTAGATGAGGTGATATTGGGATGTTTTTATTTTGGGTTGAGATTGATTGATTGATTGTTTTGGAGGTGGAATCAAATATTTTATCATTGTAATACTATGGTGATTGTTGCCATTATGGATATATTTTCATATGATGAGTATTGATTATGGTGAGATTAATTGCAAGGATATGTTCTTGGATTGAAGAGTTAATCACAATTTGTGACCTACGGGTTGAGGGTCTACTTGGGGATACATAGTAGTAATTTAGCACGTTGTCGTGTGCTTGGATTTGATGGATTTACTTTGAGTTAATTAGTTATGTAGAAAAAATAGATTAAGTATTCGATTTGACGGTGGATTTCATTTTTAGTGCTTAACAATAGTTATGTTATATGCAGGTTTCGGTCACGAGGCAGGTTCACAGTCGTGACGATTTGGTTATTTTCTCGAGCATTTTATCAGGCAGGTATTTTGACTTATCTCTTAGATATAGTCATGTTGATATGATAGTTAGGATAACTTGCAATAATTTTCATGTTTATATGCCTAGTATGTTTTTTTTATGCCTACTTGATACATGCATTTGATCGGTTCATGATTATATCTTCCTTGGTTTACTTGGATCATAAATATGTATTTATTGGTTGTGCATATTATTCGGATATGTGTTTTAGTTGGATTTACATGCTTTAGTATCATGCACCATCTTGCATTATTGCATGCTGGTTGGACGGAGTTCTTTTATAGTTGAGCCCGCAGCCAGTTACATGGCCTGCACACACTGCCACTCATGGGTTAGTGGTACATCAGGAGGGTGTGTGCAGTTGCTCTATCAGTTCGCCGGGTCCGCCATGGGTAGCGATGAGGCGCGGTAGCGCGTGGATCCTCCTCCGGGTCATGACACCGGAGATGAGAGAGCTTAGCTCTCCACTGTCAGGGTGGAGGATAGGTGTACTCCGACAAAGATCCCGCCCACTCTGGCCACCAAGATGATGGCGATGGCAGAGTGCACAGTTATAGCCCTACCCACTGGCCACCATCGCTGCGTGAGGCTACCGATCGACGTTAGGGGTGACTATGTCATTCGTGACGCATACATTTTGCATGGATAGCATTTGTATTGTGTTTGTGCATTTTTATTGATGCTTGATGTTCATATGATTGTTATCACATGCATACATGATTCATATTTGTATATGGTGATGACTTTATCTCTTATAGTATGGTACATGCTCCTATATCCGGGTAGGAGATTCAGGTAAGTACAGTTCTTTTGTATTTCTTTCTTGCATACCCTATTTATGTGAGACTGTACTGGCATGATTCTTATTGTTAGCTATATCTTACTTTGCATATCGATTATATCCGCTGAGTTCTTTGAACTTACCCCGTTGATTTATATCTATTTCAGGATGAAGCTGTCAGGAGAGTCCAGCTGCCAAACCCCTCTTGTCGTGATAGTTTTATTCGTTATTTGAATTGTGGTTTTGGATATTTTGATTAGAAGATATATTTTAGGAATGAAGTTGGATTTATGTACTCGTGGATTTTTGGTATCCTTATGGACCTTTATTCGGAGTTTTGTTCTGGATTGGATTTCGGTTGAGTATTCCTGCCCAGATGGCAGAAGGGGTAGGTTTAGATGTGATAGACTGTTTATTATATCATTTGATTGTTGGTCTGAGGCCTATTTTATTACCTGCGTAGGCTGTTTGGATTCCGGTCGTGTTGACCGATGTATAGTGGTCGTGTAGGCCTTGTATGAAAATTGGTATTGTCACCCGTACAGGGGAGATGCTGTCGGATTTTCGTCTGGCGGGGACTCCCTCGGGGCGTGACATTTAATGTTATATTCATTATAAATATCATGTAAATGAGTTTTAATATTAAACAAAATCAAAGAAATATTATGAGCAGTTTCGGTAATAGGGCTTAAAGATTCATAATATAATGCTAACATATCTTGCAAACCATCTAATTTAAGTCTAGGATCTAAAACAAAAGGACATAAAAATATTTCAAGAATGTTTAAGAAATATTTTTTCCATTTTTCTTTCATTACATAAATACATTGAGATAAATAATTATCATTTGATTGAATATTACAACAATGAATATGTTCATTAAAAATACATGCAATATTACAACAATGTGTTAAAACTAAATGTGAAATTTGATAATAAACACTGGATAATTGGTCACTAGCATCATTAAAAACTTTTAAAATTTCACAAATACTAGTGCATATATTCCATTGATTTGAAAACAAATAAATATCACGTGATTGAATATGTTGATGAAAAAATATACATAATAAATCTTTGTATTCAAAAGTAGATAACAATAATTTGTAAGTAGAATTCCAACGAGTTGGGACGTCACGTGCAAATCGTTTAGACTTCATACCATTTATTTTGTAAAATTTTCTCCATTCTTTTATAACTTGAGGATGTGTCCATAAATAATGAATTGCACTCCTAATTGGTTGAATATGTGATCCTAAATTTTTAAGTCCATCTTGAACACACAAATTTAAAATGTGACATGTACACCTAATATGAAAAAATCTTCCACCTATTGATGGTTTACATATATCAATTAGCTCACTAATACTAGAGGTATTTGCACTAGCATTATCAAAAGAAATTGAAAAAACTTTAGAAGTTAGACTATATTCTACTAAAATAACAAAAATAAGTTGTGAAATATTTTGTGTCGTGTGTGTATCGTTAAAACATTTATATGCTAACAATCTTTTTTGAATGTTCCAATTATTATCAATCCAATGACAAGTAATACTCATATATGAACAACTTTACCAATGATCACTCCAAATATCGGAACACAAAAAAACTTTACTATTTAAACTAGAAAATTCTTTAATCAATTCTTTTTTTTGTTCTAAGACTAATTTTAAAAGTGTGCGTTTTAGAGTATTTATTGGGATACGTTTAATAGAAGGATTTGCACTTGTAGAAAGTCAATTTTCAAAAGATAATTTATCACTAAAACTAAAAGAAAGTTGTTCAATCGTACAAAATTTAACAGTTTCTTCTCTAAATCTAGATTCGTCAAATTTAAAAAGTTTAGATTCGTTATCCCAACCCGATTGAGAAGAGAATGTCAGAATTTGAGTTTGAGAACGATCGATACCAATTTCCACCGGATGATTTCTCCCCACATGTCGAGTAAGAGTTACGTAACCTCCTCCTTGTTGAAATTTGTAACATTTCGAACAATATTTGTATTTTGCTTGCATATCACCAGAAGAGAGCGTTACTTTTTCGAAATGTTTGGTGAAGATATCGGATGCTGGGCGAGGCACTCGAGTTGGTCTTGTAGCCATAGAATCCGCCATCGTACTGGATGTATTGCTCCTACTTTATTGAATTTGATGATGATGACGTATTTGATATTCATCACCGAAAATATCAAGATCATAGTCACCGATATCGAATTGAGGTGAATCGTCGTCTTGCTCGAACTCAAATTTGGGCGGTGGTGGCATTATGCTATTTCCCTTTCCTTTGGCACCAACCACACCCTTACGACTTGATCCGGCTCCAGACATTTGTAAAAATATGACTTGAGACTTGAGAGCAAATGAGGCAATGAGAATTAGAAAAGAGAATTTGTGATTTGTGAAAAATAAAAGGGAGTGGAGGAGCATTTATAGGAAAAAAATATTCCAACTGGCCGACTATTCAGATCGCCGACCCGACGTTGTTATACAACTACTAATGAAATCGTGGCCGTACAAATTTTTGTTTAAAAATAAATAAATAAAATGGTTGACTCGTCGAGTTCGGTTCCGACCGACCTGGCGGGTCGCCCGTTGCACAACGGCCATGAAATCGTGGTCGTTGATGATCAACGGCCATGAAATCGTGGTCGTTGATGATCAACGGCCACGAAATCATGACCGTTTATTTTTTTTATTTTTTTATTTTTATAAAAAAATTGACGGTTCGATTTTTTAAAAATCATGACTGATCATTGACCACGGTCTGGAAGGTCTGGGTCTAGATTGAGATTTCAAAGTTGTCACTATCGTACCTATGAAAGATCATACCGTTTATTTTGTTTCCAATATTTAAGTTCTTCCAACAATAATAAGACATTTCTCCTGCATTTCTTTTTGCATATTCGTTGTAAAGATTACGAGCTAGATCATTTGTCGATTCATATGTTTTCAGCGTGATCCATAATGAATTGAAGTTCCATCAAAAGTGGGGAAGTAATTTGATCATATGAGTTAAACATGAGCAAATAGTCCTTGCACTACGGTGCAACAATAGAATACTCACGTAGTCTTTTAGATATCTTCGATTCAATTTTCAATTATAATATCCTACAAAATATTTTTCTCAGTGGGATGAAAAATTCCGAGATATTGGGTTGGCCACTATAAGTACTTTTAAATCTATTCAAGTGATTGATAATTTTTTTTTGTGAAGTTGAATCGATCATCTTAGAATTAGTGAAATCATGAGCAAGTAGTTGAGGAATTAGGAGAGAATAATTTGATCATATCCCACGAAAAGAGCCACCTAATGATTAGGATTCCACTAATATAGTTTTAAATGAAGGTGATTAGGGCAAGAATGGTTTAATATGGATTAAAGGAGGAGCACAAAGAGGGAAAGTGTACGTAATGGAAAGTAAAGTGGGATATCTGGAGCTCATCTGCTTCACTAATTGTGCATGGCCAAAACATCTCGTGCCTTGTTCTCACTCACACTGCATATTGTCCTGTGAGGAAAAAAATAATTCTTAAGTGGGAATTTTTGAGAATTTCATCGTACTGAGCTATTAGAGTTATAAATGAATCAAGTATCTATGAACAAAATTAATATTTACTTTCGTTCAATTAATAAATAAATTTGAACAACTTAATAAATTAAATAAATAAATTTAAATACATATATATTCGGTTTGTGTTAATGTTTATGAACAGTGTTCGTGAATAATATTCGTGACCAAATTTATTTAAAAATTATCTATGAATTTATTTATACTCATGTATAAATAAGAATTAAAATATTAAAAATTTAAAATAAATAAACAAGATTAAAGTTTGATAATGTTAATATAAATCACCAGTTTGAATCAAGTTTGATTCAAACTTGAATCGAACTTAAAGTTTGATACCCAACAAACAAGTCAAGCTCAATCTCTAAAAAAAAATCAAGTCAAATTTGAATGGATTTTTCAATATCTTGATTAATTTTAAGCTTAGCTTAGCTCGGTTTGATTATCTTATTAAATAAATATGAACACTATAAAAAAATTTACAATTCTATATATATGGGCTATCGACCGACTCTTTTTTTTGTACTTCCTATCTGAAATCTTGATTTACCTCTTCCATTAATAGAGACAGTCAAAGAAGACCACTAATATGACGATTTTATATTTTATACGAGAGGAGAACAGCTTGCAGTTCAAAAGGAAAGGCAAGGCAAGGGGATGCTCTTGGACGAACTTAATTAATCAGTGCTGGGAATGGAGCACTTATTCAAAGAGAGAAAAAAGGACCACAATTCTCCTTTTCATATTCTACCTTGCAAGCTCTTTCACAATCATTGAAGTTAAAGAGATTACAAAAGATCAGGCAACATGTGGAGGTACGTATATATCGCACAGCTTGATCTTGATACTCAGAACCTAGCTACTTTAGATGACAGAAGAAAATGACAGAGGGCGTAGTCAAAATTTAAAATTATATGAGATTGATCCTTGATAATTTTAACTGTGTGAAAAAAAAAATAAAAATATATATAATAGAGACCGAAAAAAATAAAATAAAATAGCATCGAATGGTAGTTTGCCGAGGTAAAAAAAAAACTGTTTCTTAGCGTAGTATTTATCAAAAGTAAATAATAATAATAATAATAAAACAATGTTCAAATATTCTTTATTTATTTCAGTATGGTAAAGTAGCGGTCAGAGTGTAGAGTAAAATTAGTAAAAAAATATATATATTAAAATATTTTTTATTATTAATTTAATTGATATTATTTAAATTTGATCGAAATTACTTTAATTTAATCAAAACTTGATCAACGTTATAGGCAATACTTGGTAAAATAGTACCTAATCTTAACCAAGTGGAAATGATTTTAAATTCGAGTTAATGAACAATATTTTTATATAATTGATGTGGTCGAAACGGTAGCGTGACACATCGGGTCCATCCCATCTAAGGCAGAGATCGATTTTCGATATGAAATTTAAAATTTTTATTTGAACACAGAAACTCTTTGCTATTCTGGCAAATGAATCCAGAGGTATAGTTTCTCATATGATTTATCTTTCTTCATTGTACAATTAAAGCTTTTCTTTCTCTATTCTATGTAGTAAAAGATGAGTACACTCACTTTCCCTCAGCGCTTTTCATCATCGGTCCCTTGATGATGATGAAGAAACTTCTAAGTCCAGATGAGGATTATTTTAAATCATACATCGAAAATCAATTCCTGTTCATCTGTAACAATATCTATACTGCTCTAATCAACGGATCATCTTGAGGGAACTTTTCTTTCTCTATTCTCATATTGATATAAAAGTATGTCCGTATAGATAATTAGTTTCGGAAATAATACTATTTTTTTTCTCTACTACTTAGTCTTTCTCTTCTTTCAATTTTGGCGATATTTGACTTAAATATTGGGAGGATTTAGTCAAAGTTCCTCTCGACTTCCTTCTAACTTTCTTTATTGTTCGTAGCTACTCGATCACTTGTGGGCTCGGAGGGTTGTCGGCCTGGTTAATTAGTTGTTAGGTCGAGGGCCAAATAAGGAAGCACCTATCCAACAACGACTCGATTCGTGTTCGACCTATTTGCGAAGCTATGCTCATCCCACACTTTCAATATAAACAAAAACACACACACACACACACACACACACACACACACACACACACACACACATATATATATATATATATATATATATATATATATATATATATATATATATATATATATATATATATATATATATATATATATATATATATATATATATATAATAATTTTAAGTAGGGAAATATTATTTTAACACACTATAACAACCACATTACAACTGCTTAATAAAAATATGATCATTAGCTCGTGGACTATAGTAAGCGATCGATAAAGTGTTCACTCAGTCTCTCAAATATCACTATTTTTTTTTTAATAAAATGAAAAATATAAAATGTTAAAATGTTGATTCGAAGAACAGTATGATTTTTAACTAAAAAAAGGTGCTTTATCGATTTTTGCCTAAAAAAATTTTACATGTTGCATTCTACTTAAGCAATAGGGTTACATGTATTGCTAAGCTACGTGTGAGTGGCGTAAATGGTCGTCAATCCTCGGTGCGGGGATGTCGCCAGACGATAAAGGGAGAGCAGACAGATAATTAACTTCGACCTGAAAGCTTCACGATCATTTCTTTTCTTTTTCCTGTTAAGAATCATTCGATCGATCGCCACCGATCAGCCCTTATAAATTGCGCCATGGCGAAGCTTGTCTTCCTCCAGGTACAAACGAAGGCGGGGAAGGAGCAGGCAGCAGCACACTCCATGGGAGGCAAGAAGTGCTCTTCTTCCATGTCCTTCTGCGGCCTTTGCTTTGGGGGCCGGCCGAGGAGAGAAGCTGATCATCAGGAAGCCACAGGCGCCACCGAGTGGGAGCAGCGGCACGCGCGGAAGGTAAGGCCGAGCGACGACGACGGCCACGGCGGCTGGTTCGGCGCTCCGGACGTGGACGAGAAGGCCTCGGACTTCATTGCTAGATTCTACGCTTCCAGGTCCACGGACTCCGAGCGGCAGGCCATCATTGTTTAAGTGATCTCCATCATGCATCATCATCGTCATCGATCATCGATCGTGTTTCTTGTTTCTTTCTTGTGCACTCCTTCCGGATGAATAAAACTCCATGCATGCTATAGCTCGTCGTGTTCTGATTAATTTCACTGTGTAAACTATCGTTAAGCTGAATCCGAAATTACAGTATTAATTAAAACTTTCCAACGTTGGCATTCGATATCAGTTAATTGAGAAAAGGAACAAGAAAAGGAGGAATATATGGAAGAAATTAAACGAGTGTAAATTTACAGGATTAATTAAAATTCAGTCGCGCAATTAATATAATCCAATAAATGAAGAACATTACGCGATAATTTTTGCACAGATCTCGATCGCAGTACATAAGACAACTACAGCAGCATTCGATCAACGTAACTCCACTCGTTTCCACTGAAATCTTTGCAGAAATCTTCTTCTTCACTGATCAGTCCCTATAGCTGCCTTCATTCCTCTTTCTCCTCCCATCCATCAGGCAAGAACTTGTACGAGAAGAGTGCAGTAATATTGCATGGTTTAATTTCCATATGCTTCATAGGATGCCATGCATGGCAACAGTAGAAGGCAGAAGAATCATAGGGAGCTACATGCTGCGATAAGGACGGAGGATCTTTAACACTGCGCACGCTTTAATTGTTAAGGCTGTTGGATCTTTACAGCTGTCGTTCCTCCCATCTCCTGTGAAGGAGAACCTTCTCTGATGACTGATGCGGATTGTCGTCTCATTGTCTAAGATTTGATCGATCTTTCTTGGCACCATTCTTAGCTCCTAAGTTTTCTCCCTGCATGCTTCAGTCTGTCTGTCTTCTCTGTCGTAAACGCCTTTTAAATCTTTCCACTTTTCTTTCTCTTGTAGCATCTTTCTTTTGCAAAGCTTCGTGAAAGTTATTAGCAGCTAGCCAGAACATGAAAATGTCATGAGAATTAGAGAAAATAAATACAAGCTAAAGTTAATTAACTGTGTTGAAGCTTATTTATTTATCGAGCTTATGTAGAACTTGAGCTGAATTAATTTAAGCTTGTGAACATTAATATTATTCAAGTTTTTAATAAGCTAAATTATATATCAGCATTATTATTTTTATAATTTATGTTAGATTTTTATTAATTCAGGCATGAAATTTATATTATTTTTTTATTTTTAATATATTATGAATATAGATCTGGAAAGAAAAAAAATCTATAAAATTATCCACGGATATATATTTTTTATATATACTATTTTTGACAACCAAATTTATATAAATTAATAAATAAGTTTATTCATAATTGTTTACAAATATTGTTCATTGCAGTAAAAAAGTAATAACGCTCATCCCAACTATCTCTAATCCCACAACACTTGGACAAGAGTAAATCACGATGACTGAACGATCTCTTAGATGAGAAGATATTTTTTTCCTACAAGAATTAATCCCCCGTGGATTGTGGATTGACTCTTATATATTGCAGTAAATCTATCATCCAAGTATCAACTTGGCTACGCCCATGGAGGCATTCAAACATTATTTATTATAGTAAAAAGATGAAATCATCACCCTGGTAACCCTTACCAACCGACTTCACAATCATCGTAAGAGAGGTAAATCATAGAGAGTATTTGTGTGTCATCCAATCTAGCACTAATAGGATGGGACTGCAAGTGTCTCTAAAATATAAATATTAATTGTTCATGAACATTGTTTATGAATATTATTTTTTAACATAAATAAATCGAGCTCGTTAGCATTCAAATATATATATATATATATATATATATATATATATATATATATATATATATATATATATGAACATAAATAAATTTATCGAACCAAAATTATTATGAATGTCCAAGCTCATTTACAATTTAGTAGTTTAATTTAGTCTAACTTTGCTTAAAGAGATAATTCACTATAATGATTATAAATATATATATATAAATGCAAAAGGAGAATAAAATTCTAATTCTAGTTAATGAATATAAAGATAAGTCATTGATAGATTCTTTTAATTAAATTTTCCCCCTAGTGTTTGTTGTTTAAATATGAGTCTATAAAAACATTTAAAAATAATATATACATGCATTTTGGAGGCATGAATTTGATAGTTCACTCTTAGACATGTTATACCCTAAATCAATCTTTTCCTTTGGCAAATACTAGATTAAGTTAGTGGTACAATAATATAATTCCATCGGTGCATATTGTGTCGATAATTAAAAGAGAGATGCTTAATCGAGTTTTTCACTTATACCATTAATTTCTTTAATATACATAAGAATTACGATAAAGAAGCTATATATATTATTAAAATTGAATATGAAATTTACTTTCATGTATGACGTAGTTGGAGATTGACTCTCTCTTGTCAAGTCCTCTAGGGAGAGTCTGTATGCTCGGCCATAGTAAGGTCTTATCTAAAATGACACAGGTCAAAGGGTGCTTCGACGATGCCCCTTCAATGTCTAAGTCAGACAACAGAAAAGTAATATATATGAAGATGAAGTGATTTGATTTACAAATTTTTCATTATCTTTGCCCGTTATGTGCCTTCGCCCTTTTATAGATTCGGCTCCTCATCACAATTAATGAGTACTTCGGCAGCACCTCATCCATGCCTTTCGGTGGCATGACATCATGTCTACTCGTAGTTCTCTAGTACTTGACTATCTCAGCTCATATCACTGCTACCTATAACTGCATCTGGCAGCTGTCACTCGAAGAACCTTCCCTCTGCTGTTATAAATGTGTACCCCTTAAGTCGTTTTTTACCCTAGCTACTTAATATAATTAAGGTTTGCCACCACATCTGCATGTGTCAGGTTAGTACATGATCGTGTATGCCCATGTTGTTACTTCTTGGGTCGTCAAGGGCATACGTGTGCCTCACCATCTCGATCACCTTCGTTGTTCCTACATGCCCATGCATGACTCACCGCCCCAACCACCTTCCCTATTTGATTTTGGCACTGTTGACCACCATCCGCACTATAGCCAATGTCTAAACCCAGTCAAATGTCTGTGCCTTCCGATCGCGGCCATGGTAGAGACAAATTCTAATTGCGATCAGATCGGAATCAGAGTTTGACTGGATCACAGTTGAATTTCGATCGAATTGCGGTCGGAATCCGATTGAAATTCAAAGACGTCGAGCTCTTAGCGCTAGCGAAAAAAGGAAGTTATTATACATTCCTCATTTTTGCGCAAGACCGCGCATGCATAGGAACATCACCTAGGATATCAAAACTATATATACATATTATTAGGACCTTGGTGCATTAGAGGGGGGTGAATAGTGACTCGAATCGATCGTGATTTCATTCGTACTTGTCTACAAGAGATTAATGTAGTGGAAACAAAAGATAAACAAATACAAAACACTAACACAACACATTGAATTTTATGTGGTTCGGAATCTCTGATTCTCACTCCACGATCTAGCTCCTACGATAGTCCCACTATCTTTCCTCATTCTTGAAAACCTTTTGAAGGAAAAAAACCACTTACAACATGTTCTTTCACAATAAATACAACCAAATACAAAAATACAAAGGAAATGAAAGAGAAAGAGCAAAAACAACTTTATACGATTGAAATCTTGCTTGCTTGTAGTTTGGTTTCATTGGAAAGCCTCTTGAAGGTATGGAATGCAACAACAACTCCCTTTCAAAGTCTTCAAGAACTGACACCTCAAAATCTCCATGAAACCTTTTTTTATAGGGTCTTCAACGGGTTGATTTCCGTCTATCAGTCGACTTATCTTACCCTCAGTCAACTGTTGCATGATATAACACTCCAATGACATGATTGACATAGAATTTTGATCCATCAGTTGACTTTCATTTTCCATCAGTCGACTGCCAAGCAACCAATCAATTAGTCAGTCGAGTTGCTAACCTTCTATAGCTTGCTACAATGATAATAGTCGACTGTCAAGCCCCATTCGACTGATCAACCCCATCAATCGACTAATAGCCTTCGATCGAGTTGGGATGAAGCTTGAAGAGTAACATCGATCGATTGCTTACTGTTCAATGATATCAGTCGATTGACATGTCATCAGTCGACTGTTCAACCCCATCTGTCGAATACTCAACCAGCCGAGTCAGCAATTAAGTTATGAACTCAACACATGCTCGAGCACTATTACCAGTCGACTGATATCTCAGTCTCAGCCTAGTTTCAAGCCAACTCTCGGTTCACCTAGTATCTGGTTGACCTCAATCTACTAAAACTTTTCTCGTTTAACATCCAGTCACTCTTGACCTGATGGAATCTCTCTTTACCAAGCATTCGATCGACTGTGACCTGTCGGGACTTCTCTTGCCAAGCACAGTCACCTTGATTGGCCAAGTCTTCACTTTCTGAGCACGGTCACCTTGATCTGCCGGAACTTCACTTACCTAATCATCTGATCAACCTTGATTTGTCGGACATCACTTGCCTAGTCATCCGATCTCCAAATCTGCCAGGACTTTGTTGGTGCAATCGGCCCAGGTTGACTCGAGTTTGACTCGAGCAGTATTTTGATGATAGACAAAACTTATGACATGAGATTTTCATAGGAAAGCCCAAGATGGAGTTGACATGGAAAATCCAAGCATGGAGCTTGGTGTGGGAAAGTCCGACATGGAGTTGGCATGGAAAATCCAAGCATGGAGCTTGGTGTGGAAAAGTCCAAAGCATTGCGAAGTCGTGCGCTTGGTACTTGGTGAGAAATACATTGCGAAGTCGTGCGCTTGATGCATGTGAGAAGTCTTGAGAACTTGGCAAGTTCACTAGGCTCGGGGTCCTTGTGTCACGCCCCGAGAGCATGCCGAGCCGAAAATCAAACGGACGACATCTCCCCTGTACGTGACAACATTTCGGGTTAATACAAGACCCGTAGGCCCACAATAACAACAATATAAATATATGAAAACAAAAACTACACAAGACACAGCGGAAACATACTACAATCTCACAAACGACAACACACATGCATACCGGTATGACTAACACTGACTCAGGACACCATAACAAAACCAGAAAGGAAGAAAAGGGGTACAACATCAATAGTCACAACTACAATCATCACATAAAACAAATCCATAACGGAATACAAATGAGAACACCAAAAATCCAGACTCTCGGAGTTGAGATGAGATGATGCCAGCCAGCAGTGCTCCAAGTCCATCACGAAGTCGGCTACATTCTACAGGCGACGAAAAACCAGTCATGGGGGTGGTGAGTAAAACTCAGCAGGTAATAGAAAACATGTATATATGTAATATCACATGTATTTCGACAATATAATCTAGATGTACAACAGGTATATCAGCATAGTATATAAATACAAGCATATACTGTCTAACTGAAATGAATAACATAAAATGCGACATACTCAAGTTCTACGCTACTCGATCCAACTGAACATATATCCAACATATATATAACAGGAAGAGTAATACCAACCGTTCGGTTACGTATTGCTGGCGAAGTATACATGGTCTATCCAACCCATACCAATATCCGACACAATCAGATAACTATGCGAAACATGCATGAATATGATGTCTGATCAAATCGTGAAACATAATACAATCAAATCACATCACATAAGCATATATATATGTATCTATATATGTATACTAATCACACACATCCATATATATATATATATATATATATATATATATATATATATATATATATATATACAGGCATATATGTATATATATGGCAATATGCAAAAATGCCATCACGATGCGATGCATGGTCATGTCGGCTCACCCTAAAGCTACCACGACCCCAGTGTGGCCTCGGTGGCTCGAGCATGACAACTGTCCCAACTCAACACCAACCACTACTCTCGAGTGGCCGAGTGTGCAGTATGATCGAGTAGCATATAAGCGTAAAGAGCAAACTACACGATGGGGGTCCCTGCTATTGGCCACTCCGACAGTCACTACCCATGAGTGGTCGAGTGCCACACACGCAGGACTACGACACGCAAATCCAACTACCACCGTCTATAGTGGTAGAGTGCGGCACCACAATGCTCTGCCCTCACACGGGTGACTCCTCCTATGAGTAACCGTGAAGGCAGGATGACTGGCGACACTCTCAACCACAAGGGAGACCTCGTCGCCAGCGTGCATGCAAATGCATGAATGCAATGTCTCACATACTGACATCCACCATAGACTCTCTATTCTACAGAGAATCATACTAACCAGATCAATGCACTCTCTATCCTGCAGAGAGTCGTACTCAACTGATCATAATACTCTCTATCCTGTAGAGAGTCATACCAATCTAATCGACGCACTCTCTATCCTGTAGAGAGTCGTACTCATCTGATTATAACAAGCTAGGACCACCGGTCCGTAGCGATACCCTAAGTATCATTCCTCTGACCATTTACACAATACATGTTCGGTGGTAACATACAACCTAAGGGTACTAGAACTAACCCTAGGTTAAAGACATTATCTACCTACGGATGACCTTTTTTCCCAATATACAATCAGGTTGTCATCCGGACTTTACTATTTGCACTTAACTTAAACAGATTCTAAGTTACTTACATCACCTATATGTATAACTCCTAATCATGATAAAATAAACATGATATCAGCAATGGAGTTAATAGCCAACGGTAAAAGATCAAGCATACGATAAAAAGAACAGGGTCAAGATAATATGAACACCTAACATGCTCATATCTATGACTAAATATGAGTGCAATACATCTACCCGGACCAGGTAGGAAATTACCCACCTGACATGTAGAGTATCCAATAAATCTCCACGTCCAAGAGTTTCTCACAATTTAAAATCCTACAAGAAAAAGCAAGGAACATATTTAAGTTTTTCACAAGTCTAACAGTGCTATCAATTCCAATATATATTAGGATTAAATCTTTATCCTACATCAACTTCGTATCCCAATAAACTAACTGAATAGTTTCTTCCATTAGCTCTTAATCACAGTACCAAACTACCCATTTAATCATAGCTAATCAGGCTAACTAAATAACATCTCAATCTACAGTCAAAGTATCAATTCCCCCTGGTGGATATACGGAACCAAACCTACTACTGCTCACCCTCAATCACCAGATCATTTGCAAAGTAACACTATCCATAATCTATGACAGAGATATATATATAAATACACTGAAATCCATATCACAATAAATACTACCACCAACAAGATTTCTCAAGTCTAATTTCATATTCATAGCATTCAAGCTAAAACTTACCGAATCTTGTTTTGTTTGCCCACAACTCCTTCCTTTGCTTAGGGAGATCTATTATGAATCATGCCATTAGGTTGAAGACAACCCCCAACTCCAATAGTCTGTAAAATCATCAACCCGAATTTAACAGTTGCATAACCAAACAACAATCTAATACCCCTACCACCATTCATTCAACTACCGTGCTTACCTCCTTTCTCACTTAAATGACACGATCAATTTACCCCCATTGATGTTGCTCACGGTAGCAAAGTTGTTAATGGCAGAAACGAAGGCAGCTCACAAATCTGGTAAATCTCGAGATCCGGCTAAGGCAGGATGCACCGATGTGGCTGTGGGTGCCAACCGTCGCGTGCCAGGGCGCCTACGGTGGCAGGGAGAAGAGGGAAGACGACCAGCGATGAGAGGGCAGCAACGCCAACGCCGACGAACTCAAGCTCCAGCGATCAGAAAGGCAAGAGGCATTGACGTTAGTCACGGGCGACGAAGATCGACTGAATCGGACGGAAATCGACTGGATCGGGCGGAGATCGGCACCGACGGCAGTAGCTATGGCTCGGGCGGCGATCGGGTGGAGATCAGGCGAAGCGCCGGCGCTAGGGCGAGCTCGAGTGTGTGCGACGCGCGGCTTGAAGAGGCGGCCATCAGCGGCGGCAACGGCTCGAGCATCGGCGATCGCGTCGGTTGGAGCTTGCGTCGTCTGGAGGCGGGCCGACGAGCGGTCGGAGATGTGTGCTCGCTGAGGAGGGTGGCACGCAGTTTGGGGTGACGAGCACAAGAAGAAGAAAAAGAAATGAAAGGAAGGCCGATCGAGTAGAAGAATCACGCCTGCGTGGAGGAGAGGAAGAAGAAACATCGGGAAGAAGAGGAGTCGGGCGTTTTTGGAAGAGAGAAATCGGGCGTTTTCAGAAGGGAAATGAAGATACGGGTTATGGTGGGAGAAACAGATCCACTAAAGAAGATCCGATCCCTTTTTAAACTTAGGGTAACTTTAATTTAGCCCTAATCATCTCTCGTTAACTGATTTTTTTATAATACAATGATTCATCTATCACAGATAGTCGAAACAAGCTTTACAAAAGCCTATCTGTTTTATCCCCATGAAATATCCGTAAAACCTTCGTTTAAATCCAGAAAAATTTCTAAAAATTTCTAGAAAATTTCATAAGGTATTTTATCAATTATCAAACATTTTATTTTTATTTTTTTTTCTACAGTATTTTACACCTTGAGTCGTTGAAGGATGACATTGCGAAGTCGTGCGCTTGGTGCATACGATGGACCGCCGGATGGGGAGCGAATGAAGTGAGACCAAAGAGAAGCATACTTCGAGGGCATGAGACGCGAAGGATGGCATTGCGAAGTCATGCGCTTGGCGCATCTCAGGGACGTAGGACGAGGGAAGAGAGCTTCGGTGGGGAACTCCATAAGGGATGATGTGGACTTTGCCAAGTGGCTAAGACTGAGTGTCGGATGCTCAAACAACTTGATGTTTGTGTTAGTAATATATGAGAGGTGTCCTAAGGCAATCGTCTTATGGTCATACCATTTATTTGATAAATGAAGATTCACTATTTGAGTGTACATGTTTTCATGTATTTGATTGGATTTTAAACTCATTTACTGAATGTCCACGATACGATTCACAGCATGAGAGAATTTGTGATTGGATCACAACTAGTGAGTATCTCTACATGTGTAATTGTGATGTATCGGAATTATTCCTAGTCGATGAATTGATGGATTTGGACACCATCAATTCTGTCGAGACTAGCACGAGGTATACTCCTTGGTGTATCCAAGCAGCTGATTCTCACTGGCTGGAGACATTGTGATGTCCGGAGTTAATCGTGGATGCTAGTTATGGTAACTAGTTCATTGGAGTGACCAGCCGTAAGACTTCATATGGTTCTCTGTATATATAGATATGTCAATGAAGTTCTTACTGTAGCTTAAGTGCGATGTTCCTTTGACTTGCGGTATTCAAGTCATCTTGATCGTGGAGACTTATGCTTTGACATCTTAAGCAAACATCTCTAAGGAGATGTGGACCCGGGATGATTGGGTATAAGTCGAAGTGATCGAAGGTGTTTGAATAGCCTATAAAGGATTCACCACTCCTTGCGAGGAGATGTATACCCATGGCCTCTCGTCGGATTGTTACTAAAGTCTTTGGCCAAAGCATTACATGTTTAGAGTAAGGTACTCTTCGATACATGTGGAGTAATTAGAATCCGTAGGACGAGGAAATGATACTTGGGCTAGGTGTGACGTAGTCAGCCTAGTGGGGACTGACACTATAGACCATGTCCTGAACCAAGTGGGTATAAGATGAGTGAAGGGAATGGGGCACGATTCATTCGAGCTGTTGAAGGGTTTCAGAAATAGTTCTGGATCAACCGTTGATCTTTTCGGTTAATTGGGGATCATGATGTACTAATAGGTGCCACTCATGATCGTTCTATAATTAATGGTTAATTATAGATGACCAACATAAATCGAGAACCTATTTGGTCACACGCACAACGAGCGTAATCTGAAGGATTTAAAACGAGCTTGAGAATGGGATTCTCAGACTGAGAGAAACTAGGTTTGGTTGGACCAAACATGGAGCGAGCATGAAATCGTTTCAGTCGCAATGGAAGCGTTGATGGGTCGTGTCTTATGAAGACATAATGGATGAACCAAAATGGTTTGGTTCTAATCCAATGGAGAAGAATAAACTAAAGGGTTTGATTTATTTTAAACGAATGAACCAAAAGTTGGTTCGGTTCGTTTTAACTTAAAATAAACCATCATGGTTTGGTTTATTTTAACTTAAATTAATGGAGCGGGTTAACGGGCCTTATGGTTATGATCCAATAACCATTAAGAGAATTAGTTCTCTATAAAAGAGGGCTTAAGGTGTTGTTAAGCCCTAATAAAAAAGCCCTAACCTAGAGTTGCCGCCCAACCTCTCCCTCCTCTCCTTCTAGTCGGCGCCAACATTGTTGCCGCCGCCCACCTCCTCCAACCGGCGACCAGCTGCTGTCGTCTTCTCCCATTGTCGGCGTCGAGATGTTGTCGAAGGAGCTCCGGTGATCTTCCTTGGCTCCGGCGACAAGGTGAGCAAGTCGCTTTCCTTATTTGGCCGGCGCAAGGTCTCCACCAAAGCTGTCCAGTTTTTCTGGACAGCTTGTTTGCTTCTCGTCGGAGCGTCGTTTGGACGACGTTTGGAGCTCCGACAACGCCTTACTTGCCGGGGATTCGATCTCCGGTAATCCTCATAGGTGGAGGATGAAGGATTCGTCAAACGGTTGACGAATACCTCTCCGGAGAAGCGAGTTTTGAGGACTCATTTTTGGATCCGAATTTGGATTCGGATCATGATCTTCTCTCGATCACATCGTCTTCAACACGAGGCTAGTAACCCATACGAAGACGAGGCTCGTGACTTTGTGAAGTCATCCCGAAGATACTCGGCGTGGATACGGATAGAGACGATTCTAGCGAGGATCGTTCCGGTTGATGCCGTTCCCGCTACACGCGATACGAAAGGTATACGTAGTTAAATTTCCTTTTATTGTAAAATTTAAATTTATGATTATGTCCACACATGTTGTACTATGCATGCGTGTGATGTGTGTGTTGTAATAAATGTAGATTTATTATTTTTATTATTCCGCTGTGCACATGTTTACGAAACATGTTCAAACACACACTCGCCGCGGTGCCGAAAATCCAACAGTGGTATCAGAGCCCAGGTTGTGTTTCGACATAATCGTAAAATTGTTTTGCAATTGTCATAATGTTATTTCTGGAAATTTTCTACTTTTGGAAAGTTAGAAGTATTTATGGAAAATTTTCAATTTTGGAAAGTCTAGAAGTATTTATGGAAATCTTTCACTTTTGGAAAGTTGGAAGTATTTATGGAAATTAATATTTTCATAAATAAAATATCAGATTAGATTTTGGAAATTTGTTTCCTAATTTAATCTTGATTTGATTTGGGAAATCAAATCTTAAAATATTTTATTTCCATAAGTAGTTTTGATGATTTAGGAAATTGGTTTCCTAAATAGATTTTCCTTAATCAACTATTTCCACAAATAAAATATATGATTAGATTTGAAAATTTGTTTCCTAATTTAATCATGATTTGATTTGGAGAATCAAATCTTAAACATATTTTATTTCCATAAATAGTTATGACATATAAGGAAATTATGTACATGACATAATTGTATGTCATGTAATTGCATTAGATGCATAGCATTATGTCATGCGTGTCGTGACATGTAGATGTATGCCATGTATGTCATGCCATTTAGATAATAGTTATTTTCATGCAAAGAGGATGAGACATAAAACCCTAACTCAATATTAAAGCCTACACCTTCCATTAATATGGTTAGAACCAGAGTTCTGTTTCTTGTTTGGGTTGTTGGACTCACTCCAAGCCCGGCTCGAACCTGAACATGTTCAAATCATTGGAATAGTTTAACTCTAATATGGTAAGAGTCAGAGGTCAATCGTTAGTTTGGGTTGTTTGACTCACTCCAAGCCTGGCTAATTGGTTGAATGCGCTCTAACCATATTAAAACTATTTCGCGATTAATGGGTCGGCTCTAACTTGGAGCATCGATTTGTTGGACTCACTCCAAGGTCGATGTGAAGAGAGGTGAAGTTGGGTGTTATGCATATGATGCATACTTGTTAATGTGTTAACAACCCAATGTATGTGTAAACATTCAATTAGTTGATAGCACATTGTGATAGTTACATATACATGATATGTAATCGGTATACTTGATACCCACCATCATAGCTAAGAATGGCTTGTTGGACTCACTCCTAGGTTGTTCTTATCTATGTTGGATATCAGCCCATTTGGAGATTGACCTACGATCTCCCGAATTGATTTTAAGGGTTTTTGAATTCGAAAAATGAATGAGATTTTGTAAATGTATATTGATGCATTTTAAATCATCTTTCTAATATATGCTCGTTTTGTATTTCTAAGATTGATCATGATGTCTTTGAATTTGCGTTCCATTTTGGATTCGAATAAATTGACTGGGCCGAACTTCTTGGACTGGCTTAGAAACTTGAGAATTGTTCTCAAGGTTGAAAAGCTTGCAAATGTCCTTGAAGCGTCTCTTCCCGCCCGTCCTGGTGACAATGCAACTCTGGACCAATTGTTGGCCTATCAAAAACATGTGAATGATTCTGATATGGTGAGTTGCATCATGCTAGCCATGATGGTACCTGAGCTGCAGAAGCAGCATGAGCATATGGATGCTCATACCATAGTCTTTCATCTTTATGAGTTAGTTGATGAGCAAGTGAGATTCGAAAGGTTCGAAGTCTCCAAGCTCCTCTTCACTTCTGAGATGCAAGAAGGTTCATCTATGGTACTGCTCAACATGCTGAAGACTGTGGAGCCTTCTGAGAAGCATGAGCAGGGGACGGTGCTGTTAGTTGATTCCTCGAAGAAAGGTTCTAAGAGGGAGTCAAAGGAACAGTAGAAGGGGAAGAAGAAAAAGGCTAAAAAGGCAGAACCAGCTCAAAAGGCACTTGCCATCATTATGGCAAGGAAGGCCATTGGCGAAGAAATTGCAAGATTTATCTTGAGTCTGTGAAGGAGAATATGGCATCGGATGCCCCATGTTCATCAGATATCTTCGTTATTGATTGTCATTCTTTTTCCTCAGACACTTGGGTATTGGATACTGGGTGTGGCTCCCATATATGTAATGACACACATGGGCTAAGGAATAGAAGAAGACTCGTCAAGGGAGAGTCAAATTTACGTGTTGGGAATGGAGCAAAGGTTGCTGCACTCGCCATCGGAACGTATTTGTTGAAACTCCCTACAGGACTTGTCTTAGAACTGGACAATTGCTTTTAAGTTCCTTCGTTGATAAAGAACATCATTTCTATTTCTTGTTTAAATAGAAATGGGTACTATTTGACTTTTAGTAACAATTATTGTTACATAACTTTTAATGGAGTTCTTTATGGGACTGGAACTTTAAGCAATGGTATTTATACGTTGGACGTATCCAGTGACATTTTCAATATCGAAGCGAGCAACAAGCGTGCTCGAAAGGACAATCAAATAGACTCCTACATGTGGCATTGTCGTCTTGGCCATGTAAGCAAGAAACGCATGTCCGAATTACACCGATGTGGAATTCTGGAATCGTTTAAATTGGATTCATACAATACATGCGAATCATGCTTAAAAGGCAAGATGACTAAGTTGCCTTTTACAGGAAAAGGTGAACGAGTGGGAGAGTTACTAGGTCTAATACATACTGATGTATGTGGACCTATGTCAACTCAAGCTTTAGGAGGCTATAGCTACTTCATTACCTTCACCGATGATCACTCACAGTTTGGGTATGTGTTCTTGATGAAACACAAGTCTGAAGCCTTTGAAAGGTTCAAAGAATTCAGAAATGAAGTAGAGAAACAACATGACAAAAGTATTAAAATACTTCGATCGGATCGAGGTGGTGAATACTTGAGTCAGGAGTTTCTTGATTATCTAAGAGACAATGGCATATTGTCTCAATGGACTCCGCCATATACACCACAGCATAATGGTGTATCTGAGAGGCGTAACCGGACCTTGTTGGACATGGTCAGGTCAATGATGAATCATGCGAATCTTCCCAAGTCCTTTTGGGACTATGCACTTCAGATAGCTGTTTACTTATTAAACAGAATGTCAACCAAGGTAGTCTCTACTACTCCATATGAGATATGGAATAGTAAGAAACCTCATGTATCTTACTTGAAGATATGGGGTTGTCCTGCTTATGTGAAGCGGACTGCATCAGATAAATTGGATGCTAAGTCTGATAAATGTCTATTTATTGGATACCCTAAGGAAACAAGGGATTACCAATTCTATCATCCTGTGGAACAAAAGGTGTTTGTTTCAAGGCATGCTGTGTTTCTAGAGAAAGAGTTTCTCTTGCAAGAAAACAGTGGGAGTGTCGTCGAGCTTGAGGAGGCTCGAGAGACTCAAATAGACATTGATGAGATACCTGGTGAAGCACAACAGCCGACAACTCATAGTGATGAGTAATCGGTTGGACCTATTGTAACACCACATCTTCGTAGATCTGGTAGAACACGCAATATTTCTGAGAGATATGGATTTCTCATAAGCGAATCGAACGACGTGTTACTCATTGATGATGAGGAGCCTACCAGTTATGAAGAAGTGCTGACAAGTTCAGAAAGGGATAAGTGGCTTGAAGCCGTGAAGTCGGAAATGGATTCCATATATGAAAACCAAGTTTGGAACTTGGTTGACCCACTTGAAGGCATAAAGCCTATAGGGTGCAAGTGGGTTTTCAAGAAGAAAACCGACATGAATGATAATGTGATTACCTATAAGGCTAGATTAGTGGCGAAAGGATATCGTCAAAAATAAGGTGTTGATTATGACGAAACCTATTCACCTGTAGTTATGCTTAAATCCATTCGGATACTCCTGGCCATAGCGGCTCATTATGATTATGAGATATGACAGATGGATGTGAAAATAGCTTTCCTTAATGGAAACCTGCTCGAGGACGTGTATATGATACAGCCTAAGGGTTTCACATCGGTTGATAAAACCAAGGTATGCAAATTGCGACGGTCCATATATGGATTGAAGCAAGCATCCATGAGCTGGAATATCCGTTTTGATGAGACAATCAAAATGTTTGATTTCTCACAAAATCCAGACGAACCTTGTGTGTACAAGAAGGTTAGTGGGAGTGTAGTCGTGTTCCTAGTATTATATGTCGATGACATATTACTTATAGGAAACGATGTTTCAATCTTACAGTCAGTTATTGATTGGTTATCCAAGACATTCTCCATGAAAGACCTGGGATAAGCAACCTACATCCTCGGGATTAAGAACTATAGAGATAGATCGAAACGGTTGCTTGGTCTTTCGCAGTCTACATATATAGACCGAGTGCTAAAGAGGTTTAACATGTCGGAATCCAAGAAAGGTTTCCTACCCATCAGGCATGGGGTACACCTTTCGAAGTCTATGTGTCCGCGCACAGAAGACGAGAGGATTTGCATGAGTAAGATTCCCTATGCATCCACAATAGGATCTATCATGTATGCTATGTTATGTACGAGGCCCGATGTATCATATGCTCTGAGTGTCACGAGTAGATACCAGTCTGATCCAGGAATGGATCATTGGGTGGTTGTTAAGACGATCCTTAAGTACTTAAGAAGAACTAAGGATGTGTTCCTAATATATGGAGAAGGGGACATGGTGATACGCGGGTATACGGATGTCAGTTTCCAGACAGACAAGGATGATTCCAGGTCTCAGTCTGGATACGTGTTCACCTTGAATGGGGGCGCAATAAGTTAGAAAGGTTCCAAGCTTGACACTATAGCGGATTCTGCCACTAAGGCAGAATACATTGCAGCTTTGGAAGCAGCAAAGTAAGCGGTTTGGATCAAGAAGTTCATCTCTGAACTTGATGTGGTCTCATCAATGATCCAAACATGTGCTTCGCCGCTATCATCTTATCAAAGAGATCATCAGTAGGAAAGAAATACAAATCGAGAAAATCCCCACTGAAAGGAACTTAGTGGATCCTTTGACTAAGACATTACCTCAAAGTAAGTTTGAGGGTCATGTTAGAGCTTATGGTATTGGATACCGTAGCGATTGACATTAGGCCAAGTGAGAGTTTGTTAGTAATATATGAGAGGTGTCCTAAGGCAATCGCCTTATGGTCGTACCATTTATTTGATAAATGAAGATTCACTATTTGAGTGTACATGTTTTCATGTATTTGATTGGATCTTAAACTCATTTACTGAATGTCCACGATACGATTCACAGCATGAGAGAATTTGTGATTGGATCACAACTAGTGAGTATCTCTACATGTGTAATTGTGATGTATCGGAATTATCCTAGTCGATGAATTGATGGATTTGGACACCATCAATTACGCGAGACTAGCACGAGGTATACTCCTTGGTGTATCCAAACGGTGATTCTCCGGGAGACATTGTGATGTCCGGAGTTGATCGTGGATGCTAGTTATGGTAACTAGTTCATTGGAGTGACCAGCCGTAAGACTTCATATGGTTCTCTGCATATATAGATATGTCAATGAAGTTCTTATTGTAGCTTAAGTGCGATGTTCCTTTGACTTACGGTATTCAAGTCATCTTAATCATGGAGACTTATGCTTTGACATCTTAAGCAAACATCTCTAAGGAGATGTGGACCCGGGATGATTGGGTATAAGTCGAAGTGATCGAAGGTGTTTGAATAGCCTATAAAGGATTCACCACTCCTTGCGAGGAGATGTATACCCATGGCCTCTCGTCGGCTTGTTACTAAAGTCTTTGGTCAAAGCATTACATGTTTAGAGTAAGGTACTCTTCGATACATGTGCAGTAACTAGAATCCGTAGGACGAGGAAATGATACTTGGGCTAGGCGTGACGTAGTCAGCCTAGTGGGGACTGACACTATAGACCATGTCCTGAACCAAGTGGGTATAAGATGAGTGAAGGGAATGGGGCACGATTCATTCGAGTTGTTGAAGGGTTTCAGAAATAGTTCTAGATCAACCGTTGATCTTTTCGGTTAATTGGGGATCATGATGTACTACTAGGTGCCACTCATGATCGTTCTATAATTAATGGTTAATTATAGACGACCAACATAAACCGAGAACCTATTTGGTCACACGCACAACGAGCGTAATCCGAAGGATTTAAAACGAGCTTGAGAATGGGATTCTCAGACCGAGAGAAACTAGGTTTGGTTGGACCAAACATGGAGCTAGCATGAAATCGTTTCAGTCGCAATGGAAGCGTGGATGGGCCGTGTCTTATGAAGACATAATGGATGAACCAAAATGGTTTGGTTCTAATCCAATGGAGGAGAATAAACCAAAGGGTTTGGTTTATTTTAAACGAATGAACCAAAAGTTGGTTCGGTTCGTTTTAACTTAAAATAAACCATCATGGTTTGGTTTATTTTAACTTAAATTAATGGAGCGGGTTAACGAACCTTATGGTTATGATCCAATAACCATTAAGAGAATTAGTTCTCTATAAAAGAGGGCTTAAGGTGTTGTTAAGCCCTAATAAAAAAGCCCTAACCTAGAGTTGCCGCCCAACCTCTCCCTCCTCTCCTTCTAGTCGGCGCCAACATTGTTGCCGCCGCCCACCTCCTCCAACCGGCGACCAGCTGCTGTCGTCTTCTCCCATTGCCGGTGTCGAGCTGCTGCCGAAGGAACTCCGGTGATCTTCCTTGGCTCCGGCGACAAGGTGAGCAAGTCGCTTTCCTTATTTGGCCGGCGCAAGGTCTCCACCAAAGCTGTCCAGTTTTTCTGGACAGCTTGTTTCCTTCTCGTCGGAGCGTCGTTTGGACGACGTTTGGAGCTCCGACAGCGCCTTACTTGCCGGGGATTCGATCTCCGGTAATCCTCATAGGTGGAGGACGAAGGATTCGTCAAACGGTTGACGAATACCTCTCCGGAGAAGCGAGTTTTGAGGACTCATTTTTGGATCCGAATTTGGATTCGGATCGTGATCTTCTCTCGATCACATCGTCTTCAACACGAGGCTAGTAACCCATACGAAGATGAGGCTCGTGAATTTGTGAAGTCATCCCGAAGATACTCGGCGTGGATACGGATAGAGACGATTCTAGCGAAGATCATTCCGGTTGATGTCGTTCTCGCTACACGTGATACGAAAGGTATACGTAGTTAAATTTCCTTTTATTGTAAAATTTAAATTTATGGTTATGTCTACACATTTTGTACTATGCATGCGTGTGATGTAATAAATGTAGATTTATTATTTTTATTATTCCGCTGTGCACATGTTTACGAAATATATTCGAACACACACTCACCGCGGTGCCGAAAACCCAACAGTTTGAGGTTTTACCCAACATCACGATCAGATAGGTGTCGCCGATCGCTCTAGGTCGAAGGTTCACCGGTGTTCGATCGACTGTGTTCGAATACCGATCTCGAGGAGGGCAACGATCGATAAAGCCATCGATCGGCCCGACACCATTGATCACCGGCCCGATAGGGATGATTTCGATCCATAATGGTTTCGATCGAGTGCTCGCGCGGCCGATCGATGGGAAATTCAATGATCGATGGGTATCATCAGTCGATTGATGGGTGATCCGTTGGAACTTGACCGACGTGGATCTGGCCGTTGTGAGACAATGGCTATAGTACCATTCGACTGATGGTCACGATCAATCGACTGATGCGTGCGAAATCAGCTTGATGCAGGTTATAAATGGAGCTCAAGATGGGGAATTTCACCAAGACTTTAAGGGTGACATTGGAGGGGAATTGTTGTTGCATTCCAGACCTTCAAGAGCCAACTAAAGCAAGCAACAAACAAGCGATCAAAAGCAATCGATGAAAAGTGTTCTTTGTATTGTATTTGTATTCTTATTTGTATTTCATATTACTTGGTGTAATAGCTTGTACGAGGTTTCTCCACCTTCGACGTGTTGTCGAGAAGGAGTGGTTTAGTTAGTATCGTGCGCATAACTAGAGCTCGGTGAGCTCGCCCGTGGAGTAAGAATCATTCGGTTCCGAACCACGTATATCGTGTGTTTTGTCGTGTGCTTGCATTATTGTTATCATTTCTATTATTTCCGCTGCATATATTAACGACAATTGTAGACAAGCACACAAGAACAAACGAATTCCACCATACGATGATTGAGGGCTATTCACCCCCTCTAGCCGACCAACATTGACCCTACAAGTGGTATCAAAGTCAGGTCGCTTGTCGAGGACTAACCACCAACACAAGCACTACAAGATGACTGACTACAACATCCGTCCACCGAAATTCGATAGAGATTTTGCTTGGTGAAAGAAACGGATGGAGGTATATTTCGAAACCGATTTCGATTTCATGTTAATCATTGAAAATGGTTTTGAAGTGCCTAGGGACAAAGAAAACAAGCCACTAGAAAAATCAAAATGGACCAAGAACCAAATGAAAGATTTCAAGATAAATCTCGAGGTAATTAAATTGCTTAGTGATTTGATTCCTAACCATATTTGGTCTAGGCTAGGTAATTTTAGGGATGCAAAGGATTTATGGAATAAGGTGGTTGAATTCCACAAAGATTCCTAACTGACACAAGGAGAGGAGAATGTCGTTGAAGGATTGTCATCCACATTCGAAGATGTGGATGACTTGGAGGAAACCTCCACCTCTAGCATTAAGGGGGAGGAGAGGCAATCTTCCATCCTGGAGCAAGAACAAGAAATATCCACATCCGGGAGAAGTGAAGATCAAGAAGAGTCCTCCACCTCTCTAGGTAACTCAAGTGTTGTTATTATAAATAAAAATCACATAACATGCTTTGAGTGTAGGGAGAAAGGGCATTGCAAGAGTAAGTGTCCAAAATTAGCTAAGAAGAAAACACCGACACCAAAAGTCAACCCAAAGTCAAAGGATGCCGGAGTCCCCACAACTAGAAGCAAAGAGCACATTGTGTGCTTTAAATGCAATCAAAAGGGGCACTACCGAAGCCAAATGCCCTAGGGGGAGAAAGAAAGGGCAAGAGGGTGTATCTCATATAGGGGGAGCTCCTAAAGCTAACCCTAGGGTAAATTTAAATTATGCATCTTCAATTCCTAAAGTTAAAAAGTATGCTGAAAACTATTTTAGCTCTCTTGCTATTATTAATGAAAAGTATGCTAGTAGAAATAAATATTTTTGCCTAGGTGCCAAGCATGTTCATGTAACTAAGGACAAACCTAGGACTCATAATTCTAGAAATATTTTACCAAAGGAGTCCATTAGGAGAATAGAAGAAAATCTAGGCATTAACCCTAAGAAGGGTAGACACATGCCTAAGAGGAAGAACATTTCCCAAAAACCTAATGAAAATTCAAAATTGGGAAAATTAGAGCTAGAGAACCAAGTCTTGAGGTCAAGGCTTGAGAGAATGGAGAAACCCCTTAGGATTATTGAAAATTCAATTCAAGGGTCAAATGCCCAAAAGTCAAGACCTAGGTTTCAAAAACGGTCTAAGGACAAGAAAGGTTTGGGTCACAAACCTAAGCCCAAGAAGACTTATCATAATGTTCCATTTGATTATGGAACAAAGTCTAGGGTTAGGAAAACCAAGGTTAGTAGGGAAGTCATCCCTAAGTCTAACCATGGTAGGTGTCTAGTGGCTAAGACCTCAAAGAAATCAAATGTAGCCACTAAGAAGGTCAAAGGGGGAGTTACCCCTAGAGTTGACTTAGGAAAGACCCAAAAGACTATGGCTTCAAAGCCTAAAAGGGTTATTAGGAAGGTATCTAGGGAAGTTATCCCTAGGGAATACCTTGTTAACCCAAAGAGGTCCAATAGGTATTGGGTTCCTAAGAGCGTGATCGATTCACGCTAGATGGGTTAGGGTGTGTCAACCCTAAGTGGATGGGTAGTTAACATAGCCATGGTGAGTTGACACATTAGGATGTGTCAATATGCTTTAAGAAGTTGAAAAATGATTAAATTGACACAATTAGATTTTAGATGTATTGATGTGCCATTTTGGGTTTATGGCACACTAGGAGGATAAATGACATTAAGGCAAAATGGAATAAATTACTAGAAATGACAATTTGGATTTAACACTTAGGTATTTCATACCTTAGTATATTTTTATTTGCCATGATTTATTTGTCTTGTCATGTCATGACATCATTTTCATTCTTATCTCTAAAAATGTCATGATCATGTTTAGGGTTATTTATATATGTCATGTATGCTTAGATTTCATTCACATGCCATGACATCATGATTTTGACACATATTTAGTTATATCATATATATGTCATAATCATCATCATGCATATAATTAAAAATGGATTTAAGGACTATAGCATGATTTGATGGGAATCAAATAATATTGTCTAGAAATATACATGAGACCATTAAAGAACAAAAAAACCACATCTCACTAGATTAATTGACTTGTATGTGTTTTACACATCTAGATACAAGTGAGATGTTTAGGAAAAAGGAATCGAAGGTTTTAAAAACTTTTTGAAAATATTTTGAAAAACTATGGTGAAGCCTATCTTTTGATAGCTACACCATTGAATGAGATGATACAAAGAGGATTTTTTATTGAAGCTTTTCTTAACTTTTGGACTTTGTATAAATCTCGCTATTTTGTGGATAAAATAATTTTCAAATATTTTTCACCCATAATGATTGTGATAAGTAATATATATACTAAATTTCAAGATTTATCAACTTATGTATATTTACTTATGAATTTCAGAATTCAAGAATCAATCGATTATCGATCACATGGAGACCCGATCGATAACAAGTCCGATCGGGTATCAGAGTCGATCGGGCACATCTTTTCGGGTAAACCTTGGTGGTTAGGCTCATGTTCAGCTATGTTTTGGTCCCCTAACCACTCCTAACCCTAGGACATGCTTGGGAGAGCATTAGAAAGGGTGGAAATCCATTGAATGTGGATTAGGAGAAGTGTTTAGGGAGAGTATCAATTTTAAGGTGGATGAGAGTTCATTGTTGAACTTTGCCTTAATTTTGATTGTTTTGATGTTCCTATTGGCTTAGGGACTCTCTAGGGGCATTGTTGGTGCAATGGTCAAGGGAGAGCAAGCCTCTAGGGGGAGGTATCCATCATGGGAAGATGGATGTGTATTTCCTCATGGGAGGAAAATTGGGTTGCCTCTCTTAAGTGATATGGGATCACTAGAAAGATTGAGGGCATGCCAAGGGGAAGATTGTAAGATCTCATTGGGATATGAGACATTGAAACCCTTGAGGACCTTTTTGATGCAATGTCATAAAGGGGGAGAAGTTATCAAGTTATCAATTAGGGTTTGTTGGAATTCTCCTTGGGATGTGAGAATTCCCAATATGGGAGAATTGGTAGACTTGAGATGGTAGTTTTGTCAATCATCAAAAAGGGAGAGATTGTTGGTGCAATCGGCCCAGGTTAACTCGAGTTTGACTCAAGCAGTATTTTGATGATAGACAAAACTTATGACATGGGATTGTCATAGGAAAGTCCAACATGGAGTTGACATGGAAAATCCAAGCATGGAGCTTGGTGTGGGAAAGTCCAACATGGAGTTGGCATGGAAAATCCAAGCATGGGGCTTGGTGTGGAAAAGTCCAAAGCATTGTGAAGTCGTGCACTTGGCACTTGGTGAGAAATGTATTGCGAAGCCGTGTGCTTGGTGCATGTGGGAAGTCTTGAGAACTTGACAAGTTCACTAGGCTCGGGGTCCTTGAGTCGGTGAAGGATGACATTGCGAAGCCGTGCGTTTGGTGCATCCGAGGGACCGCCGGACGGGGAGCGAATGGAGTGAGACCAAAGGGAAGCATACTTCGAGGGCATGAGACGCGAAGGATGGCATTGCGAAGCCGTGCGCTTGGCGCATCAGAGGGACGTAGGCCGAGGGAAGAGAGCTTCGATGGGGAACTCCATGAGGGATGATGTGGACTTGGCCAAGTGGCTAAGACTGAGTGTCGGATGCTCAAACAGCTTGATGTTTGAGGTTTTACTCGACATTAGTCTACTGATATAGGTGACAGTTGACTTCTCTAGGTCGAAGGGTTCGACCAGTGTTCGACTGACCAATTGAGCGATCGCCGAGGGAGGGCAATGATTGATAAAGTCATCGACCGATCAGTAGATCATGACGATAGGGGTGATTTCACCACGAATGGTTTTCATCAGTGCTCGCACCAAAGACTGACTCGGATGGGAAATTCAGTCGATTGATGGGTGATTCGTTGGAACTTGACCGACATGGATCCGCCGCCTTGTGAGACACGGCTACTGAGACGACTAATGGTCACGATCAAATCTATAAATGGATCTCAAGATGGGGAATTTTGTCAAAACTTTAAGGGTGACATTGGAGGGGAATTGCTGTTGCATTCCAGACCTTCAAGAGCCAACCAAAGCAAGCAACAAACAAGCGATCAAAAGCAATCGGTGAAAAGTATTTTTTGTATTGTATTTGTATTCTTGTTTGTATTTTATATTACTTGGTGTAATAGCTTGTACGAGTTTTCTCCACCTCCGACGTGTTGTCGAGAAGGAGTGGTTTAGTTAGTGTCGTGCGCATAACTAGAGCTCGGTGAGCTCGCCCGTGGAGTAGGAACCATTTGGTTCCGAACCACGTATAGAAGAAATACTATGGAAGAAAATAAGTTTCTATGAAAATACCCATTATTTCCAAAGAATGAAATAAAGTTGAAACTATTGAAACTTTCAATATTTTAACCTAACTTTGAATTAATATCATTAATGGTGATTCCTATCAACAAATAGACTTCATCAAGATTTTCCAAAATAATTTTAAAAATATTTTCAAACTATATTTCATGATTAGTGGGTCAAAGTGTACAGAACTTGTACATTAACTTTCCTCATGATTTATACTTCTCATTTGAAAAGTTTGAGTTCATTTTTGATGCGACATATAAACACGAAATTTATGGATAAGATAAGAATCGATTTCGAAGGAGGTCTAAAATTTTTTTCTAGATTCAGATAATTCTCATATATTTTGATTACCATGTCAAAACTCATAAGATCTTTCATAATTTATCTTCCTCATAATGATTATATAACAGATTGATAGGGATTATTAGAGTGACAGATTTCAATCTTTTACAAATTTTGTATTAAACGAGCACGGTAAATGATAACAGATGCAGTTGACATGCAGTGGTATCCATTCACCTACTCTCATATTTATATAAGAAAAGTGTCTAGAGGATCGATCAATTGAATAACCGAGAAAGTCATATATTTTGTGTTTTTTTTAGTGACACTGGAATATTTAAATATTCGATCCGATTAATTTTTGAAAATGATCGATCACGTCTTATGAATCTTCAAGATATCTCATTAATAATTGAGTCAAATAAAATAAAAATTTAAATGATCTCTATCGGACATCAAAGGTAAATCAAAGAAACGTTCACAACTTCTTTACAGTTCAATACAGATTCCACAGTCATATCATCCTTGAATGACGATCTAATACCGAAATTATACTCCGTCCATCGAACAAACTCCTGAACTTCAAAACCGCCCAAATAAATTTTTTCTAAATTCACTACCGAATAATATTACAGTAGAAAATCAAACTGTATTCTTCTATAAAATATCTCTTCATTTTTACAATTGCACTGTGTGTTATTTTATTCTTTGTTCTTTTTTCTTTTTCTCCATCGAAATCTAAGTTGATTGAATTTTCGCTAAAGATCATTTCTTAGCTCCTTTTAATTCTTCACTATCTATAGAAAAAAATCAACTTATCTTATCTTTGAACAAATTATATATATATATATATATATTAATTTCTAAGGGTAGAAAGTTATCTTCCTCTGTAAAAGATAACTGTCAATTTAACGATTTTTATTGGTCTATTTTACGATCATTGTGAAGGAGATAAATCATAAAATTTTTTATAAATTTTGACATGATGACCAAATTAAATACTATATTATTCTATAAAAAATCTCTCCATTTTTACGGTTGCACCGTGTGTTATTTTATTCTTTGTTCTTTTTTCATTTTCTCCATCGAAATCTAAGCTGATTGAATTTTCGCTAAAGATCATTTCTTAGCTCCTTTTAATTCTTCACTATCTATAGAAAAAAATCAACTTATCTTATCTTTGAACAAATTATATATATATTTATTTATTTATTAATTTCTAAGGGTAAGAAATTATCTTCCTTCCTAAAAAATTAGAACCGTTAATTTAATGATTTTCATCGGTCTATCTTACAGTAATTGTGAAAGAGATAAATCATAAAAAATTTTATAAATTTTGACATAGTGACCAAGCTAAATATGTAAAAAGTATCTGAATTCAAAAAAAAAAAATCTTTTTCAAAATAGATCCATATTTTATCTATAAATATAATTATACTTTAACTATGATATCATCCGGTGGAACAAAAAATTATCTTTCATCTGTATATATGAAACTGTCAATCTGCACTGCTACATAACTAACCGCTTGCTGATCCATACTACGACTTCACAGTCAAAAAGCCCATTCAGAAATTCACTTGTCAAATCTCACTTGGAAACCCAAACAAAACTCAGGTAGCAAAATTTGAAAGAAATTGAAAAACATGCACTTCATTCTTATATTTACTAAAAGACACGTAATGTTCTCTCTCTCTCTTTTTTTTTTGTTCGGAGGAAAATATTTAAATTGCCATTTTTAAATGGTTGCAGGGCGGTTCTTCATTTCTCCGTGCAGTGTTTTTTTTTTTTTTTGTCTTTTTGTTAAAAATGGTATTTTGGTATATCGATATTATTATTATTTTGATAAATATTAAAGTAAAGTAATTGTTTTGGATGTTTTTGAAAATTCCTTGCTAAATTGCCATATTTAAATGGAGGCAGAGCGGTTTATGTCTTCGTGCAGTGCCTCCTTTTATTTGTCAAAAATGGTAGCGTTTGTCTTGTTTCTTCTCTTCTTCGTCCAACTCCTCTCCTGTCTTTTTCTCGCCGGCGGCCGAGAAGCAAGCACCAAACCGGCGATCCGGAAGCTCCCGCCCGGTCCGGCGAAGCTCCCGATCATCGGTAACTTCCACCAGATACGTGGCAATCTGCTGCACCAGTCCCTATGGGAAATCTCCAAGCAGTACGGCCCGCTCATGCACCTAAAGCTCGGCCAAGTCTCCGCCGTGGTCGTCTCCTCCGCCGCCCTCGCCAGGGACTTCCTCCAGACCTTTGACCTGTCCTGCTGCTCCCGCCCCCTCACCTTCGCCTTATCCGAGGTCTCCTACGGCAGCTCCGACGTCGGCGAGCGCTGGAGACAGCTACGCAAGCTCTACACCGTCGAATTCTTCAGCGCCAAAAAGATCTGCTCTTTCACGTCCGTGAGGGAAGATGAGGTCGTGAGGATGGTGAAGCATATCTCTTCCCTTGTCTCGAGCTCTCTCCCAGTCAACGTGGGTAAGCTCGCCCTGTGCTTCTCCTGCAACACGACATGCAGGATGGCCTTCCGTCGAGACTTCGTCGGAGACGACCCCAGCCTTTATGATGTGCTCAGGGAAGCGCAGGAGGCGTTGGGCAGCTTCTTCATTGCAGACTACTTTCCGCTGCTCGGGTGGGTGGATGTGGCGACGGGGATGAAATCCAGGCTTCGGAAATCGTTTCTTGCGCTCGACGGCATCTACCAGAGACTCATCGATTGCCATCTCGACGTGGAAAGTCGATCCGGAAGCGAAGAGAATGAGGATTTCTTGGATGTTCTGCTCCGGTTGCTGAAGGATGGGCAGCTGACGGAGGAGAACGTTAAAGGAATTCTTATGGTGACAATTATTTTCGGTTTCGTTGTCAAAATAAATTATACAAGTTAAAACTGATTCGATCATCGGCAGAATATTTTCATCGGCGGGACGGATACCTCGTCGGCGGTGGTGGAGTGGGCGATGGCGGAGCTCATCCGGCGGCCGGAGTTGATGAAGAGAGCCCGAGAGGAAGTGAGAAACTGCGTGGGGAGAAGCAAAGGGAAGGTGGAGGAGAGGGACCTGCACCAGCTTCACTACCTCAAAGGGATCGTCAAGGAGACGATGAGGCTGCACCCGCCGGCGCCACTGCTCGTCAACCGGGAAACCATGCACCCGGTCATTGTAAGCGACGGGTACCAAATTCCTCCCGAGACAGCGATCTACGTGAACGCTTGGGCGATCGGCAGGGATCCGGATGAGTGGGAGAGACCGGAGGTGTTCGACCCGGAGAGGTTCGTGAACACGGAGGAGGCTCAGGCTCCCACGCCGCCGGCGGTGGACTCGTCGGCGCACTATGATTTCAAGCTGATCCCGTTCGGCGAGGGGCGGAGGATTTGCCTGGGGAAGAACCTAGGGATGGTTATGTCGGAGCTGCTGCTGGCCAACCTCTTGTACTCCTTCGGCTGGCAGTTGCCGCCGGGAATGAGGGAGGAGGACGTGAGCATGGAAGAAGCCGCGGGGGTGACTGTGCACAGGAAGCATGCTTTGTGTCTGATGGCCGCCAGATCTGAGGCAGACTGAGCGGATACCGTTGATCTCTCAAACGCTTGTGAAATTGAATAAATAAGACAGAATTGAATGAATAAGACAGTTCAATAATTGTTCCACCCATTAAATATATAAAAGAAAAAGAAAAAGAAAAATAATTTATTTACATCAAGAAATTCTTTTTCTCGGTATTTATATTTCCTTCCCCAACCCCAACTTCAAGAAACAGAGCATTAGATGAGATTAATTCAATCTTTTGAGACATTAACAAAGAATATAAAAAAAAATATTTATTTGATAGTTCCGAATCAAATCGATTGAATTAAAAATTTATCTTCACAAATAAAATACAATTTTGATATTGGACTATCTTATAGGATGATGGATTGAAAAGATTAGAGGGTATTTGGTAGATACTTTCTTTTTCGTTTTCTATTTTTATTTTCTGCGAAAGTAAGAAAACACATTTGATTCATATTTTTCATCTTCATTTTTCTAAAAATTAAAGAGTATTTTTTGAAAAACGAGAGATAATCATTTTCTGTTTCCATTTTTATTTTCTAAAAAAAATCGTTTTCTATTTTCTGGAAAAAAAAATGAAAATAAAAAGTAAAAAATTTTCTACGAACCAAATGCCCTCTTAAATTTTGTCATCATACTGTGAATATATATATATATATATATAGAGAGAGAAATGATCTGCTGTGGAACTTACGTCGTGCGTCCATGCGCTCCACGCCGACCCATGCTCACTACCGTTGTCGTCGCAGTGTTGTCCGGCCACCGCCAGTCGTCGGACCGGGCGCGATCGACGCCAGACTCGCAACTCGTTTGGCGGGACTCGTACGGTTAGTGTCCGAATCCAACAAGAACCGATCGGAAAGACCGAAACAGCGGCCGATCGGCAACGGACCGACCGACACCGGTTCGTCCGATATACTCACCCGACTTTGATTCGGCCGCCGGCCGGCTGAATCAAGGCCGATCGAGTATACCGGACGGGCCGGCAGCCGACGCCGGATCCCGACTGCAATTCTGTCGAAATTCGGCCCGATCGCGGTCGACATTGGCCACGTCACTGCTGACCGCGAGTTTTGTTCTTTTCTAGCCAGTTTGCGCTGGATTCTGGGCGCTAACCGGCCGGAATCCGAGTTCCGTCGAACCTTCAGCGAGTTGCGCGTCGATCGCGCTCGGTCCGGTGGTCAGACGACGCGGACAAATGATTGAGGATGTATACTAAAAAGTATATCTTTTGTATGAACATCTATATTTTGAAATAAGAATCACATGATCATTATTTGCATATTTTTATGGTTATGCATATTGTCTAATACATTACATTGTAGATAACATGGTGTGTGGTGTCACACGGGAGATCATATTATCGGCTCCTTGTAAAGTATAAGTAAAGGCTCACAACCAAGATGACTTTGGACAAACCATTGGAATGGTTGTAGTGTGATTCGGTATTGGTTTGTCTTGACCATAAAATCACACTAGTGCACTTTGTGTGTATTGAGCAGGACCGACTTAGAGGTGATTCGATTTATTGTTGACTACATAATCGAATCAAACCTTAGATATTATATTGTACATGCTCTTAATCCCGATATAATAACGGAAACGTATATTTAGTATTCATTTCTTTGATTTACCAATGAGCGAGATTTATAGATTAAATCGATAAGCTCGGTAAGTTGGGAAATGGTATTATTTATATGGTGTGCTGTTGATTATAGAAGGAAACTGTGTTCTATGTATTAGGATGATGATGTCCCCTTGAGGAGCTCATAAGGTTCATCATGTAAACCCTGCAGGTGGACTTGGTCCGACATGATGAAAAGGTTGAGTGGTACTACTCATGGAGTTAAATGTTGATTAATTAATGGTCAGTAAATTAATTAATCGACGGACATTCGAGATCTTAAACACGGGAAGAAAATGTACATATAACATATGGAGCCCATATTAACTTATGGGGGTTGGTGAGGTAGATCAATGATAATCCTTTAGTGGATTGGATTATCATTAATGGGTCAGACTTTATGTGGGCTTGATCCATTGGGTGGCCAAGATCCAACTCCTCCTCATGGTCCATATTGTAGCCTATTAAAATCTCATGAAGCCTAGATCCAATGGATGGAAATAAATCTCTAGATCCGACGGTTGAGATTAAATCCCTAGAACCAATGGTGGAAATTAAAACAAGACTGATCCCTAAACTCTATAAAAGGAGGCTTTAGGGTTGGCTAAGAGAACAATTGAGAAGCAAGGGAGCTTTGGAGTTGGCGGCAAGAAGCTTGGATTAGGGTTTGGAGCTTGGCGGCACCAAATAAGGAAATTCTTTCCTTGTCTTCTTCTTCTCCATTGGTGGTCGGCGCCAATACCAGCCTTTCCAGCCTTTGGCTAGCGTCCAAACCAACTTCTTCTCCTCTCCTTGGCCGGTAGAACCAAGGCTTAGGGTCCTTCCTTGGAGCTCTTGGCCGGCAACCATCCTTTTCTCCCTTCTCCTTGTTGGCCGACGGCAAGCAACTTGCTTGTTGTTTGTTGGTTGACTAAAAAAAGGAGAAGGGTCTTGTTTCTATTCTTCCTCTTGCTCGGAACGAGCAAGGAAGGAAGATTGGTGATCTAGGAGCTTCGACTTTTGGTAGATCGTCGCCCACATGACGTTCGAAAGGAGGAAGGTCATATAATAGAAGATCGAGAGGTATAACACTTATCTATCTTCATATGTAATATGTTTGTAATTGTTTTTCAATTATATATGCATGATATATTCTGTTTTGTGGCTAAATATACTTGGATCCCGAACATAAACACAAAAGCCGGTGATCCGTACATCGTCTATTCCGCGGCTATTCGTAGAATAGAGGTTGGTCGCTTGAACAACAAGTTTGTTCAAGTGACTACTTTAATCGAATAGCACGACGATGACACGGTTGCTTGAGCTATCCCTCTTGTCAAGGATAATTTTTTTTTATCCGGGGACGTAGAAGGGATCGCCATGAACAAGCGACCGAGTTGAAGTGGGAAGCGAAGTTTCCCCTCCCTTCAAGTGGTATCAGAGCCACGATTTCCGATTTTGTGTGTTTAGAATTTAGTTACTTTTATGTACTTTTCATATATTATATGTGTCGGATAATAGTAGGATATGCGCAGGTTAACTCTTTGGTTGCAAGCATAGGATCCAACTATTATGGTCATATGTGTGTATGTGATTGTATGTGTGTAAATGTATATTTTGTTGAATCCTCGGGGTTGACGAAGCTAGTATTTAGTTTTTGTAAATTAGATACGACATTGTTTAGCCACTCTTTTTATTTTAGTTTACTTTCAATCTAGATTTCATGTACACTCCCTCGTGGAGTATAGGATCGATGGATGTAAATTAAAATATTTAGTCTCGGCTCGGATCTCTGGATGGCTCGTACATGACATAGGAGCGAACGAGAAGGCGATACGACGGGAGACATATTGAAGACAAAAGTCATAATAGTTGGAAATTTTTTATTTTTCATATTTATTGCTTATTGTTTGATATGCATGTCGTAGGCTAGAAAATTCCTCAATTTTAAATTACTAAGTGGGAGAGGGATATTTTTATAAATTCTCACGACCTCCATTACGATTTGACATGTGATGCAAACAAACTTGCGCGTCGGCTCTAAGTGCCTTCCTCCCCATCGGATGGGTTTATTTGCGGATCACAAGGTCAAATATGGATATAGGAAATTATCAAGGAGCGTGTGTACTTCCCCATCGGAAGGTACATAACCCGAGATAATTACTTTGGTACTGAGTAATGGTGAACACTTAGATACAAATATAAGTATCCTCCCCATCAGAGTCACTGCTTTTATTTGTAGGGTCAAAGAGGAACCAACTATTAATTTTACTTGTCAAAAAGTTAGGTTGACAAGATAGTAAAATTAATGGGTAAAACCTCCTCTTACAAATGTAGAATTCGTATACGTCCACACTATCGTGGCATACGATATTCTCGGTGTTGGTTGATTTTAAAATTTTATTGTTTGAAGAATCAATAATTTTTTGAAATCTAATGTTTTGATCTATGTGATTCTTAGGTTTTCTTTCAAAATGACTTTCAACCCACTTGCTGTGATACTGAAAGAGAATAAACTTACTGGACCCAACTATGTTAATTGGAAGAGGAATCTTGACATTATCTTGACTGCTGAGGAATACAAATATATACTCCTCGAAGAGTGTCCTCCTAAGCCTGCGGATGATTCTGGGGAAAAGGAGAAAGAGAGTTATAAGAAATGGATAAAGGCCGATGAGATGGCGCGGTGTTACATTTTGACATCTATGTCAAATGTACTGCAACATCAGCATCAAGTCATGCCCACTGCTTATGATATGATGCTCAATCTCAAAGAGCTTTTCGGACACCAGA
Organism: Wurfbainia villosa; assembly: GCA_025175895.1. Lineage (NCBI taxonomy): Eukaryota > Viridiplantae > Streptophyta > Magnoliopsida > Zingiberales > Zingiberaceae > Wurfbainia > Wurfbainia villosa. The sequence continues at coordinate 99,199 of JAKLTH010000203.1, forward strand.
ATCGGGTTGCAAGCCAGGAAGCCATGAGAAACTTGATGACGACCACCATGATCGAGGGAACACCCGTGAGGGATCATGTTCTCAAGATGATGACTCATTTGAATGAGTTGGAAGTCCTTAGAGATGAGATCGATGGGGAAACCCAGGTCGATATCATTCTCCAGTCTCTACCTAGGAGTTTTGAGCCTACCAATTACAACATGAACAAGAAGCTTTGAGGTAACTCCAAAGCAAGAGGAGCTATTTCGTCAGAGTGCTCAGGCGCATACCATGGTGACCCAAAATATTTCTACTTCTAAGCCGAAAGGCAAGAAGAAAAAGAAACAAGCTGGGGCAAAGGCGGTGGGAGGAACTCAAGGAGGAGTGAAGAAGCCGAAAGGCAAGTGCTTCACTTGTAAGCAGATTGGACACTGGAAGAAGGACTGCTCCAACCGCAAGCATAACAAAGGTATATCTTTTGGTCTAGTCGTTGAAACATGTTTAGCGGTGTTATCTACCGCACTGTGTGTAGATACGAGAGCCACCGATCATGTATGCAATACTTTGCAGGATTCCAGAAACCGCATTACGATCGGCCGAGGGGAGATTACCAGTACTGGGCGATGCCACTTAAGGTGGCTATCGAAAGTGAGACGTTCATTTATCTTTTGAGAAAAATAAAGTTTTAGTTCTTAAGAATTGTCTTTATGTACCTTTATTTAGAAAGAATTTAATTTCGATTTCTAAATTGTTTATGGATGGATATTCTATTTCTTTTAATGACAAAGTTGTTATAAAAAAGAATAGGGAGATTATCTGTTCGGGTGTATTGATAGGAAATTTGTATACACTAGAATCAAAAGCTCCCACGATGCAAATAGAGGTTAATAACTCATCTTCTAATTCCAATAAGAGAAAAGAGCCTTCGAAGATGAACCAAACATATCTTTGGCATCTAAGACTTGGTCATATTAACCTAAGTAGAATTCAAAGGTTGATAGTTGATGGACCTCTGGGTTCATTAGTGGTGGAGGATTTCTCAACCTGTGAATCTTGCTTGGAGGGTAAAATGACCAAGAGGTCTTTTAAGGCCAAGGGGTATAGAGTCAAAGATGTGTTGAAGTTGGTTCATTCTGATTTGTGTGGTCCTATGTCTATCCAGGCTAGAGGTGGTTTTGAGTATTTCGTCTCTTTTATAGACGATTATTCGAGATATGGATACATTTACTTGATGCACCGCAAGTCTGAATGCTTTGACAAGTTCAAAGAATTCAAGGCTGATGTGGAGAAACGTCAAGGTAAAAGTATCAAGACACTACGATCTGATCGTGGTGGTGAGTACCTCTTGGGAGAGTTTAGGAATTACTTATCAGAGGCTGAGATTCAATCTCAATTGTCTGCACCTGGTACACCCCAGCAGAATGGTGTAGCAGAGTGAAGGAATAGGACTCTTATGGAGATGGTTAGACCGATGATGAGTTATTCTGAGTTGCCAGATTCGTTTTGGGGATATGCTCTAGATACGACGGTGTACATTCTGAACTTGGTTCCATCTAAATCAGTGTCTTCTACTCCCAAAGAATTGTAGACTGGGCGAAAGCCTAGTCTAAGACATATTCGGATATGGGGGAGTCCAGCACATGTGCTGAAGGCAGATGCTGGTAAGTTGGAACCTCGTACAGAAGTACGCATGTTCGTTAGCTATCCTAGAGGAACAAAAGGTGGTTTGTTTTATAGTCCTAGAGATCAGAAGGTGATCGTTAGCACGAACGCCAGATTTCTAGAGGAAGACTATGTGATGAATCACAAGCCCATGAGTAAGATTGTTCTGGAGGAAATAAAAGGGGAAGTCACTTCTTCAGTACCACCGGTATAAGAGGATATACCACAAGTCACTGCACCGCGTGTCACAGAGGATACACAGGTGATACCTCATCGTAGTGGGAGGGTTGTGAGACAGCCTGATAGATTCATGTTCTTGGGAGAATCTTCTGATTTGGTCCCTAGCGAACATGAACTTGATTCCTGGACATATGACGAGGCAATCCAAGATAAAGATGCAGTATCTTGGCGAAGTGCAATGAATACTGAGATTGAATCTATGGATTCAAATCAAATCTGGGAGCTAGTAGAACCACCCGATGGTGTAAAAACCATTGGATGCAAGTGGATCTACAAAAGAAAGAGAGGAATAGATGGGAAGGTTGAGACCTTTAAAGCGAGGCTTATTGCGAAGGGGTATACTCAGAAAGAGGGTATCGATTATGAGGAGACCTTTTCGCCGGTAATCATGCTTAAGTCTATCTGGATTCTCTTATGCATAGCAGCTCATATGAATTATGAGGTGTGGCAGATGGATGTCAAGACAGTTTTCCTTAATGGAAGTCTTGAGGAAAACATCTATATGAAGCAACCAGAGGGATTCATTGCTAAGGGCAAAGAACATCTTGTGTGTAAGCTTAATCGGTTCATTTATGGATTGAAGCAAGCTTCGAGGTCTTGGAACATTCACTTTGATGAGGTAATCCAGTCTTATAGATTTATTCAAAGTCCGGATGAGTCTTGTGTATACAAGAGATGTGACAGAAACGTAGTGATATTTCTTGTACTATACGTAGATGATATTTTGTTAATTGGCAACAATGTCAAGGTATTATCGGACGTAAGGGTATGGTTGTCCAAACAGTTTGATATGAAGGACTTGGGAGAAGTGGGACACATCCTTGGGATCAAGGTTATAAGGAATCGCAGGAAAAGGATGTTGTGTTTATCCCAAGCTTCATACATAGACACCATTATGGATCGTTTTAGCATGCAGAACTCCAAGAAGAGTTTTCTACCTTTCAGGCATCGAGTTCCTTTATCTAAGGAGATGTGTCCTAGAACATCTGAGGAGATAGAGGAGATGAAGGCGGTTTCATATGCTTCGGCAGTAGGAAGCCTCATGTATGCGATGCTATGTACGAGACCAAATATCTGCTTTGTCATGGGCATGGTCAGCAGATATCAGAGTAATCCAGGACAGAGACATTGAACTGCGGTAAAGCGTATATTGAAGTACCTGAGAAGGACTAGGGATTATATGCTAGTTTACCAGGCAGACCAATTACTCCCTGTGGGTTAAACGGATTCCGACTTCCAATCAGATAGGGATAACAGTAAGTCTACCTCAGGTTTTGTATTTACTTTGGGAGGTGGAGCCATTGTATGGAGGAGTGTCAAGCAGAAATGTGTGACGGACTCCACCATGGAAGCTGAGTATGTGGCAGCCTCTGAGGCAGCCAAAGAAGTTGTGTGGCTCAGGAACTTCTTGATATATTTGGATGTGATTCCTGGTTTGCCCAGAACTATTACAATTTATTGTGATAATAGTAGTGCAGTTGCAAACTCGAAGGAACCACGAGCTCATAAGGCAAGTAAGCACATAGAGCGCAAGTACCACCTGATACGAAAAATCATAAAGAGAGGAGAAGTTGTTGTGGTCAAGATTGCATCGGAGGATAACCTGGCAGATCCTTTCACTAAGGCCCTTCCGGCGAGAGATTTTGATAGGCATATGGAGGGAATGGAGATCAGATGTATGACAGTTTGAGGACAACATAATCTTTTAGTATAAGTGGGAGATTGTTAGGATGTATACTGAAAAGTCTATCTTTTGTATGAACATCTATATTTTGAAATAAAAATCACATGATCATTGTTTGTATATTTTTATAGTTATGCATATTGTCTAATACATTACATTGTAGATAACATGGTGTGTGGTGTCACACGGGAGATCATGTTATCGGCTCCTTGTAAAGTATAAGTAAAGGCTCACAACCGAGATGACTTTGGACAAACCATTAGAATGGTTGTAGTGTGATTCGGTATTGGTTTATCTTGACCATATAATCACACTAGTGCATTTTGTGTATATTGAGCAGGATCGACTTAGAGGTGATTCGATTTATTGCTGACTACATAATCGAATCAAACCTTAGATATTATATTGTACATGCTCTTAATCCCGATATAATAACGGGCACATATACTTAGTATTCATTTCTTTGATTTACCAATGGGTGAGATTTATAGATTAAATCGATAAGCTCGGTAAGTTGAAAAATGGTATTATTTATATGGTGTGTTGTTGATTATAGGAGGAATCCGTGTCCTATGTATTAGGATGATGATGTCCCCTTGAGGAGTTCATAAGGTTCATCATGTAAACCCTGCAGGTTGACTTGGTCCGGCATGATGAAAAGGTTGAGTGGTACTACTCATGGAGTTAGATGTTGATTAATTAATGGTCAGTAAATTAATTAATCGACGGACATTAGAGATCTTAAATACGGGGAAAAAATGTACATATAACATATGGAGCCCATATTAACTTATGGGGGTTGGTGAGGTAGATCAATGATAATCCTTTAGTGGATTGGATTATCATTAATGGATCGGACTTTATGTGGGCTTGATCCATTGGGTGGCCATGATCCAACTCCTCCTCATGGTCCATATTGTAGCCTATTAAAATCTCATGAAGCCTAGATCCAATGGATGAAAATAAATCTTTAGATCCGACGGTTGAGATTAAATCCCTAGAACCAATAGTGGAGATTAAAACAAGACTTATCCCTAAACTCTATAAAAGGAAGCTTTAGGGTTGGCGTGGAGAACAATTGAAAAGCAAGGGAGCTTTGGAGTTGGCGGCAAGAAGCTTGGATTAGGGTTTGGAGCTTGGGGCACCAAATAAGGAAATTCTTTCCTTGTCTTCTTCTTCTCCATTGGTGGTCGGCGTCCATACCAACCTTTTCAGCCCTTGGCCGGCGTCCAAACCAGCTTCTTCTCCTCTCCTTGGCCGGTGGAACCAAGGCTTAGGGTCCTCCCTTGGAGCTCTTGGCCGGCAACCATCCTTTTCTCCCTTTTCCTTGTTGGCCGGCGACAAGCAACTTGCTTGTTGTTTGTTGGTTGACTAAAGGAAGGAGAAGGGTCTTGTTTCTATTCTTCCTCTTGCTCGGAACGAGCAAGGAAGGAAGATTGGTGAGCTAGGAGCTTCGACTTTTGGTAGATCATCGCTCACACGACGTCCGAAAGGAGGAAGGTCATACAATAGAAGATCGAGAGGTATAACACTTATCTATCTTCATATGTAACATGTTTATAATTATTTTTCAATTATATATGCATGATATATTCTGTTTTGTGGCTAAATATACTTGGACCCCGAACATAAATACAAAAGTCAGCGACTCGTACATCGTCTATTCCGTGACTATTCGTAGAATAGAGGTTGGTCGCATGAACAACAAGTTTGTTCAAGTGACTACTCTAATCGAATAGTACGACGATGACACGGTTACTTGGGCTATCACTTTTGTCAAGGATAATTTTTTTTCCGGAGACATAGAAGGGATCACCATGAACAAGTGACCGAGTTGAAGTGGAAAGCGAAGTTTCCACTCCCTTTATATATATATATATATATATATATATATATATATATATAAGAATGTTCATATGATAATGCTCGACAAATCATGGTCAGATCGAGTGCCCGGAATGGGCGTCGATGTTGTCTATACAACTCTGACAGTTACGCAAGTTAACAACTAGGGCAAGTGGCAACAATATTTTACCTGAGCAATTTCACATTAAACAAGCATGGTAGATGAGAAAGAATGCGTCCCCTTAAATTTGTATAAAAAGAATGTCCAAACAAAAGAATTGATCAATTGAATCACAGAATTCATATATTATTATTCTACTATATGTTTTTTTTTCCTCTTGCTCTATTTTTTTTTTCTCCATCGAAGTCTGACTTGAACGTTGAAAAGGCTTCGTCAAAGGTCATCACTTAACTCCCTCTTAATCCTTCATGGTCTATAAGAGAAAATAGAACTTCGACAGGAGTTATCTTCCTCTTAAACACACAATAAATTGTTGATCAAAATGACAAACAACTCGATCAACTATCAATCCGAACTATTACAAACCTAAGTGCTTGTCGATCCATAAATCACGGGAGACTATATCCCTTAATCTGTTGATCAGAAAAGACGAACTACTTTTGAGCATGAATGACAATTCTAGATTTCACGCTGAGACTCGATCTCCATTCATTTGTAACAACATCTACACTACTCTAATTAATAGATCGTCCCGAGAGAACAAAGAAATTGCAAAACATGCACTTATATTTACTAAAAGACATGTTTATTTGTTAAAATTCTCTTTTTTTTTTCCCTCACTCTTAGTAAAAAAATGACGATGACAAAATAAAATTATAAAAAGCTTTACAAAAATATTCATGACAATAAATTGTAAAAAATGGTAATATTCATTTCGAATATTCTTTATCGATTCATGAAATAAAATAAATCATAATGATCGAACCATCTCCCAATAGAAGATCATGAATAAACGATATGAATCCCAAAAGAATGGATTATTATCCATTGTTACAATTGTACCACTTAATACCTAAATAAATTCATGATCAAACTTATATTTGTCACAAAATAATTGTCTAAATCTAAAGGACTTCGAAATTACTATCCAAATCTTATCTTAGGGACAGGCTCGTACCTTTCACGAGGCAAGAGAGGCCATTGCCTCAGGGCCCACCTACAAAGGGGCCCTAATTTTTTTAAATTTATTGATAAAAAAATTATTTAAATGATCTAATTATAATTTCAAAACTATTATGGGCTTTTTTATAATGTTGTCAAAAAAAATAAAAACATTAACCTTCTCTCTCCGCATGCCCTATCTTTTGTTTTTTCCTATCTCTCTTTGTTTTTTTTTTCGGTTTCACGCTCTCTTCTCCAATTTTTTTTCCTTTCTTTCGTTTTGGCCGCCGTCGCTCAACTTTTTTATTTTTTTATTTTTCTCTCTATTCTTCGGTCTCTTTTATTTTCACCGTCAATCTTTTCTTCTCCTCTTTACTTTCATCGTCTTTTTCATTTTTACTGTCTTTGTTTTTTTATTTTCCCTAATCTTATACCGTTGTCGTTGCCAGCATCTCACTGACAACGTTATCGTCTCATCGCTCACCACAGCTATTACTTGCTACCATTACCATTGTAAAAAAAATTGATCATTGAGGTATTGTGATACTTGTTTCATTTTAATTTGCAAGTGTTTCCGTGTTTAATTCATAAATTATATTTGTTTTGATTTGAATGTAGATTTTGATTCAACATCAGCTGATGCAATATTTGGGATAGTTTATTTATATTGTTTACATAAATCTTAGAGCAGTAATCTATTTGAGAGAGAAAAAGTCACAGAAGAAGAAGATAAATTTAGATTATTGTCTCATCCAATAATAATATTAGCATGCTTATATTATCAATTCTAGAATGATTTAACATGCAACAACGATCATATTAGATATATTAGAATAATTTATATTTTTTTATCATTTTGTATTACTTTTATAGTCAAATAATATTTAGATTAAGATAATAAAATATGTAAATTCACATTGTAGTCATTAATTTTTTTTACTCGCTTGTATATTTTGAATAGATGCTTAAAACTATTTTATGTCATCATATCTCTTGTTCATACTTTTCATTCTTTTCGAACTGACATAATAAAACATCAAATTTTAAAATTATTTATGAATAATATCTAAATGACTTAAAATATAGATGTCTATTTCAGGATAAAAATTTTAAACTTGATTGTATTAGCATATAGCAAGATTGTGAAATTAAGTCTCCTGTCTAATTTACTTTGTTTTTAATTTAGAAATTTAAATGTTAGATATTAAAGTAGTGTTATTGGAATTTATTACAAAAAAATGAATTTAATTGGTTTGAAATAATGATGTATGATGACTTAGGAAGTAGATTTAATTATTGTTCTGTTTAGATAAACGCATGCATAGATTATTTTCTTTTAAATTACACACAGACTGTTTATGATTTAAATAACGAGGAACATATTTTTTAAACACGTAGAGCTATATAAGTATATGATTAAATGAGAAATTTTGAATTAATTTCATTATAAATTATTGAGTTATAACTTATATATTACTTTTTCTAATTTATAGGTATAATCAAAGAACATTGAAATGCCTCCTAAACATTTGTCTGGAGCTCAAAAGAGAAAAATGAAACAAAGGGAGGAGACATTAATTCAAAGTCAAGCCGGTGATATTGACAAATATTTCAGAAAAAGTAGCAGAATAGAAAAAGGAGAATTAGAGGATAATTTGATGATCAAGAACAAAGTCACTATGAAAATGAAGAATTTGCTGAGGCTGTCAATTTGGTTGAATCGAATGAGAACTTAGAAGAAGACTCCCAACATGAAAAATTAAATTCGACTCTGAATTTGGAGGATCCTGGAAATTGGAATAGCATCTGTCAAAAATTAAGAGATTACTTAGTAGAAATGGGTCCAAAAAGAATTGATGGTTTTTTATTTCCTAAGGATAGTAACAACAGACATTTTGATTCATCGCATTATACACGGATTATGGCAAATGGACAAACAGTAGATAGAAGATGGCTTGTATATTCTATTTCATTGGATAGAATATTTTGCTTCTGTTGCAAGTTGTTCAAGACTGAATCAATGATGAGTAGAATGGGGAATTTGAGTAATGATGGATACAAAGATTGGCGTAACATGCATAGGAGTCTTAAACATCATGAAGCTAGTAGAGACCATATGGATTGCATGATTGCTTGGGTTGAATTAGAAAAGAGGTTGAAAAAAAATCAAACAATTGATTCAAGTATGCAATTTCAAATCAACAAAGAAAGACAACATTGGAGGCAAGTGTTAACAAGAATAATCTCTATTGTGAAAACACTTGCCAAAAATACTTTGGCTTTTCGAGGAGATGATGAGAAACTTTATGTTGAGAACAATGGACTATTTTTGCAAATGATAGAAATGATTGCTGAGTTTGATCCAGTGATGGAGGAGCATGTTCGACGTTGTGAAGCAAGAGAATCTCAGTATACATATTTGAGTCCCAAAATTCAAAATGAATTAATAGAGACTTTGGCAAACGAAGTGAAAAGGACAATTATTGCAAAAGTTAAGCATGCAAAATATTTTTCAGTAATACTTGACTGTACACCAGATGCAAGTCATCAAGAACAAATGTCTCTAGTGCTACGATGCTTGGATGATTCAACAGACATGCCAAAAGTAGAAGAATATTGGATTGAATTTTTGAAGGTGGATGACACATCAGGTCTTGGGTTATCAAATGAACTTCTGAATGCAATAACTAGAATTGGTCTTGACATTGATGACATAAGAGGACAAGGGTACGACAACGGGTCTAACATGAGTGGAAGACACAAAGGTGTACAAAAAAGATTGCTTGAAATAAATCCTAGAGCTTTTTACACACCATGTAGTTGTCATAGTCTTAATTTGGCCTTGGTTGATATGGTGGAATGTTGTCCTAAAGCCAAATCCTTCTTTGGAGTGGTGCAATGCATCTACACATTGTTTTATTCCTCTACAAAGCGATGGAAAATTTTTAAAGATAAGTTACCTGGTTTGACCGTTAAGCCATTGTCACATACCCGTTGGGAAAGTCATATTGAAAGTGTGAAAGCTATAAAAGAGCAAATTATACATATAAGAGATGTTTTACTTGACTTGGCAGAAGTTACTGAAGATTCTAAAACAAAGAGTGATGCTGAGACCTTAGCACTGTATGATCTTGAGAGTTTTGAGTTTTTGTTTGGAATAGTAATCTGGTATAACTTGTTACGAGCAATAAATACCGTGAGTAAGTTTATTCAATTTGAAGATATGAATATTGATATTGCGATCAAGCTCTTACAGGGACTTGATCAATTTCTTAATGAGTTTAGAGAAGAGGGATTTGGTAGTGCTATGAATGAAGCTATACAAATGGCAAGTGAAATGGGGATTGAACCTAAATTTCGAGAAAAAAATATCATTCGAAGAAAGAAACAATTTGATGAAAATGACAATGACAATGTGACACAATCAGGTGAAGAATCTTTTAGAGTTGAATATTTTCTATTTATAATGAAAAAAGAGCAATTGATATGCTACGATGTCTGACAAAATTGGATGGTTTATTTCCAAATACTTACATTGCATATAAGATTTTGTTAACCATACCAATAACAGTTGCATCGGCAGAAAGAAGTTTTTCGAAGTTGAAGTTAATCAAGAATTATCTTCGATCAACAATGTCACAGGATAGACTAAATGGGCTAGCAATGTTATCGATTGAGAAAGAAATAGTTCAACAATTGGATTATGCATATTTGATAAATATTTTTGCTTCTAAAACAGCTAGACGAGTAATGTTTATGTAATTATTTCAAATATTTGTTAACTTTTTAGCTTATTGATGTAATATATTATTTCTGAGTTATTTATTTATTTAGTGTATTCGTTATTTGTAAATTGAATTTTATAATCAATTACTGTAATAAAAGGCCCATTTTTTTATTCGCTTCGGGCCCTATTAAACACAGGTACGGCTCTGCTTAGGGATGAGCTTGTGCATGGTCATGAATATTCACATAATTCTCTTGAGCTATTTTTTATTTTTATTTTTTCATAAGAGAAAAACAAGATATTTTGGTAAATAGATTTTTTTTTTGATAAATATGAAAGTAAAGTTTTTTGTTTTGGATATTTTTTTTGAAAATTCCTTGATAAATTGCCACAGTTTGATGGATGCAGCATGCTGCTTGTCTCTTCTCTTCCTCGTCGCACTCCTCTCCTCTCTTCTTCTCGCCGGCCGCCGGCCGAGAAGCAAGAACCAAACCGGCGATTCAGAAGCTCCCGATCATCGGTAACCTCCACCAGATACGTGGCAATCTGCTGCACTAGTCCCTATGGGAAATCTCCAAGTAGTACGGCCCGCTCATCCAACTAAAGCTCGGCCAAGTCTAGCTCCGCCGTGGTCGTTTCCTCCGCCGCCTCGCCAGAGACGTCCTCAAGACGTTCGACCTGGCCTGCTGCTCCCGCCCCCTCAATTAATGTCGCCTCCTCCGAGCTCTCCTACGGCCGCTTCGACGTCGCATTCAGCTACGCAACTACGCAAGCTCTGCACCGTCGAATTCTTCGGCGCCAGAAAGATCATGCTCTTTTACGTCCGTGAAGGAAGACGAGGTCGCGAGGATTACGAAGTATATCTCTTCCCTTGTCTCGAACTCTCTAACCGTCAACGTGACCGGTGCTTCTCCTGCATCGCGACGTGCAGGATGGCCTTCCGTCGAGACATCGCCGGAGACGACCTCGGCTTTTATGACGTGCTCAGGGAAGTCGATCCGTGGGTAGCTTCTTCGTGGCAGACTGCTTTCCCCTGCTCGGGTGGGTCGATATATGTGGCGACGGGGATGAAATCCAGGCTTCGGAAATTGTTTCTCGTGCTCGATGGCATCCACCATAAATTCATCGATTGCCATGCGGCACGGATTTTCTATCTGTGGATGAAGATATCAGAGAGATTAGGGCCTTTCTTCGACCTCAATAATAAAAATAATAGAAGAGTAAGGAGGACGATAATAAAAGAATTAATGTAGCTCAGAATTTTAATTTCTATTCCACGGGTGAGTTTTAGAGTAAGCTCCGGCGTTAGACATCTTTATTATAATTCTTCCTTCTCAGAAATATTTTCAAAGGTGAAGAAAACTCATTATAGATAAAAATATGTACAAAGTAAAGAAAGTAAAACTTGTATGACTTTCCGCCTCTTTCTTCCGATGATCAATCTTTGTTCCGAAAACTCCTCCCCCAAAGAGCGAGAGAGAGAGAGTAAGAGAAGTTGAAGTATCCAAAAGGTCCACCCTCGAGAGCGTGTCCCCGGCCCTCTTCTTCTTTTCTTCCTTTCTTTTATACTTGCCGTCTTTGGAGCCAGTTGTTACATAACAAATTACCTAGATCACCATCCACATGAAGGGTCTTTCTAACATGAAAAATAATTCTGTTATAATATTAGTGAGTGAAGGCTACCAAAAATCTTTTGTGAGATCCTCTAGATGCTTTGGTTTGTTACACTGAATAACAAATTCTCATGAGAAAGCATGATAAGGAGCATCTTCTTTTTTTCTCAACCTTCACCTAATCATAGGACTCTTATTTTCCTTAGTTACTTCTTCTTATCCCTATCTCAGCTCGGCTATGTTCCCCGAGTTGTCCTTGGCTTATTTTTCCGACTTGCTTTCCTACATCGCCCTAGTCGTTTAAGCCGAGGTGCATATAACTCAACTCGGCTCTCCGAGTTGCTATTTAGCTTTGTTTTGGCCACAAAGCGCATACACTTATACCCCACTTTGATTTTTCGAGTTGCTCCTCCTCAACCCGACTCACTTTCTCGAGTCACTATCTAATTTCATTTTGACTACGGACTTTCTCTTCCTTCCCAAGTTGTTACCTCATCAACTCAGTCTATTTCCCGAGTCAGGTATAATTGAACTAGGACATATACCCTATATTATGATCCTTCCCTCCGATCTCATCTCACCAACTATAATTCCTTTTCCTAATTCCTAAGTCATATTATAGTAGTATCACGGAAGGATGGGCAGCTTAAATGAGGATAAACCAATTAAGATTTAATCAAATCAGATCAATTAACTTGAATAAATCTTTTCATTGATTTAATTGTCCATAAATTGGATAGAATAACATGAACGGCAACAATAATTGAAAGCTCTTTTATTGATTTATTTGTTGGATATTTATATACTAGTTATAATGCTAATTGAAAATTTCAAATTAATCGAAAGATATTAGATAACTATGAAAAAATTTAATCAAATTGAATTGATTTGATTTAATCAAGTCTTAATTGATTTATCCCCTTTTATCCTCGGATAAATTCAATGGGAGATTTCTAGTTTGATTGTCAGCTTATTATAGCGTTATCTGGATAATGACTTAGTAAAGATATTGGTAATTTGATCTTTTATAGAGATATAAGAGATAGATAATTATTTAGTTGTAACACATTCTCGAACAAAATAAAAATTAATTTTCACATGTTTTGTACGAGCATGAAAAATTAGATTTGCTGTGAGATATATTACTCCAATGTTATCACACCAAATATTTGATGTTGTTTTTCACACAAGATGTAATTCAGTAAGAAGTGATTGAAATCAAATAATTTCAAATGTTATATTAGTTATATTTTTATATTCAACCTCAATATTTGATTGTAAAATTGTGGGTTGCTTTTTCGAATTCCATGAGATAAGATTCCTTCCAAGAAATATTACATATCCACTAATAGAGCATCTATCTTCAGGAGAATTTACCCAATTTACATTACTATAGGCATGTAAATCTCGTGATGAATGATGATATAGTAGACAATATTCGTGTAAAATAGTACCTTTAAAATAACACATAATTCTTTTTACACATTTTCAATTTTGTTCAGTGGAAACATGCATAAATCGACAAGTACAATTTACAACAAATGTAATATTAGATCATGTGATAGTAACATATTGTAGGGCTCCAACAATACTTCGATAAATCTGAGGATCAGATATAACAGGAGAAGATGAGGGTATAGTGTAGTTATTTATAACAATTGATGTGGAAACCGGACGTGCTCCATCCATTTTAGCTCCGTAAAGAATTCTAACAATGTATTTGCTTTAAGAGAGAAGACAATCTTTATCATGTGAGATAAGTTCAATACTAAGAAAAAATTTAGCATTACCCAAATCTCGAATAGGAAACTCTTGATTGAGAAGACTTAATAAAAATATAGAGTTGCCACATTAGCGGCCCCCTCAACTGCCGCTACCGAAGGAGAAAGTAAATCGGATGGGTGCTAGCGTAAACTGTCTCAGTAGACCTGACATCCCAAGGGACCGACCCTCATTTGAGAAAAATCCATAAATATTCCATAACTAGGGATCGACCCAAGGGATTACTAGGAATCAACATGGACATCTTACCAATGCATCATAATCCGGGGGCTAAGAAGACTTAATAAAGTTAAGATGTCCTTTTGATCATTTTTTATTATTAAGATGTCATTTACATAAATAAGAAAAAATATCATCAATCCATCATTATATTTATAAAATATGAAAGAGTCTATTTTTGATCTAGAAAATCCTTGAGCTTGTAGCTAATTAGATAAGCAATGAAACCGTGCACGAGGAGCTTGTCGAAGAACATATATGGATTTCTTGAGTTGACATACGAGTCGAAAATTATGGATGGATGAACCTAAGTCGTTGTTCCATAAATATAGTTTCCTCAGATGACCATGAAGAAATGCATTAAAATATCTAGTTGTCGTATGTGTCAGTTCGAACTTATAGCTATTGATAATAATAATCTTACAGATGTGATTTTGATAACTAGGTTAAATCCTTTAGCTACTAGTCATGCTTTATATCATTCAAGAAAATCATCAGTTCGATGTTTAAGATGAAATATTCATTTAAAGCCCACAACATTCATGGAGGGAGTGGGTTGAACTAGGCTTCATGTTTCATTATGAAGAAGTGCATCCAATTTTGTAGGCATTGCATTATGTCAATTCAAATCTTTGTTTACTTGTGAAAAGCGAGTTGATTCAACAAATTTTGACGAGACAACTAGAGCTCGAGGAAGAGGATAATGGGTTGTCATTGGTGGATATCATGTATATATGTCACTCAAGAGAAGTGTGCGAGAGGTGCATCATCATCTGAATCACTCGGTGATGGTGATGAGGAAGCAGATTGACATGTTGATTTTGATGATGAACTTGTATTATCTGAGGATTCAGAGTTAGAAAGCACATTATCTTTAGTTGGTGAGGATTCTGAGATTGGATACGGAATAGGTTCTTGAATGTTGTCACTTCTAATATTATCAGTGTGTGCTACTTTGGATGAATCCGATGGTATATAATATTTTTCAGAGAGTTCTGAAGCTGGACCTAATATGGCATCTCTTCTTGTAGTTTCAACATGTCTTGTCGGGAATATGACCTGTGAAAACTTTGATGTTATATTGGGCGGTATAATAAAGGTACCACTATTTCTTGAGGATAGAACTATTATTATGGTTGCAAATAAAAATAGAAATTCATCAAAGATAACATGTCATAATATATATATGCATTCTATCGGTATATGTAGACAACGATACCCATGGTGTAAATTTATATAACTAAGGAAAATGTTAGTGCCTATAAGATTTACATATATCCATAATGGTATGATATTGTCCACTTTGAACCTAAGCTCTCATGGTTTTATTTTTGGACTCTACCCAAAAGGCCTCATTACAATGGAGATATCTTCCATCTTATAAGCACTTGATCTTTTCCATGTCTTACCAATGTGGGACTTTGATTGTATTCTCAATACTCTCAACAATCCCTCCCCACTCAAACGAAGGATCGCATTGACCCTCCCCCCCTCAAGCCTATCCGTCCTCGAAGGACTTACTCTGCTTGATGTCCGATCCTCAATTCGCCAAAACTTCCTACCAACTATGCGTCCTCCCGACCTAGTTGGACTTTCTAAATTTCTTCTTGCCCAACTGGACTTTTTACTAGTTGTTCGGTCCTCCCGACCCAATTGGACTTCCTGTCTGGTGTTTGGTTCTCTTGATCTGGACATGGGAGCTCTACTTCATTCGAGGTTCATGGCTTGACATTGACCATGACTCTGATACCAATTATTGGTATTTATAAGATCCACATATCTCCACAAGGATATGATATTGTCTGCTTCGGGCCTAAGCCCTTATGGTTTTATTTTTTGGCTCTACCCAAAAGGCCTCATTACAATGGAGATATCTTCCATCTTATAAACATATAATCTTTTTCATGTCTTACCAATATGGAATTTTGATTGTATTCTCAATACTCCCAATAGAAAATACATTGTTAGGAACGAGAATTAAGTTTGTGTTTAAAATAGAGTCATAATAATGGATAACATGTGCAACCAAAGATACGTAAGAATATGAAGTTGGCAGATTGATAAAATTGTTTTTTCATAGGACATTTATGTTGAAGCAATGGGTTGGGTGGACGATTAATAAGATACATCGCAATATAGACAACATCATCTCAAAATTTAAGTGGAACTAATGCATAATTGAGAAGGGCTAAGTCAGTTTCGATTATATGACGATGTTTTCTTTCTTCGGAATTATTTTGTTCAGGAATGTGAGTACATGAAACTCAATGAAGAATGCTTGAGGAGTTAAGATAATGATGAAATACTTGATATTTTTCACCCCAGTCAGAGTTGAGAGAGAGTATTTTACAGACAAAGTAACGTTCGACATGCCTTTGAAATCGACAAAAAAATATTAAGAACATTATATTTTCTTTTCATGTAAAAGACCCAAGTAAATTTACTAAAGTCATCAATAAAAATCATAAAATAAAGAAAACTTTGATTAGACATAATAGGAGCAGGGGCCCCACATATCAGATTGAATTATTTCTAAAGGAAAACTTGACACATGAGAGGAAGTCACAAACAGTAATGTATAACTCTTTTCTTTCATGCACACTTCACATGAGTAAGAAGGGGATGCTAAGGAAGTTGGTAAGCCAAATCTATTGATGATTTCTTTAACTAGACGAAGAGATGAATGACCAAATCGTTTATGCCAGAAGGATTTATTTGTGAGTTCTCAAATGAGAGCCTTGGTTGATGTGGGTTGAAGGTAATAAAGATCATCTTTAATTTCTTCTTTAAGTAGATTCGTTCCAGTTGCGAGATCCTTCACAAGACAATGATGAGGATGAAATTTAAAGAATACATTATTGTCAATAGCAAATTTATGAACTGAAAGTAAATTTTTAGCGATTGAAGAAACATGAAGTTTATTGCACATGTGAAAGATTTGACCGATGAATGAAAAATTGTGTTTCCAAGGTAAGCAATTTTCAAACCTGTCATTGCCTACTTGTACCATTTCAAGACCATGATAGGAGGATGCTTCTATGAGAATGTCATAATTCGGTGTAACATGATAAGTTGCTCCAGAGTCTGGATGTCATCATGAGATTGAAGAATTTATTATAGTTATACAAGGATTGCTTGCAAGAGAAAATGCTCATGGATGAAATGATAAAGCTAAGGATGCAAACCCTCTAGGAAAACTTGAATCGAATCTCTTTATAGCATTGATGTGCAAAGTGACCATTACGAAAACAAATTTGACAACATCCTTGGTCTCATCCTTCTCCTTGTCCTCATCCTTCTCCTATGTTTTTTCCACTTTGATTTCATGGATTATGTTGTTGATGGATACTCATATCTAATTTATTGATTGTATATGTTAAAAGAATGATAGAATTTGTCATCCTTTGATATTGTAGTTGTAGAAGTATTTCATGAGAGGATAACATGTCATGAAGAGTATCAAGTGATACCATATGAGTTGTCATATTAGGAATAAAATTGTCATATTGAGACCCTAAACCTGTAAGAACATGTATCAATAAATTTAGTTCTGAAATTAGATGTCCAATTGTTATTAAATTATTAGCAATGATTTTAATTGATTGAATATATTCATTAATAGATTTGTCTCTTCGTTGAACTGATTGTACTTGCATGCGAAGTTGAAACACTCGTGCTTGAGAGTGTAATGCAAAGATTTGAGCAAGAATTTTTCATATTTTGTGAGAGCTGTCAAGTCCTACAATCATAGGAAATATAGACTCGCTAAGCGACAAAATCATTCAAAATTAGTTGATTCTTTTTATTCCAAACTACATAATTAGTATTGTCTTCTTTGGCCTTAAGAGAGGTATCATCTACAACATCAAGTAGATCATGGACACGAAGAAGTAATGACTGAAACTGTATCTTCTAAAATAAATAATTATTATTATTAAGTTTAATGGATAGATAGTGATATCGGAAAGAACTTGGGACTAGTCACGTATACAAATGACAACCAAGACTCCAAGTCTTCGCACCACGACAATTCGGTACATCCAAGTTATATGAAGAGGTCAACTAGGCCAACCGCCCTGCGTCTCGGCCAATACTCCTCAGCTCGGCTATATTATATGTCAGACGCCCCGTGTCTCGGCCAGTTCTTCAGCTCAGATATATTATATCCCGAATGCCTCGCATCTCAGCTTATTATGCATCTCGGCCTTAATATCCTTCACCTCGGTCTCGTATCTTGGTAGCTGCACAATAT
Source organism: Wurfbainia villosa (assembly GCA_025175895.1). Lineage (NCBI taxonomy): Eukaryota > Viridiplantae > Streptophyta > Magnoliopsida > Zingiberales > Zingiberaceae > Wurfbainia > Wurfbainia villosa. Next base: position 117,325 of record JAKLTH010000203.1, read on the forward strand.
ATTAGTTGTATGACTTTCCAAAGTATGATTTATCTCACCTAGTTAGGTGACGTGGCGGGTATGCCTGTTCATATGGTCAACAAAACAACCCTATTAGCGGTCCTCTCCGACCAAGGAACAGATGCCCATACTGGTTTTCATCGACCTGTCCATCGTATTAACGAGGAGTTGTCTCTCATCAATCACATTATGAGCATTAATCATAGCCCACGCACCTGTGGCATTTACGAGGGAAATAATCCCGATTACCCCCTAACAAGCTAGTATAAGTACGTCGTAAAGTCATACCGCTCATATCTGTCATATTCATCGTACAACTCAACAGGAGGATTCACTTCTATATAACTCTCTTTGAGGAGGAGAAAGGCAGGTTCATGTTCTCAATAACTCTCTTCATTGTTTTTACCACCTTTCCTGCTGATTCCTGCCTTAAGCATCGGAGGGACTTGACCGAGATCTTTTTCGGCGCCCTTAATCGCATTCTTCTTGCAGGATACATCATTCGGTTGGCTCGCATCATTTGGTTCGGCTCTCGCTCGATACTCCGGTTTCCCGTCTCGGCTTTCCCTCGCGTCAGCCATCTTTCCGTCCGAGTCATCGGTTTGTTATTGCATTCATCATTGGATATCTCGTCGTCCTTGTCTCGACATGCAACAGATAGGATATATCATTTATAGATAAAATGGAGAGTTGAGTTCTTAAATCACTTTGCATGGATGAAGATTCTATTGATGGAGATGAAAGTTCAGACGTTATATTTACAAATATAAGGACTAAAAGAAGATTTGAAGCAGATGGCAAGAAGAGAAATTAATTGGAAACTTGGCAGAAAGCCCCCGCCTCCGTATTTGAAGCGGGCAATCTGGTGGAGGCAAGCAAAAGAGGTAGCAGTAGAAGAAGGTAGAGATGGCTTTTAAGTTCTAATTGAAGACAGATCTGCTGGTGGAAGGAATGCTTGCGGTTGAGAGCTCCGATGGATGGTTGCTAGAGGACGGATGAGGGCTGCTAGGAGGAGAGACAACACCGTCTGTGGATGTTGGTGCGGTGGATTTATATATGATTATTGTAATATATCTGAATGTGTTATATTGATTCGAACTCAATTAAAAGTGATATAACTATTATGGTTTTAAGTTAATGAGTTTGTATTATTATATATAGATTAATACATTTTGGATTCATATATATAGAACCCTTTAATCCATATCGTTAGCATTGATGGAATGTTAATGGATTTTGGTTAATACTATATATAGAGTGTGATTCCTGTAGGAAAGCGATGATTCAGCCGACTTTTTTTCTCCATCGGGCAGAGCATCTGAGGCCAACTCTCTCGACATGTGGACGATCAAGCTCTATAATGCTTCTTCCAACTTCAGATTCTTCCGACGATGTTGACTCCGGATTCAGATGCATGGTTAACGCTTCCGTTCTTTTATTTTATTTTTCCGCATACTTATTCTAGATCATTTGATAAGATCCTGTGTATAAATCGTTTTTGTTTTCGTTTTTCTGATTACGTGGATGCACAATCTATTGAGGGATCCAAAAGATCCATCATAGGACACCGTGCTATCTACTCGTGCGTGGAGATCAAGTATCAGATGCCGCTCGAATGTGAGAGATCTCCCGTTGAGTTTATCGAGGGATAAAAGAGGATAAACCAATTAAGACTTGATGAAATCAGATCAATTCAATTTTAATAAACTTTTTCATAGTTATTTAGAATCTTTCAATTAATTAAAAATTTTCAATTGATTTATCATTGTAACGTGTATATAAAATATTCAGTTTATAGACAAATAAATCAATGAAAAAAAAACTTTCAATTATTTTTACCATTCACGTTATTCTAACACAGCTGACAGAGGAGAACGTCAAAGGAGTTCTTACGATGACGATTATTTTCGGTTTCGATGTCAAAATAAATTGTAGAAGTCAAAACTGATTCGATCATCGACAGAATATTTTCACCGGTGGAATGGATACCTCGTCGGCGGCGGTGAAGTGGGCAATGGCAGAGCTCATCCGACGACCGGAGTTGATGACGAGAGCCCAAGAGGAAGTGAGAAGCTGCGTGGGAGAAGCAAAGGGAAGGTGGAAGGTGTTGGATCGAAAAAACGCACTGGAGTGGAGTGAATAGCGAATTTAAAATTTTTCTTTTCATTTCGACAAAAATTAAAGTAACGCAACGGAAAAGTAAATGATACAATTTATTTATACTTGGTTCACAACCTAACGGTTGCTATTCTAAGACCCTGCGATCCTAGATCGCATACGAAGGACAATTCACTAAGTAAGATCTCCTCCTCGTTGAAGGTAGGAGACAACAGTTACAAGAAAATAAAAGATTGAGAATGAGACACAAGCTCACCTCTCCTCGTTACAATGAATTGTTCGAAAACACAAGCTTGAAAACAAAACACAATGACTATAACTTAAAGTATACCGATTAGAAGATTGAGACTTGAGGTGTCGTCGACGTTGCAGCAGCGTTTCGGAGGCGTATCATTGTCGTAGAACTACGGTGTTGCAGGAGTACTTTGAGAGCTTGAATGAATGACCTAAAGGGGTGAACCTCCCTTCTTTTATAGCCTTGGAAGTCCCCTAATATTTAGATCCAGATCCAAACTTTCAAAGGCACCTCACCCAAGAAAAAAGGCTCTTATCTTTGATCTCCATTGAAGCTGGCAGTTTGAATAGCAATTGACTGATTGCCCTAATTAGTCGACTGATGCCACCAGCAGTCAACTGTCAATAGCCAGCAGTTGACTGCCAATTTGATTATTCAACTGCAACAAAGAGTTAATCCGAAACATACAAGTGAAGGTAAATTCGACGGTCACTTACCATTCGATCTCGACCTAGACTTTCCACTGGACGTATTAATCGAATCGCCGCCTAAGGACATCCCCGTACGGAGGATCTGACCTCACCTTTACTCACACTCGAGCTTACTTCTAGTTCTTGTAGCTTGACTTCCGGTCTTCACCTGGATTCTTTGACCCCATCCGAAGTTCTCCCGGTGTCGCCCGATCATCACGATTTCTCGACTCGAGATTCTCTAGATGTCGCCGACTTTTAGCTCAGCTTAATTATTTCTGTACACTTAACAAAGCATATGAGATAACAATATGACCTTAATTTTGAATCTTTGCCATAATCAAAATTTAGATTCGATTATCTTATATCCTAACACCAACAAGAGGGAGCGACTTGCACCAACTTCACTACCTCAAACGCATCGTCAAGGAGACGATGAGACTGCACCCGCCTGCGCCGTTGCTCATCAACCGGGAAACCATGCACCCAGTCACTTTAAGCGATGGGCACCAAATTCCTCCCGCAACGACGATCAACGTGAATGCTTGGGCGAATGATGGGAGAGACCGGAGGTGTTCCACCCAGAGAGGCTAATGAACACGGAGGGGGTGTTGGACAATGATATAAGGGATAATAGTTTTACTTTAAAATAACAAATCAATTTAGATTTATTTATTGAGTATCTTAACTTGATTATCTCAAACTGTCTTGAAGAATTGAGCTAAGCTGTCGAGGCTAAGTGTCAAGTCGTCGAATGGCCGAGTTGCCAAGTGCCCGAGGGGTTGAGTCACCCAAGGCCCCGTGTCGAGTGGTCGATTGTCGAGTTGGCGAGTTCGAGTGTCGAATGATTGAGTCGTCGAGTGGTCGAGTAGTCGAGTCCGAGTACCGAGTGGCCGAGTCTGAGTGCCAAATATAATAATCGATTGTTGAGTCGCCCGAAGCCGAGTGCCGAGTAGCCGACTATCGAGTCGCCTAAGGTCGAGTGTTGAGTCATCTGAGATCGAATATCAAATGGTCGATTGCCAAATCGCTTGAAATACTGAGGAACTGAGATCTGCGTTAAACACATATTCCTTAAAATAAATTTCTCTCACTTCTGAGGTGCTTCGAGGTTGTCATGGATTATTTGTTTCTCAAGATACAAATTGAAGTTTCAACCAAGCATTGATAGTCGCGGCAAATTGAAATGCACCTGAGTATTATCACAAAATTCTGCCGAGTGAAAGAAGTACTCGACAAAGAGAAAGAGAGAGCAGGGAATGTCGGTGGATGGATTACTTATCACCCCTTTTTGCTCAAAACTTAGGCTCTTTTTATGAGTCCTCTCCAAGGCTGGCCGAATAAAAGCTCGCTAGTAGAGAAATGTCAACCGTTTCGGGCGATTAAGACATCTTGTTTCAGGTAATAAAGATTCTCATTAATCACATTAATTATAATTTGGATGTAAAAATATTGATTCATTCTCTTGGGAAAATTTAGCCATAATTGGTCTAGCATTTGACGTACACAAGTTGCACTCATACATAAATCACATGGGTTCAGTACAACTTGAGCTCTAGATTTGCATCTCCTATGAGTGCACATGTGAGAGAAAGTCTCTCCCTATGCATTTGTTCATAATATATATGCTTTTGACACAATATAAACTAATCATTAAGTCTTGAAACTTTCAATGTTGAACTAAAATCTCAATACACAACGAAGTCTCATTCATCCATTACACTTTCTTTTCCATTCACATTTCCAACAATCTCTCATATAAATGGAAACAAAGTATATGAAAACATTCAACAGTTGAGTCCAGTATATGATAAGTAGGTTTTACCCTTTGAACCTTCCCTTGTAAAGATATATATTTATTTACTACTGACAGTAGACATAATGTCTTTAATTGTTCTATCATTTGTGTAAGCATTGACATATCCCTCCTAGAACTCTCCTTGATACACCTCAGTTCTCATGAATGTATTCATTCTTAGCGATGAACATGCCTAATTTTATGAGAGTTCGAATAATTGTGCCACAAACTGTCAATGCTAACATTCTCATGGATAATGAAGGTGTTCGTGGATGAGTTGTGTGGTATAACAACTCATCCGTGAGCACCACTCAACTCATTCGTGAGTACCCATGAGTGTCTTATTATCTACCGTCCAATGGATATATATATATCCCAATCTTTAAATTCTAGGAATCAGATTGTAAATAATAGAGATACCCACATGCACTCACGATGCATCGATGTGCATGCGTGAGGGCAAGCAACCACATGACAGTCATGGTCAACACATATCAAGTGGGCACACACTCTCACATGTGCATGCCCATGTCCAACACATCAAGTTTGTATATATATATATATAATATCATTATTAATTTAAAATATCAACATTCCATTAAATATATATGATTATTACTAATTTAAAATTCTTTAATACATCAAAATTTATTTCTATAATATTTTTAAAAAATTATTAATTAAATACTTTTATTTTTTAATCTTAGATATTTATAATTTATATATGTTGTTATTTATAAAAATATAATATTATCACCGTACTTGATTGACACACTGTAAAAAATTATTTATAAAAATATAATATTATGTACAATGCATTCTATTAGTATGCTACGAAAAGTTATTTATAAAAATATAATATTATTTTTAGCTCACTTGATTACTATACCGTGAAAAATTAAATTTATATAGTGAAACTTTTACCCATGCACAAATTGCACACTATGATTATTTATAATTCGTAGCACACTAATTTATTATTTAATATAAACATTTTGTACGGTGCATTGTTAATATTGTACTTATTTGTAAAAATATAACATTAGCTACAATGCACAATCAAATTTATTTTAACAGCGTGCATATAATTATGCATTATTGATGATGATGCCCTAAAAAAAGTCAAATATGATTTTAGTACATGTTATTCTAGACAGGTGAGGAGAAGGTGGAGAAGACTAAGATTGAGGTCATTTTGGACGTTGTGGTGGTGAAACAGATGCACGGTGGCACACATTTTGTTGGCCATGGCCTCGACAATGTGCCATCTTGGACAAGGGAGGAGAAGGCCATAAAGGCTGTATAGAAGTTTGTAACTCAGATATATCTTAATCTCTTTGAAATGAATGTTGAAATCGTCAATTTAATGATCCTTATAATCGATTTATTCTATAGTCATTATGAGAGAGATAAATCGTAGAAGCTAGCCCTTTGGATCTTGACGGACTAGTCAAAGACAATGAAAAAAATTTTAGATCTTCTTTTAGAATCGATCCATGTCAATTTTATAAATGTAATACTGTCCTAACCAATGCGTCATCTTCATGGGAACTAAATATATCTTAATCTCGGTGATGAATAAGGCAGTCTTGTTGTTGGATTTAAGAAGATGATCATTTTTGGTGGAAGTATTTAGCGTTTTTACCGTCGCCTTCAACTGAGTTTTTGGTGGAAGTATTTGATAAGTTTTTCTAGTTTCATAGAAGATGATCATCAAGGTTTTAGGCTCGACAAATCTTAAAAGTAGACAACTAATCTTCACAGAATTTTTCCATCGCCCATCTGAATAAATCGGGAATTTTACATCAATATTATCCTGCCGCTGTATCATACCTCCGGGGCATTGCACATTTCATGTATGGTTATATAATAGAGTGTTTTTCTTTATTTTATGTGCAAATTATAAAATAAATTTATGTGCAAATCTTAAAGCAATATACCCCCCTAGTGTAGTTCTATTCTTTACTGAGATATATATTGACGACATATATAGAAAAACTTGCATTTTACAATCTTGGAGTATCAGTTGGGAATTTGCATTCACATAAAAAGTACGATTTCGATATTGAATTGAGCCGAACTTCGTTACGAGACCACGAGCACTTCCAAATTTCTGAATTTAGTAGAGAGTTGGAAAGGCTCGAGAACTTTCTAATTTTGAAAATCTATTTTCTAGAGATGAGGATTATCACTAGAGTAGCAAGAGAATGAATATATATGAGTTGTTCTTTAGTACAGCAATAAGTGAATTAAATCTGAATAATTGATATAATAATACTATCGACAGAAGTTTAATCTTATCCTTTTCATCAAAAATATATAGAGAATATCTTTCGTATCAAAAGTGATGTGAGTATTCATGTGGAAAGACTCAAAGACTTTCTAATTTTGAAAATATATTCTCTAGAGATGAGAATTATCACTAGAGTAGCAAGAGAAAAATATGAACTTGGTACCATTATTCCTCAGCGGGTGACAAAGGAAAATGATGCCAAGATGAAAAATTAAAGAGTCGCTTCCATTGCTCGAGAGTAACATCACTGCAACAAGGAATCAATTTAGCGATGAATTTTAGCGATGAAAAATATTTGTCACAAATTCATTATAAAATTAGTAACAAAAAAAAATCTAGCAAATCAACAATAAATTTAGCAACAAAAAATATTTTTGTCACGAAATTACTAACAAAAAATATTTTCGTTGAAAATTTTATAATAAATTAATTTTCATCCGAAAAAATTGTGGATAAAAATATAATTGTGACAAAATTCATTGTAAAATAATGATGAATTATACTTTGTAGCTAATTTTACGACGAAACTCAAGTTCGTGGCAAAATTTGCGACGAATTTTTCGTTGCAAATTTTGCCACAAAAGTGAAATTCGTTGTAAAATTTACTAAGAAATTAAAATTCATAGTAAATATTTACGACGAAAGTGAAATTTGTCACAAAAGATTGCAACAAAAATTGAATTCGTCACAAAAATTTTCAACAAAAATATAATTCATTGTAAATTTTACAATAAATCATCAAAGCCTTATCGTAGAGCTAAATTTTTTTCTGCATAAAAAGTTTTGCAACGAAAATTAGTTTTTTCATAAATATTTAGTATTCGTTACAAAATTAATAATTAATTGGCAATGAATTTGGTGATAGAACTTTTGTTTGTCGTAAATGGGTGCGACGAATTTCTATTTGTTATCATAAAATGACTTATTTACCATGAAAATATTTTCATCTTAAATTTCATCGTAAACAAATTTTGTAATGAATTTATATTCAAAATTCATCACAAAATTAGTTTTTTTTTATAGTGCATGCTTGTTCTTTGGATATTAGGTAGATAGTTTTTTTCTTTGATTTGCCTACTGGATAAATTCGAAGCACATTCAAAAGTTTACCTCCAAAATAGTTCCTAATATTCAAAGTAAAAAAAAAAACTTAAGTAGAAACAATTCAGTGATCTCGTGCACGACGACAAGGTAGACATGTTTAACGGACTGATTCGATTCGAAATCGAGTTAGAATCAATCTGTTAAAATCAAAATCGGAACCGATTCAAATGAATCAATTTTGGAATCGTTCCGATTCTGATTCCGATTCAATTCGATTCTAATCGATTCAGAACCGTTTCAAAATCAATTTTAGTTTCGGTTGCTAATTTAAAGATGAAAATTCTTAGTATACTAACACATATATAAGATTATTTTGCGACAGAAAAAAAAAATGATCACCGACACGATAATTGAATTTGGAAGCTTAAGTTCGAGAAAGATTGTCCGGAACTGTTTCAGAATCAGTTCGGAACTGTTTCGAAATCGGTTCAGAATCGATTCGGAATTGATCCGGATTAAATTGATTTCAACGTTAAAGCTTTAGAATCAGAATATGTTCGGAACCGATCCGGATTGAATTGGTTTCAAAATTAAAATTTTAAAATCGGAATCAATTTGGAATCGATTTTAATCGGTTTCAACGTCGACGGATCCGAAATCGGTCAGAACCGAAAAATAGATAAACAGGTCTACGACAAGGTATTCTGTCAAAGTTTGAATGCATATACAAATTGCATAGAGCATTGCGGCGACGGTTCAAATGGAGAAAGAATTAGCACACGACATCGAGAATGTGAAATCGAAGAACGGTGACAAGACAATGGAGAAGCGAAGTGCAAATTCAAGTACATGAATTTCTTTGGATGATAAACATGAAAGATAAGGATAGATAAACTTAGAGGACTACTATATAATAAATAAATAAATTTTTGAATGTCAAAAAATGCTTAACTTATGGCATTGACCAATTATAGCTGACAACCGTAAATGCAATTAATTGTCTAATAGTTATCTTAATGATTGAATTAAAAGTGTGATTGAAACTAATACTTGACTATTAGCAAAATAGCTTAGTCACAAAATGTGTTTTGTCGTACTCAAAAGAGCTATCTTTACCAAGATACTTGAGACAAAAATTATTGGAAAATTAATTTTCGTAATTGATAAATCAAATAGCGAGAGACATAGATGGACGATATTTTCCTCTGTAAAATATTGTAACCGTTAACTTAGTGATCTCTATCGGTCTGTCCTACGATCATTGTGAGAGAGGTAAATAACGGAGAATCCTATGGGTCTTGACATAGTGACCAAGACACGTGGGGATCATCTGAATCCAGAAAAGAGTTTTAGGTCTCCTCTGGAATCGACCCATGTCACTTCTGTAAGTACCGTCATACCTTAACTACCACATCATCCTCGTGAAAACAGATAGACGATATTTTACAAATAGACTATCGTGCATCAATTTCTCGATTGAATAAGAAATTAGTGTCCAAGATTATTTGAGTAATATAAGCTTGCACACAAACTGAATTTATGAACGTAAATATACAAATGGTAACTCGAATATATGTAATTAAATATTATTTCATATGGAATTATATATTAAAGGTAATTTCTAAAATTTAAGTACAAAATGATAAGAAATTAATCAATTAATTATTGATTAACTAATTATACGTGACAACAAATATAAATATAAAATAATTAAGATATTTTTAAAAGACATACTTATATTTTTTTTTCACCCTTTAAAAGTGTCTCTTCAAACTTTGAGCTAAATCCTAAATCCTAAACTCTAAACCCTTCATTCCTTAAAAGAAACTTCATTCCTTTGATTTAACTCGTTCAATTAAAATTGTGAATTCTTCTTTTAAGTTCTTCTTGTTCCCTCTTTTCTTTCTAAGATTTTAAAAGTTTACAGAGACTCAAAGTTTAGAAAACTCCTAATTTAAGTTATAGGCCATTGTATCTTACGATGTAATTACCATGAAACCATAAATGCGTGGGTGGTGTAATTAGACCTGATAAAACTAGACACGACACGAAAATGTAACACGAATATAATCTGCTTTTTTCATATTTGGATCGTGTATTTTTGAATTCGTATCCATTTTGTATCTATCCGTTAGACACGAAAAAATTATGTATCGGATTAGTGTCTTGTCTTTTGGATCCATTAGATCCATTAGACCTGTTTATTTTTTCATTGTACTTAAAAAAAAATCTAGGCATGAAAAAGAAAGGAGATGGATGATATTTACGTAATCTCTATAAGTTTGAATGATGATAACCATCTTTGAAATTCATTTTGTATTTTTACGATAATTCTATGATTAATATACTTGTAATCCCAATTGGATAGCGTGGATCGTGGGGATTGTTAATTTTTCGTAAGCTCTTTTATTTAAGTTATTACATTATCGTATATTTATGGGTCTTTTCGTGTCTATTAATTGGTTTGGATCATGTCTAGTAATCTATTTTATACTTTATTTAAGTTGTTGTATTTTCGTATAATTATGAATCATTTCGTGTCTATTAGTTCGGATCGTGTCTTACAATCCATTTTATACATATTTTTTTGTGTCCAACGGATCGTATCGTGTCTATCCGAAATTAAGTGGGTTGTATTTGGATTGAACCCATTGACACGAAAAATTAAACGGATTGGATATGAATTAATGTTTTCGGATCGTATATAGATCGTGTCAAGACATGAATCCAATCCATTATCCGATTTACCGGGTCTAGGTGTAATATTATCCTCAAGGGGATGACGTGGTGGTTAAGGTACGACAGTACTTGTAAAAGTGACATGAGTCGATTCCGGAAAAGGTTTAAAGTCCTTTTTTTTATTCAAATGACTTCCACGTGTCTTGGTTACCACGTCAAGACTCATAGGACCTTTCATGATTTATCTCCCTCACAATAATTATGAGACAGACCGGTGAAGACGACTAGGTTGACAATTCCAACTTTTACAGTAGTGGAGAGAAGAGATGGATGCGAGAGTAGAGAGAGTGTCGAGAGAAAAAATTAGGGCCAAGAGGAAAAAAAACCTTAATTAGAAACCGAATTTTGAATTCGGTCTATAATTTAGATATCGATTTAAAAATCGATTTATAATTTAGATATTGATTTTGGGACTTATTAGAAATCAATATCTAAATTAGAGATCAATTTATATCTAAATTAAAAATTGATTTGAAATTGAATCGAAAATAAATCAATCTCTAAAATATAATTTCACATTTTATTATGAAAGTGATAAGCATCAAATAATTTAGTCATTCTTTACACGCAATTTAGTTCTTTGATTGCCTATGAAAGTTAGGTAGATTAATTGATTGAATGATGATGCTATCATAAGATACTTTGACGGTAACATTTTATCGTCCCTATAGGAGGATCCAGTGACTAGAGTATCAATGAATAAAAATTAATTTTCAAGAATTACAAGTCTTTTGAAGTGTCATTTTTTTATCGTGTAAATTTTGAATTTGACAATATATTTTTTATGATTTATTAATTATAGGATCGATTGGAGGAGCGTCGAAGACGAGGAAATCATTTTTTTTCACGACGGTAACATTTCGTGTGCAAAACTTGTTAGAGTCTGGTCCATCTTCTCATCTCAAACCAAATTAAGAATGAAACGTGCAAAAGGAAACAAAATTTGCCGAGGATGCATTGAGAACAAACAAAATTTGCCGAAGACCAAATTGACGTACGGTTTAATAAATTAACAATTTATGATACCTCGTACCAAACTTTCATTAATAGGACATAATATAATCATGCTCCTAATATAATTAAATTTTTAATATAAAATAATATAATATTGATTATATTATTATTTTTATAAAAATTATAAGTAATTTTGAATTATAAAGATAATTATATTCTTTTGTTCGATATGCATTATAAGGACAGTTGAGATCGATCGGTCGATCGACGACGAGGGTCGATCCACAATGATCGACAAGGTCGACGATGGCGGCGGCGATTTAATCAACGGTATACGATTAACGATCGATCGACGGTGATTTATAACTAACAAATGACGATCGACTTAGATTGTTAAGTATCTGATACTTTTCAAATTACGATTTAGAATATAATCGGATTATATAGATTTTACTTCGTAATTCGAATTATAAAATTTTAATATCTTTTATGATTTAGATTACATTACATTATAATTTTAAAATGATAACAAATAAAATAATTAATCCTATTATTTTAATCTGGATCCGCAGCCTAAAATAAATTGCAAAACATGCACTTCAATTAATTGTCTAAATCTAAGGGACTTCTTAGTGACGACGAAATTATGATCAAAATATTTTCTTCAAGATAAGCCTTGAATATTCATGTAATTATCTCAAGCTATTTTTTTTTTTTAAATTTTGTGATAATAGAAAAAAAAAGTATTTTGGTAAATAGATATAATTTTTGATAAATATGAAAGTAAAGTATATATTTTTGAAAATTCCTTGCTCAATTGCTATATTTAGACGGATGCAGGGCGGTTCATCTCTTCGTGCAGTTTCCCTCTTCTTCTTTTTTTCTCTTAAAAATGGTTGCGGTTGTCTTGTCTCTTCTCTTCCTCGTCGCATTCCTCTCTTCTTCTCGCCGGTGGCCGAGAAGCAAGAATCAAACCGGCTAGCCAGAAGCTCCCGCCCGGCCCAGCGAAGCTCCCGATCATCGGTAACTTCCACCAGATACGTGGCAATCTGCTGCACCAGTCCCTATGGGAAATCTCCAAGCAGTACGGCCCGCTCATGCACCTAAAGCTAGGCCAAGTCTCCGCCGTGGTCGTCTCCTCCGTCGCCCTCGCCAGGGACGTCCTCAAGACCTCCGACCTGGACTGCTGCTCCCGCCCCCTAAACGTCGCCTCCTCCGAGATATCCTACGGCCGCTCCGACGTCGCCTTCATCCCCTACGGCGAGCGCTGGCGGCAGCTACGAAAGCTCTGCACTGTCGAATTCTTCAGCGCCAGAAAGATCAGCTCTTTCACGTCCGTGAGGGAAGATGAGGTCGCGAGGATGGCGAAGCATATCTCTTCCTGCGTCTCGAGCTCTGTCGCCGTCAACGTGAGTGAGCTCGCCCTGTGCTTCTCCTGCAACGCGACGTGCAGGATGGCCTTCCGTCGAGACATCGCCGGCGACGACCTCAACCTTTATGAAGTCCTCAGGGAAGCGCAGGAGATGTTGGGTAGCTTCTTCGTGGCAGACTACTTTCCCCTGCTCGGGTGGGTCGATGCGGCGACAGGGATGAAATCCAGGCTTCGGAAATTGTTTCTCGTGCTCGACGGCATCTACCAGAAATTCATCGATTGCCATCTCGACGCGGAAAGTCGATCCAAAAGCGAAGAGAATGAGGATTTCTTGGACGTTCTGCTCCGGTTGCGGAAGGATGGGCAGCTGACAGAGGAGAACCTCAAAGGAGTTCTTATGGTGACGATTATTTTCGGTTTCGTTGTCAAAATAAATTGAAAAAATTAAAACTGATTCGATCGTCGGCAGAATATTTTCATCGCCGGGACGGATACCTCGTCGGCGGTGGTGGAGTGGGCGATGGCGGAGCTCATCCGGCGGCCGGAGTTGATGAAAAGAGCCCGAGAGGAAGTGAGAAACTGCGTGGGGAGAAGCAAAGGGAAGGTGGAGGAGAGCGACTTGCACCAGCTTCACTACCTCAAACGCATCGTCAAGGAGACGATGAGACTGCACCCGCCAGCGCCGCTTCTCATCAGCCGGGAAACCATGCACCCGGTCACTTTAAGCGACGGGCACCAAATTCCTCCCGAGACGATGATCTACGTGAACGCTTGGGCGATCGGCAGGGATCCGGATGCGTGGGAGAGACCGGAGGTTTTCGACCCGGAGAGGTTCATGGACAGGGAGGGATCGCTCACGCCGCCGGCGGTGGACTCGTCTGCGCACTACGACTTCAAGCTGATCCCGTTCGGCGAGGGGCGGAGGATTTGCCCGGGGAAGAATCTAGGGATGGTGATGTCGGAGCTGCCGCTGGCCAACCTCTTGTACTCCTTCGACTGGCAGTTGCCGTCGGGAATGAGGGAGGAAGACGTGAGCATGGAAGAATCGCCGGGGGTGACTGTGCACAGGAAGCATGCTCTGTGTCTGATGGCCGCCAAATCTGAAGCGCACAGTGAGGATGCCGTTGATCTTGCAGAATAATTGGGTGTGAAATTGAGTAAATAATTAGGCACTTTTAATTAAGTGTATAATTAGTCCTTACGTATTATATATATTTAAATAAATTTTATTTTATTTTATACTAAATCTTTTAGATTTGATTTTCATATTTATAATAATTTCATACGATAAAATATAATAGGATAAAAGTATTAACTTGCACACAAATTAGATTCATGATCGTAAATACACAAATGCTAATTAAAGTATATATGTGTAAATATTATTTCATGTGGAACCATTAAAGGTAATTTCTAAAATTTAACTACATAATGTTAAGAAATTAATCAATTTATTATTGATTAATTGATTACTAAATACTAATTATATGTGACAATAAAAGTAAATATAAAATAATTAACTTAATTAATTGAGTTAAGGATATTTGTAAAGTCACACTTATATATTTTTTTTTCACCATTTAAAAGTGTTTCTTTAGACTTTGGGAGAAGTCCTCCATTTCTACTTCAAAATAATAAAAACTTCATTCCTTTGATTCAACTCATTCAATTAAAATTGTGATAAGTTTTTCTCTTTCTCTCTTATCTCTAAAGAATTGTTTTAATAGTTTATAGAGACTCAAAATTTAAAATACTTCTATTTCAAATAACAGGTCATTATATCATAATTATCAGAAAATATCATTTTAAGAAAAGAATGTCTTGTCTTCATCTTATTAATATTAAAAAATTTATCTATAGAGATGAATTTATCCAAAAGGATATATTAATATTTAAAGAGATAACTCATAGCCGATGAAATTAAGTTGACAATAATAATATCACAAATGTACATATATTGATCGAAAGAGTATGTCGAAAGTATAAAAGAAGAAGATCAATATATATGATCGTATCAAGCTCCACTATTTGAGCTATATATCAACTTGTCAATAAATTGATTGATTAGACCGGATTATTGGATTAATATTGACAATCTCTAACAATAAAAATTACATATGCTCGTGATATATATATGGTACCAACAAAGGGATGAAAGTGATATGGATGCAGTTATTCTTTACACTCAATTTAGAATTTTGATTGCCTATGAAATTTAGGTCGATTAATTGAATAGTGATTTATCATCGAAGGATACTGTATAGGAACGTTGCAACTTCGGCGATTTATCAAACAACGTACGTAAAGTTTAGAATTGTCTAAACAGCGCTCCATACTTTCATATTTATCAAAGGGCGCACCTCATTCCTTTTTTTTATCCCTCCCACTAAATGTGTATTTAATGCTCAAATATTACATACATCGAACTATTATTGAAAATTCTGAACCATCCAAATGTGATGCTGAGAATTCAAATATCATGATCACTGTGTTCCTGGGAATATAATTTCTAGCACCATTTTTTTTTATTTGATTTCTAATTTATATTGACCTGATTTCTGAAATATTGCTGTGAATACCTAATAAAATCTTGAATATCAGAAATTTTGATCACGGATACACAGAGGGACACTATCCAAACTCAATGGACTTGGATTGGATCGAAGAAGAGATGTGAATAGGGCGATCAATAGGTAGGGCCCATTGAGTTTGGGTAATACCCCTCTGTATGTCCGTGACAAAAATTTCTGATATTCAAAGTTTTATTAGATATTCACAGTAATATTTCAAAAATCAGACCGATATAAATTAGAAATCAGATAAAAAAAGGTGATGCTAGGAATTATATTCCCAGGAATACAAGTGGTCCTGAGATTTAAATTTCCAGCATCATGTTTAGATGATTTAGGATTTTCAATTGTGGTTCGGATGCATGCAATATCTGAGCATTAAATACACTTTTGGCGAGAGGGATAAAAAAGGAATGAGGTGCGTCCTTTGATAAATATAAAAGTATGAGACATTATTTGAGCAATTCTAAACTTCACGTACACTGTTTGATAAATTGCCGTTGTAACTTTCACATATTGACACAATTAATAATTGTATGGATGCTTATCACATAAAATCTTAAAGTTAATTCTTATCAAGTATGAAATATTTCGTTTGAGTTACCGACTTTTTCATATAAGAGACCGCTGTGTCACAGTAAAATCTTTCATAATTTATCATTTTTCATTAAACTGAGGATCGATCATATAGAGTGTTTGGCGTTTATCACGAGTTGTTATTTTTGAAATCAGGGGTATTTCTTTATTTGGTTTTATGATTTAAGCAAGTATAGTATTTCATATATTAATTTTAGATAAAAATTTATTATATTCCATTTAAGGATATATTTAAATTATAGAAACATAAGTATATATAATTTGAAGAAACATGATAAAATTACTATTGTGTGATATGAAGATCACATATTTAAATTATGAAAATAATCTTTTGTAAAATTTTAAAGAGTTTGAGACTAACAATTCTAAATTAATATAGTAATTTTAAATAAAATAAAAAATAATTTAATTTCTTATTTAAATCAAATAACTTGAGTAAAATTCTAAAGAAGTAAATACAACAAAAACATGAGCAACGGTAAGAAGGGTTAGGATCTATTTAAGACGACTTACAAACTTTAATTATAGGGTAAAAATACTTCTAAATGAATAACAGACAAAAAAAAAGTTGAATATATAAAAATGAAGAAATAAAAATAAAAATGCTAAAATAATAATAATATATATTGGGAAAAATAATAAATAAAAATTGGTTTCTAAATTAAAAATCGATTTAAAAATTAGTCTCTATATTTTCATCTTAATTTTTTTCTTCGTCATCTTTCTCTCTGCCTCGGGCTATGACCTCCATCGCACATGACCTTGATTGTGTCACCGATCAATATCGTGCATAGTCACGGTTGTGACTTGGGTCGTAATACTTGCGCTTGCGATCGCGACTTAGGTCACGTGAGGTTATGACCTAGGTCACGTGGTCACGACCACGATCTCTATTCAACCTTTGATTAAAATTAATTTTTTAATCTTAATTAAGATTAATTTTTTAAAATCTTAATTATTTTCTTCCTTTCCTAATTCTATTAAATATTTGATTTTTTTTAATTATTAATTAGAAATCAATAAAAAAAACTAAATTTAAAATTAAATTAGAGACCGACCAAAAACCGATCTCTAATTTAGAGACCAATTTTATAATTGATCGGTCTCTAAATAAGCAATATGTTAAGATAATCAATTCCATGAGATTCTGTAAATGAGATTTTTAATATCAATCGATTCACAAAATCATCAATACTATTGAATAAAAATAATAAAACTGCAGATCAAATTATTAATAAAAAAATTATTAATTCGATTTTAATTTCAAATACCGAACTACAGTTCAGTTCGATTAATCAGAGATCGAATTAAGAATTTGGTCTCTAATTTTTCTTTTTTTAATCCTTAGCCCTATATTTTTCCTCATCTCCGCTCTTTTTTCTCTCCTGCGCCGACCACCCTCTTCGATCTACAAAAATCTCCTCTCCGCTGTGCCCTCTCTCTCCTCTCCTACGAGAACCCACGGCCGCGAGAACGATGGCGTGAGATTAGAGTTGTCAAGTTAGATTGGATCCGTCGTATCAAATAATTTAAACAGATTTGATTGAAATTTTATCAATCAATCATTTTGATGGACCGAAATGGATTGACCCGCGCGGGTTACGGGTCTAGATGGGTCAGCTCACCGTGGGCACGGATTGACCCGTGGATTGAGAAATGTCAAAAGATGGAACATATGAAAATAAAATTATATAAGTTTTTTTACCAATATTTTAATTAATGCTTGTTGGAAACTACGATTTCATGGTTGTATCCTAGGAAATAGAAAATCCATTGCAATCTCGAAGTACTTCAAAGGTGGAATGAATCTATTTTAAAGAATCTGCAATGAACCCATACCTTAGGTGACTCGACCACTTAGCCTCAACTTGGTCATCTCTCGTTCTCACGTTTGTGTTTATCTATAAGTCATTAGTACGCAGTAGAAATAAATATAAATAATATAAAAATAAATTCACAAATACAACATCAGGATTTTACGTGGTTCGGAATCTCTAATTCTTATTCCATGACTTAGCTCCTACCGATAGTCCCACTATCACTTTCTCCTTTTCGAAAATCTTTCAGATGTGGAGAAACCTCTTACAATCTAGAGCTTGTACAAGAAGAATAACCAAATACAAAATACACAAGTGAAATGAAAAAATAGAATCAAAATACTTTACACAATGAAATCTTTGGTTGATCGCTGTTTGATTGCTTTGGAATGGGTTGAAAAGTCTGGAATGCAGCAGCAAATCCCTTTCAAAGTATCCAAGAATCGGTATTTTTAAATCAGCCTGAAACTCTCTTTAATAAAGTCTTCATCGGGTTGATTTTTTGCTTACCAATTAATGATTGCCAAAACTCCCAGTCAATTGGTCAATAGATTGTTGCGCGATTTGATGCTCCAACGACATGATCCACGTTGGATTCTGCTCCATCAGTCAACTATTATTATCCATCAGTCGACTATCAAGCCATCAATCGACTGGTCAGTTGAGTTGTTATCCTTCTGTGTCCTGCTAAATCTACACTAGTCAATTGCATTTTATTGTCAGTCAACTATCAATCTCTCTATGTTCTGCTACAGTGTCATCAGTCAACTGATCAATCCATCAATCGACTGACCTTAGTTAGTCGAGTTCTAAACTCTATGGTTGCTCAAACAATGATACCAATTGACTGCTCAGTTCCACCAATCGACTGTCAACCCTGTTAGTTGATTGCTCAACTAATTGAGTCACAAACTCAATACTTGCTCGAGCATTGTTACTAGTCAATTGGTAAACTCTACCAGTTAATTGGTAGTTCAGTCTCAACCTAGTTTCAAGCTGACTCTCGCTTCACCTAGTATCTAGTTGACCTCAATCTACCAGGAGTTTTCTTATCCAGCATCTGATCACTCTTGATCTATTGGGACCTCCCTTGTCTAATATTCGGTCAATCGTGATCCATTAGGACTTTCCTTGTCAAACTCGATCTCCTTGATTGGTCGGATTTTTCCTTGTAAAGTACGGTCTCTCAGACTTGCCGGATCTTCATTCGGCAAGCACGGTCTCCCATACACGGTGGGACTTTCTTTGTCAAGTAGGGTCTTTCAGATCTATTGAGACTTCACTTACCAAGCATGTTCTCTCAGATTTGTCAAGACTTCACTTATCAATCACAGTCTCCCAGACTTGCCAATTATATCAACAATCAAATCCCCCTCAGAAATTAATTCATCATAACTTCAGAGAGATCAGTCCATTCACTAATTAATCTTAAACCGGGTCAAAAATACTATGTGCTAAGAGAACAAACAAAGTTAGCCGAGGAGACTAAAAAAAAAAAAAAAAGGTGCATGGACAACAAACAAAGTTTGCCGAAGACTAAAAACAGAAATTAGTTTGACCAAATTAACAGCTGCAATTAATTAACAATTTGTCATATCAGGTACCAAAATTTAAAAGAAATTGTAAAAATGCACTTGATTCTTATATTTAATTAGTAGAAGACACGTTTATTTGCTAAAATACTCTCTCTCTTGGTAAAAAAAAATGACAACGACAAAATAAAATTGTAAAAAGCTCAAGTTACGAAGCATTCACGACAAAAAAATTCATGATAAAGATCGCAGTTGTCACAAAATAATTGTCTAAATGTTAGGGGCTTTTAAGTGACAATGAAATTATGATCATCGAAATCTTATCTTGGCGATATACAAACTTGTGGTATAAGATGGAGGCGTACGCATTTCGCTAAAGCAATTACACGTTAAACGAATACGTTAGATGAAAACAAATACAGTTAAGAATGGGGCACAAATTGAAATAAAATAAATATTTCGTAAAAGATTAGAATTTGTCAATTTAGCGGTTCTCATTGATCTGTTTCAGAGTCATTATAAGAGAAATAAATCATAAAAAATTCTATGAATTTCGACACACATGATGACCAAAATATGTGAGAATTATTTGAATCAATTTTTTTTTTAAATCTCTTCCAAAATAGATCAAAAGTCGTATATTTGACTATGCTATTCTAATTTTTGTTCTCTTTCTTTTTTTTTTTTATTCTACTTTCTGGTTTTTTCCTATCGAAATTTGACATGAGTGTCGAATGGATTTAGCTGAGGATGACCCCTCGACTCACTTTAAATCCTTTATTATATATAAGAGAAAGAAATTTTTTGCTAAACTTCGATAGCTAGGGCAGTAAATGAATCAAGTGTTTATGAACAAATTTGGTGTTCGACTCGGTAAAAATTTATTTACATTCGTTCAATATGCATCAAAGTTACTTAATAAAAAAGCTTGAACGACTTGATAAGTTAAATAAATGCGATCACATACTGTTTCACTTGTTAACGCTCGAACGATTCATTCAATGAATAGTATTTGTGAATAATGTTCTAAACTTATAATTATACTATTTTAAAAATTATTTTTGAATTTATTTATACTCATTTAGAAACCAAGATTAAATTAGTAAAATTTTAAATAAACAAACAAGTTTGACTTAAGAGTTTGATAACATTTAAATAAGTCAAATTTAATCAAGCTTGATTCAAGCTTGATTAGAAGCTCGATACTCATTAAATAAGTCAAACTCAATTCAAGCTCAAGCTAAAAAAAAAAAATCAAACCAAGCTTGAATAGGTTTTCTAATAGTTTGGTTAATTTTAGGCTCGGCTCGGCTCGACTTGATTATCTTATCAAATAAATCTGAACACTACAAAGTTTGGCTTGGCTTGACTCATTTACAACCCTAAGTGTCGCGCTAAAGTTGAAGTAGTCCTTATGGAATAATATGGTTGTTAAGACACGATGATATTTATAGAAGTGATATAAATCGATTTTAGAAAAGATCTAAAACTTTTTCTTTGACTCAAATATCGTCGTATGTCTTGACTATCATCTCAAAATCTATAAAATTCTTGGTGGGCATATGTAGAATCGAACGTTCATCTTCAGAATGAATCGAAGTTGAGTATCTTTTTTAAATCAATCTCACAGTATTTGAAAAGAAATAAATATCAAACGACATTCTAAATAGAAGAGTCATTTATCCCAAATGCTATATTTAAAAAAAAAAAAATCAATCCTTATTCATTGTTATAACTTTACCACCTAAATAAATTCACGACCAAAGCTTGCAGTTGCCACAAAATAATTATCTAAATTTAAAACCCTCCTAACAAATTCTCTTGAGTTATTTTTTTATTTTGTCATAAGAGAAAAAAAAAAGATATTTTAGTAAATAGATATTTTTTTGATAAATATGAAAATAAAGCATTTGTTTTGGATATTTTTGAAAATTCTTTACTAAATTGTTTTTTTTACATTGTATATTTAAGTCGCTCAACGTAACTAAATCTAGGAGCAACCAATCAAATTAAATCCCATGAAAATTTCTCATTTATTGTCAAGATAAATCAGAAAATACTCTTATAGAATCCTCTAGCAATTTAATTTTCTAAAATCAATATTCTATTTGAAGAAAATTTTCTATAAATATGTTATAATGGGCACTCTTACATCTTGCACCCTAATTGACTTGTTAAAAAAGATTGACCCGTTAAATCGATTTATTGACGAAGACAGCCTCAATAGATCAGCTAAAAAAATCCATTTATAGATTTACTTATGGAATTCCAATTACACAACTAGGTGTTTGTGAGTTTTTGGAATTAATTCTCAGCGGATATAAATTGTTTCCTTGGATTCTTAATTTCTCTAATGTAAAGGGATCAATATGTTAGGATGAAGTCCTTCATGATTTATCATTCTTTGTTAAATCAAAAAGACTATGACAATTATAGATGAAACGTTTGGCGTGAGTATTACCACAATTTATCACTTTGATATGGGAGAAATATTCCTCAACAGATGAAAAAGTTAAGTCAATAAATAAGCTTAAATGGAACTGAAAGTTGAATTTGGTTAAAACAAACACAAATCGACTCAGAACTGTAACTTTATCTCAGCTCGACCATAGATTACGTCGGCCACCTCGGCCATAGCTCAGCCTCGACCATAGCTCGGCCTCAGCTATAGATTATCTCGACCACCTCGACCATAGCTCGGCCTCACCACCTCGACCATAGCTCGACCTCGGTCATAGCTTATCTCTCTGCGATGTCTGATGTCTCATCCGAGGTCTCCACCGATGTCTTGCCTGATGTCTCAGCTTCATGTCTCAGCCTGATGTCTTAACTTGATGTCTTAGCTCCATTTATCATCAGCTTAGTTAGTCAATTAGATGTTTGTATCTATGTCCGGAAGACGGTGTAGGAACGTTGATGACATGATAGAGGGGGGTGAATGGCGGTTTTGCATCGTTGGATGGAATTCGTTCATGTTCGTCTATAATATGTTAGTGTGCACAACGAAATACAAATATAAATAAACACAACATGAGACAAATACTCACATACAATGCACAAGCATATAACGTGGTTCAGAACTCAGGGTTCTTACTCCATGGGTCGAGCTCAAGTGAGCTTTAGTGATGCAAACCACTACTAATAAATCTCTCTTTCTCGGAAAATACTTCGGAGGTGGAGAAAATCTTTTACAACAATTCTTACACCAATAAGAATGAAATACAAGTAAATACAAATGGAATACAAGAACAACGTAAAGAAAACGTTACACGAGATTGATTTGAATGCTTTGCTTGTTGGTTGCTTGGACTAACTTGAAGGCCCCTGAAATGCACCAGCACTTTGCCTCAAATCTCCCCTAGAACCATGGCCAAAATCCTTCTCTTCATTCTCCTAGTAAAGCTGCAACTCGGACTGATTTTCGTCTTCCAGTCGATCGCTCTTACCCAGCAGTCGATTGACCTTTATGTCGTTGTCTCACAATGACTATATTCACACTGAAAAAACTCCAACGGATACATAACAATCGATTGCAAAACCCTAGCAGTCGACTGATGCACAAGTAGTCAACTGATCAATCGACTACGGAGCTTTCTATGCTCAGGTCGCAAAATAGCCGATCGCTTCCATGTCAATCAACCGATCGAGGCTACCGATTGCCCAAAGTAGCATGATCGTCAGAACACGAGCCGCGATCCGAGCACCAATTGACTACTGATTAGTCGACTGGTCATAACCACAATCGACTGCTCAGAGTCGACTAGGCTGCCAAGTGTCAAAACACTTGACTAGTCGATTGATAAACCTCAAACATGAGATTTAACTCAAGTATGATCTCCTCATATGTGATAGAAACTTACGTTGTCAAGACATACACTTGTACTTTACGTTGGCAAACAATGGACTTATGTCATCAAGACTATAACTTGGACTTTACGTCGCCAATATCACATCCTTGGACTTCCCTTGCCAACTCCATGTTGAACTTTTCAAATGCTAAGACTCAATATGCTTGGACTTTCCAATTGCCAAATACTTATGACTTGGACTTTACCATTGTCAAGACTCATGCTTGAACTTTCTATGTCAAGTACTTATGACTTGGACTTTATCATTGCCAAGACTCATGCTTAGACTTTCCATATAAAATACCCAAAACTTAGATTTTCCATGCCAAGTACACAAGACTTGAACTTTTCATGTCAAGTACACAAGACTTGGACTTTTCATGCCAAGTACACAAAACTTGGACTTTCCATGACAATTATATTGTCATACATTTTGTTGAACATCAAAATACTGCTCGAGTCAAACTCGAGTCTGGTTAATCATGACCTGGGTCGATTGCACCAACAGACGCCTCTCCACAGTCTCCACTATTAAGTCATGTCTCCATCATAATAAGGTCATGCCTCCCAAGATCTCCTCAGAACAATCGCATCTCATCATAATGAGGTCATGTCTCTCAAGATCCTCTTCGTACCGTCACATCTCCGTTATAATTAGATCATGCCTTCCAAGATCTCTTCTGTGAAGTTACGTCCCCATTAGGAGCCACGTTACCAGACTTCTCTTGCTTTATCGCCTATATAAAGATAATAAGGAAGAGGAATAGCAGGCTCAGATAATCTCTAATCTTCAGTTTCATCTCTTTAAGCAACTATCTCCATATTCTTCACGTTCTGACTTGGGCATCAGATTAGCCGAGGTCCCCCTCGACCCCCTTTTCTCACCCGTTTGTGAGTCTCCTCAGGTTTTGTAACCTATGGCTCTAGTGACATCTCCGACAATGATTTGGATCCAAATCCCTACGACTTCAACAACTGATCCAGATGAAGAAGAAGCCATCTCGACCTATGCTCAGCTGGCCTCTCATCTCGGCCTTAAGTATCGTACTCTGCCATGTCATCCTATCTGGCAATCTCAGATTGCAACATAATTAGCGTCGTCTGTGGGAAACGTCGGAGCTGAGACATTGAGATAAGGGACGCCTAAATGTCAGATGGTCCAGAGCTTTGCGGAAGTTAGATCTTCCCGAATTAGCTCTTCCTAAGCTCTCAAACTTAGCTCTTATCGAGCTCTTCTCAAGTTAGATATTCCAAAATTAGAGCTCTTCCCAAGTTAGATCTTCTCAAGATAGCTCTTCTCGAGATTTTCAAAAGTTAGCTCTTCCTTGGTTGTTCCAAAGCTAGCTCTTCTTAAAGTTAGCTCTTCTAAAGCTCTTCAAAGGTTAGCTCTTCCCAAAGTTCTCTCTTTCGAAGATATTTCCTCTAAATCTCTTCTTTCAAAAGTTAGCTCTTTCAAAGCTTTCCTCAAGTCAAATCCGCCGAAGTTAGATCTTCCCAGATATATATATTCCCTCTGGTCTCGAACCGAGGCGTCCATCAGCAAAGTCATTGTTCGGCGCATTATATTCTCTTAGTCTCAAACTAAGGCGTCCATCAGCAAAGCTACCATCTCGCCGTCATCTATTCCCTTTGGTCTCGGACCAAGGTGTCCATCAGCAAAGTCGCCCCCGTGGCACCGTCTATTCCCTTTGGTCTCGGACGGAGGCGTCCATCAGTAAAGTATCCCCCGCGGCACTGTCTATTTTCCTCTAGTCTTGGACCGAGGCATCCATCAGCAAAGTCGCCCCTGCGACGCCGTCTATTCCATCTGGTCTCGGACCGAGGCATCCATCAGCAAAGTTGTTGTTCGGCATATTATATCCTCTTAGTCTCAGACTAAGATGTCCATCAGTAAAGTCTCCCCCGCATCACTGTCTATTCCCTCTGGTCTTGGACCGAGCGCCCATTAGTAAGGTTGCCACTACGGCACCGTCTATTCCCTTTGGTCTCGGACTGAGGCATCTATCAGTAAAGTCATCGTCGTGACGCCGTCTATTCCCTTTAGTCACGGACTGGGACGTCCATCAATAAAATCGCCCCTGCGGTGTCGTCTATTTCCTCTAATCTCACACTGATGCATCCATCAGCAAAGCCATCATTCGACATATTATATTCGCTTAGTCTCAGACTAAGGAGTCCATCAGCAAAGCTGCCATCTTGGTACCGTCTATTCCCTCTGGTCTCGGACCGAGGCATCCATCAGTAAAGTCGCCCCCGCGACGCCATCTATTCTCTCTAGTTTCGGACCGAGACATCCATCAACAAAGTAGCCCCCGTGACGCCATCTATTCCCTCTGGTCTCAGACCTAGGCGTCAATTAGCAAAGTTGCCCGCGCAGTGCCGTCTTTTCCCTCTGGTCTCGGATCGAGGTGTCCATCTGCAAGGTCGCCCCCGCAGCGCTATCTATTCCCTCTGGTCTCAGACCGAGGAATCCATCTGCAAAGTCACCCCAGCATCGTCATTCCTCTAGTCTATGACCAAGGCATCCATCAGCAAAGTCGCCCTTGCGAAGCCATCTATTCCCTCTAGTCTGGATCGAGGCGTCCATCAACAAAATTATCGTTTAGCGCATTATATTCTCTTAGTCTCAGACTAAGGCGTCGATCAGCAAAGCTGCCATCTCGGTATCGTTTATTTCCTTTGGTCTCAGACCGAGGCGTCCATTAGCAAAGTCGCCCTATGGTGTTGTCTATTCCCTCTGGTCCCGTACCAAGGCGTCCATCAAGAAAGTCGCCCCCGTGACACCGTCTATTCCCTCTGGCCTCAAACCGAGACGTCCATCAGCAAAGTCGTCGTTCGGTGCTGTTGGCAATGTGCTAGTCCTCGGAATGCTCATTGGCTCCCATGTCCCCGGATTAAAATTTTCACTAATGAAAACTAATCCGGATGGGATGAGTTTCCTAAGCACAACCAATTCGTCGTCGTGCTAACGACTCGAGTGATCGCTTGAACAAACTAGTTGTTCAAGCAACCAACTCTCCTAGTCGATTAGCCGCGGAAGAGACGACGGACGGATCGTCGATTTTTGTGTTTCTTATCGGGGTCCATGATTATACAAATACATGCAAATGTAAACTAGTATAATCAACATATACTAACATAAAGAACATAAGCTAGCATATCAAATAAGAACATGCAAAGATCATAAATAAAAGTTAATAAAACTTTTATACCTTTTGATCTTCTATCGTATGTCCTAACCTCCTTGTAGACTTCGTGTGGGCGAAGATCCTCCACAAGTCGAAGCTTCTTAGATCTTCTTCAATCCAAAGAAAGAAGAACTCTCTTTCCCTTCTTGCTTGAGCCAACCACCAATCCACAAAGGATTGATGCACGCCCCAAGAATAGAGAGAACATAATGGAAACAACCAAGCAACCGAACTAGGGACAAACCCTAGCTCCTTGTGCCGCCGGCCAAGAGGAAAACAAGAGGAAAAGAGTAATAGGTTGGGCACCACCAAAAGGTATAGGAAAAAGGATAGGAACCGGCCAACACCCTAGGAAGAAGAAGAACACTTCCCCTATAGTTGCCACCTACCTTACCTTCCAAACCCTAGCCGCCCAACCAAGCTTCCTTTGGATTTCTTGCCGCCCAAGGTAGAGGAAGAGAAGGTAGTGGCCGGCCAACCCTTAGAAGGAAGAAGATGAGCCCTTCCCCTATAGTTGTCGCCCAACCTAACTTCCAACCTAGCCGCCCAATCCAAAGAGCCAAACCCTAATCTAATTAGGGTTTCCTCCATAGGTTTCTTGCCGCCTAAGCATGGTGGAGAGGAGAGATCTAGGAGCTAGCCACCTTCAATGAAGAAGACAACCTCC
Organism: Wurfbainia villosa; assembly: GCA_025175895.1. NCBI lineage: Eukaryota > Viridiplantae > Streptophyta > Magnoliopsida > Zingiberales > Zingiberaceae > Wurfbainia > Wurfbainia villosa. The sequence continues at coordinate 144,567 of JAKLTH010000203.1, forward strand.
TCCATAGGTTGTCGCCCACCATCCTTCATCACCTTGGCCGCTCAACCTAAGGAGTCAAAACCCTAATTAGGGTTTCCTCCATGAGGTTGCTTGCCGCCCAAGCATACTAGGCAAAACCCTAATTTCCTTAGCATCCATCATGAACCATTCACCCCCTCTTGCCGCCCAACCCATAGCCATCCTTTTATAGAGTTAGGGTTAGGCCTTGGTTTAATCTCCACCGTCGATTCTAGGGTTTTAATCTCAACCGTCGGATTTAGAGATTTAATCTCAACCGTCGGTTCTAGGAATTAATCCCAACCGTCGGATCTAGATATTTAATCTCAATCGTCGGTTCTAGGAATTTAATCCCAACCGTCGGATCTAGAGATTTAATCTCAATCGTCGGTTCTAGGAATTTAATCCCAACCGTCGGATCTAGAGATTTAATCTCAACTGTCGGTTCTAGGAATTAATCCCAACCGTCGGATCTAGAGATTTAATCTCAACCGTCGGTTCTAGGAATTTTAATCCAACCGTCGGATCTAGAGATTTAATCTCCACCGTCGGTTCTAGGGATTTAATCCTAACCGTCGGATTTAGAGATTTGTTTTCCATCATTTGATCTAGACTTCATGAGGTTTATATAAGGCTACGATAGGGACCATGAGGAGGAGTTGGGTCTTGGCCACCCGATGGATCGGAACCACACAAACTTGATCCATCAATGATGTTCCAATCCACTAGAGGATCATCATCGAACTACCTCACCAACCCCCATAAATTAATATGGGCTCCATATATTACTTGTACATTTATCTCCCCGTGTTTAAGATATCGAATGTCCACAATTGATTGACGCATCGACCATCAATTAATTAACATCTAATTCCTCGAGTAGTACCACTCAACCTTATCATCATGTTGACTAAGTCAACCAGCTGGGTTTACATGATGAACCTTATGAGCTCCTCAAGGGAACATCATCAACCTAATATATAGGACACGGTTTCCTCCTATAATCAACGGCACACCATGTAAATAATATTATTTCCCAACTTACCGGGCATATTGATTTAATCCATCTAAATCTCACCGTAAATCAAAGAAATAAATACTAAGTACATGTGCCCGTTATTATATCGGGATTAAGAGCATGTACAATATAATATCCGAGGTCTGATTCAATTATGTAGTCAGCAATAAATTGAATCACCTCTATGTCGGTCCTGCTCAATGCACCTAAGTGTACTAGTGTAACTCTATGTTCAAGACAAAATAATACCAAGCTACACTACAACCATGCCAATGGTTTGTCCAAGACCATCTTGGTTGTGAGCCTCTACTTATACTCCATAGGTGATAACATGATCTTCTGTGCCATCACTCAAGCACCATGTTATCTACAATGTAAAGTATTAGACAATATGCACAACATATAATAAATATAAAAGTGCAGACAATGATCATGTGATTCTTATTTCAACATAAAGATGTTCATACTAAAGAGCTAGGCTTTCAGTATACATCCCAACAATCTCCCACTTATACTAAAAGACTATGCTGTCATTATACTGCCATACATCTGATTCCCCTTCCCTCCACATGCCTATCAAAGCTCTCGCTAGAAGGGCCTTAGTGAAAAGGGTCTACCAGGTCATCCTCTGATTCAATCCAGCGACAAAGAACTTCTACCTCCTTAACGAGATCGTGGTACTTGCACTCTATGTGTTTACTAGCCTTATGGGCTCGTTCCTTCGAGTTTGCAATCGCACCATTATTATCACAATAAATTGTGATAGTTCCGGGCAAACCAGAATCACATCCAAGTTCCATCGTAGAAGTTCCCGAGCCACCCAACTTCTTTGGTCGCTAAGAGGTCGCCATACACCTTCCATGGTAGAGTCCACCACGCATTGCTGACACTCTTCCATACTATGGCTCCACCTCCAAAAGTAAACACAAAACCCGAGGTAGACTTATCATATTATCCCTATCGATTGAAATCAGAATCTATGTAACCCACAGGGAGTAATTTGTCTGCCCGGTAAACTAGCATATAATCCCTAGTCCTTCTCATGCACCACAATATATGCTTTACCGCAGTCCAATATCCCTGTCTCGATTACTCGATATTCCCGACCCATGCCCACTGCAAAGCGGATATCCGGTCTCGCATGAGCATCGCATACATGAGGCTTCCTACTGCCGAAGCATAAGGAACCGCCTTCATCTCCTCTATCTCCTCAGATGATCTAGGACACATCTCCTTAGATAAAGGAACTCCATGCTTGAAAGGTAGAAAACCCTTTTTGGAGTTTTGCATGCTAAAACGATCCAAAATCATGTCTATGTATGAAGCTTGGGATAAGCACAACAACCTTGATCCCAAGGTTGTGACCCACTTCTCCCAAGTCCTTCATACCATACTGTTTGGACAACCATACCCTTACGTCTGATAACATTTCGATGTTGTCGCCAACCACCAAAATGTTATCTACGATAGTACAAAAATACCACTACGTTCATCACATCTCGATATACACAAGACTCATCCGAACTTTGAATAAATCCATAAGACTGGATTTACCTCCTCAAAGCGGATGTTCCAAGACCTCGAAGCTTGCTTCAATCCACAAATGGACCGATTAAGCTTACATACAAGATACTTTTTGCCTTTAGCAATGAATCCTCCGTCGCTTTATATAAATGGATTCCTCAAGACTTCCACTAAGGAAATCATCTTGACATCCATCCGTCACACCTCATAAATTCATATGAGCCGCTATACATAGGAGCTCCCAGACTGATTCAATCCATAGATTCAATCTCAAGATTTATTGCACTTTGCAAAGATGTTGCATCTATATCTTGGATTACCTCGCCATATGTCCAGGATCGTGTTCATGTTCTCCAGTGGACCAAATCGGAAGATTCTCCCAAGAACATGAATCTATCAGTGTCTCACAACCCTCCCACTACGACACGCAGGTATCACCTGAGATATCCTCTGTGACACGCGGTGCGATGACATGTGGTATATCCTCTTGTATCGGTGGTAATCAAATCGACTTCCCTATCAACTCCTCAAGAACAATCCTACTCGTGGGCTTGTGGTTCATCACATAGTCCTCCTCTAGAAATCGACATCTGCATCAACGATCACCCTCTGATCTCTAGGACTATAAAACAATCCACCCTTCGTTCCCCTGGGATAGCCAATCTAACATGCATACTGCATGAGGTTCCAACTTATCACCTTCAAAGACATGTGCCTTTGGACTCCCCATATCCGAATATGTCTTAGACTAGGCTTCTGCCTAGTCCATAATTTTGTGGGAGTAGAAGGCACTGATTTAGATGGAACAAGGTTCAGAATGTATACCGTCATATCTAGGGCATATCCCCAGAACGAATCTGGCAAGTCAGAATAACTCATCATCGATCTAACCATCTCCATAAGAGTCCTCTTCCTTCGCCACACGCTACACCATTCTCGGGTGTGTCGGTGCGCATAATTGGGATTGAATCCCAGCCTCTGATAAGTAATTCCTAAACTCTCCCAAGAGGTATTCACCACTACGATCAAATCGTAGTGTCATCTTGAATAATTGTCTATGAAAAGATGAAATATTCAAAACTATCTCTCGGATAGACATAGGACCATATTTAATCGAATGAACCAATTCCAACACATCTTTGGATCTATACCCTCGCCTTGAAAGGCCTCTTGGTAATCTTACCTTCCAAGCAAGATTCGCAGGTTGGGAGATCCTCCACCACTAATGAACCCAAAGGTCCATCAGCTATCAACCTTTGAATTCTGCTTAGGTTAATATGACCACGCCTAAGATCCCAAAGATATGTTTGGTTCATCTTCGAAGGTTCTTTTCTCTTATTGGAATTAGAAGATGAGTTAATAACTTCTATTTGCATCGTGGGAGCTCGTGGTTCAAGTCATAAATTTCCTATCTATGTACTGAATAGATAATGTCCCTATTCCTTTTATAACAAATCTTATCAAAAGAAATAGATTATCCATCCACAATTTAGAAACCAAAGCAATTCTTTCTAAACAAAGGCACATAAAGAAAATTTCTAAGAACCAAAAACTTTTTATTTTTTTTCAAAAGATAAATAAAACATCTCCCACTGCAATAGTCGCCATCTTCATGGCATTGCCCAAGTAAATTGTAATATCCCCTTTAGCTAGTCGTCGGGTTTCGGAACTCGCAAGTATTGCAGACATGATTAGTGGCTCTCGTATCTACACACCAAAGCCGATAGATAACACCGCGTGTATAACGACTAGACCAAAAGATATACTTTTGTTCTTGCTTTGGATTGGGATAATCCTTCTTCTCATGTCCGGTCTGCTAGTAAGTGAAGTATTTGCCTTTCGGCTTATTCACTCTTCCCTGAGATCCTCCCACCACCTTTGCTCCACCTTGTTTCTTCTTCTTCTTGCCTTTCGGCTTAGAAGTAGAAACCTTTTTGAGCAACCATGGCTTGAGGACACTCTTTGAAGAGTGTATACTTGTACTTCTTAGCAAATAAGACAACATCTAGATTCTTTTCCAATCAACATTAACTAGGTACAGTAAGTTTATTTCCTTTAGTATTACAACAAGTGGACTGAAAATCAATTTTGAAAATCCTAAGAATCACATAGATCATTGCTTTAGATTTCAAATATTATTGATTCCTCAAAACAATAAAATCCCGAAATCAACCAACACCTCAAAACACCGAGAATATCGCATGCCACGATAGTGTGGACGTATACGAATTCTACATTTGTAAGAGGAGGTTTTACCCATTAATTTTATTATCTTGTCAACCTTACTTTTTGACAAATAAAATTAATAGTTGGTTTCTCTTTGGCCCTACAAATAAAAGCAGTGACTCCGATGGGGAGGATACTTTTTATTTGCATCTAAGTGTGCACCATTACACGATACTAAGGGAATTATCTCGGATTATGTGTCTTACCGATGGGGAAGTACACACGCTCCTAAATAATTTCCTATAACCATTATTTGACCTAGTGATCCGCAAACAAACTCATCCGATGGGGAGGAAGACACTCAGAGCCGACGCGCAAGTTTGTTGCATCACATGTCAAATTGTAATGGAGGCCGTGGGAATTAATTAAAATATCCCTCTCCCACTTAGTAAATTGAAAATGAGGAATTTTCAAGCACACACAACATGCATATAAAACAAATCAGCAATAAATATGGAAAAATCAGAATTTTTCCAACTATTATGGCATTGTTCTCCAATATGCGTCCCGTCGTGTCGCCACCTCGTCCGCTCCTCCTACGCCATGTACGAGCCATCCGGAGATCCGAGCCGAGTATAAAACCTATTTTATTTTACATCCATCGATCCTATACTCCACGAGGGAGTGTACATGAAATCTAGATCGAAAGTAAAATAAAATAAAGAGTGGCTAAACAATGCCATATTTAATTACAAAAATTAAATACTAATCTAGCCTCGTCAACCCCGAGGATTCAAATAATATACAATCATACACAAACAATCACATACACACATATAGCCATAATAGTTGGATCTTATGTCTGCAACCAAAAAGTTAGCCTACGCACATCCTACTATTATCCGACATACAAAATATATGATATGTGCATGAAAGTAATCAATCCAAAACACACAAAACCGAAACCATGGCTCGATACAATTGTTGGTAATGTGCTAGTCCTCGGAATGCTCATTGGCTCCCATGTCCCCGGATTAAAATTTTCACTAATGAAAACTAATCCGGATGGGATGAGTTTCCTAAGCACAACCAATTCGCCGTCGCAGGTTAACGACTGAGGTGATCGCTGAACAAACTAGTTGTTCAAGCAACCAACTCTCTAGTCGATTAGCGCATGAAGAGACGGCGACGGATCGCCGGTTTTTGTGTTTCTTATCGGGTCCATGATTATACAAATACATGCAAATGTAAACTAGTATAATCAACATATACTAACATAAAGAACATAAGCTAGCATATCAAATAAGAACATGCAAAGATCATAAATAAAAGTTAATAAAACTTTTATACCTCTTGATCTTCTATCGTATGTCCTAACCTCCTTGTAGACTTCGTGTGGGCGAAGATCCTCCACAAGTCGAAGCTTCTTAGATCTTCTTCAATCCAAAGAAAGAAGAACTCTCTTTCCCTTCTTGCTTGAGCCAACCACCAATCCACAAAGGATTGATGCCGCCGGCCCCAAGAATAGAGAGAACATACTGGAAACAACTACAACCAACTAGGGACAAACCCTAGCTCCTTGTGCCGCCGGCCAAGAGGAAAACAAGAGGAAAAGAGTAATAGGTTGGGCACCACCAAAAGGTATAGGAAAAAGGATAGGAACCGGCCAACACCCTAGGAAGAAGAAGAACACTTCCCCTATAGTTGCCACCTACCTTACCTTCCAAACCCTAGCCGCCCAACCAAGCTTCCTTTGGATTTCTTGCCGCCCAAGGTAGAGGAAGAGAAGGTAGTGGCCGGACAACCCTTAGAAGGAAGAAGATGAGCCCTTCCCCTATAGTTGTCGCCCAACCTAACTTCCAACCTAACCGCCCAATCCAAAGAGCCAAACCCTAATCTAATTAGGGTTTCCTCCATAGGTTTCTTGCCGCCTAAGCATGGTGGAGAGGAGAGATCTAGGAGCTAGCCACCTTCAATGAAGAAGACAACCTCCTCCATAGGTTGCCGCCCACCATCCTTCATCACCTTGGCCGCTCAACCTAAGGAGCCAAAACCCTAATTAGGGTTTCCTCCATGAGGTTGCTTGCCGCCCAAGCATACTAGGCAAAACCCTAATTTCCTTAGCATCCATCATGAACCATTCACCCCCTCTTGCCGCCCAACCCATAGCCATCCTTTTATAGAGTTAGGGTTAGGCCTTGGTTTAATCTCCACCGTCGGTTCTAGGGTTTTAATCTCAACCGTCGGATTTAGAGATTTAATCTCAACCGTCGATTCTAGGAATTAATCCCAACCGTCGGATCTAGAGATTTAATCTCAATCGTCGGTTCTAGGAATTTAATCCCAACCGTCGGATCTAGAGATTTAATCTCAATCGTCGGTTCTAGGAATTTAATCCCAACCGTCGGATCTAGAGATTTAATCTCAACCGTCGGTTCTAGGAATTTAATCCCAACCGTCGGATCTAGAGATTTAATCTCAATCGTCAGTTCTAGGAATTTAATCCCAACCGTCGGATCTAGAGATTTAATCTCAATCGTCGGTTCTAGGAATTTAATCCCAACCGTCGGATCTAGAGATTTAATCTCAACCGTCGGTTCTAGGAATTAATCCCAACCGTCGGTTCTAGGAATTTTAATCCAACCGTCGGATCTAGAGATTTAATCTCCACCGTCGGTTCTAGGGATTTAATCCTAACCGTCGGATTTAGAGATTTGTTTTCCATCATTTGATCTAGACTTCATGAGGTTTATATAAGGCTACGATAGGGACTATGAGGAGGAGTTGGGTCTTGGCCACCCGATGGATCGGAACCACACAAACTTGATCCATCAATGATGTTCCAGTCCACTAGAGGATCATCATCGAACTACCTCACCAACCCCCATAAATTAATATGGGCTCCATATATTATTTGTACATTTATCTCCCCGTGTTTAAGATATCGAATGTCCGTCAATCTATTGATTTACTGACCATCAATCAATTAACATCTAACTCCTCGAGTAGTACCACTCAACCTTATCATCATGTTGACTAAGTCAACCCGCGGGGTTTACATGATAAACCTTATGAGCTCCTCAAGGGGACATCATCAACCTAATATATAGGACACGGATTCCTCCTATAATTAACGACACACTATGTAAATAATATCATTTCCCAACTTACCGGGCATATTGATTTAATCCATAGAAATCTCACCCTCTGGTAAATCAAAGAAATAAATACTAAGTACATGTGCCCGTTATTATATCGGGATTAAGAGCATGTACAACATAATATCCGAGGTCCGATTCAATTATGTAGTCAGCAATAAATTGAATCACCTCTATGTCAGTCCTGCTCAATGCACCTAAGTGTACTAGTGTAACTCTATGTTCAAGACAAAACAATACCAAGCTACACTACAACCATGCCAATGGTTTGTCCAAGACCATCTTGGTTGTGAGCCTCTACTTATACTCTACAAGGGACTGATAACATGATCTTCTGTGCCATCACCCAAGCACCATGTTATCTACAATGTAAAGTATTAGACAATATGCACAACATATAATAAATATAAAAGTGCAGACAATGATCATGTGATTCTTATTTCAACATAAAGATGTTCATACTAAAGAGCTAGGCTTTCAGTATACATCCCAACAAGTGCATTATATCCCCTTAGTCTCGGAGTAAGATGTCCATCGGCAAAGTCGCCCCCCCCCCGCGACATCGTCTATTCCCTCTGGTCTCGGACCGAGGCGTCCATCAGCAAAGTCGCCCCCGCGACGCCGTGTATTCCCTCTGGTCTCAGACTGAGGCATCCATCAGCAAAGTCGCTCCCGTGGCGCTATCTATTCCCACTTATCTTCGACCGAGGAGTCCATCAGTAAAGTTACCCCCGCGGTACTGTCTATTCTCTCTGTTCTCGAACCGAGGCATTTATCAGCAAAGTCATCGTTCGACGCATTATATTTTCTTAGTCTCATACTAATATGTCCATCAGTAAAGTCGCCCTCGTGGCACCGTCTATTTCCTGTGGCGTTAGACTGAGACATTCATTAACAAAGTCTCCCCCGCGACACGATCTATTCCCTCTGGTCTTGGACTGAGGCGTCTATCAACAAAATCACCTCGTGATGCCGTCTATTTCCTTTGGTCTTGGATTGAGGCATCTATCAGCAAAGTCGTCATTCGGCGCATTATATCCCCTTAATCTCGAACTAAGATGTTCATCAACAAAGTCGCCCCCGAGATGCTGCCTATTTCCTCTGATCTCAGACCGAGGCGTCTATTAGCAAAGTCGCCCCCATGACGTTGTTTATTCCCTTTGGTCTCAGACCGAGACATCCATCAGCAAAGTCGCCCCCGCAGTGCCATCTATTTCATCTGGTCTTGGACCGAGTCATCCATCAGCAAAGTCGTCCTCGCGGCGCCGTCTATTTCCTCTAGTCCCAGATCGGGGTGTCCATCAACAAAGTCGCCCTCGCATCGTCGTCTATTCCCTCTGGTCTCGGACCAAAGTATCTATCAGCAAAGTCGCCCCTGCAACAACGTCTATTCCCTTTGGTCTCAGATCAAGACGTTCATCAACAAAGCCATCATTCGGCGCATTATATTCCTTTAGTCTCGGACTAAGGCGTCCATCAACAAAGCTGTCATCTCAGCACCGTTTATTCCCTCTGGTCTCAGACCTAGGTGTCTATCAGCAAAGTCACCCCTGTGGCGCCGTCTATTCCTTTAGTCTCGAACTGAGGTATCCATCAGCAAAGTCGCCCTCATGGTACCGTCTATTCCCTTTGGTCTCAGACCGAGATGTCCATCAGCAAAGTCATCGTTCGACGCATTATATCCCCTTAGTTTCGAACTAAGATGTCCATCAGCAAAGTCGTCGTTCAACGCATTTATTTCCTTAGTCTCGGACTAAGGCGTTGATAAGCAAAATCATCTTCTCGAGGTCGTCTATTCCCTCTGGTATCGAACCAAAGCGTCCATCAACAAAGTCACTGTTCGGTGCATTGTATTTCCTTAATCTTGAACTACGACATTTGATATTTTTCAAGTTTAATTACCTTAATCTCGGGGGAAAAAAGTTTTTCAACAATAATCTCTTGGTCTAGAACCAATGTCTAAACTGAGCATATCCCTCACTTAGACCAAGACATCTCTCGACATCTTCACTAATCTCTATCTTAGTAACAGAGGTCAATTCTACATGTTTCTTTCATGTTCGACACAAGTCTAGTTAGTCAGACTTAGGCCTCATTCGACTAGACTAGTAGGGGATACCTATGATGTGGGAGAAATATCCCTCGTTATATGACAAAGTCATGTCGACAGTCAAGCTTAGGTGGAATTGAAGATTGAATTTGGTTAAAGCCAACACAAGTCGACTCAGGACTACAACTTTATTTTGGCTCGACCATAGCTTACGTTGGCCACCTTGGCCATAGCTCGGCCTCGACCATAGCTTACCTTGACTATAGCTCGACCTCGGCTATAGCTTACCTCAGTCACCTCGGTCATAGCTTGGCCTCGACCACCTTGACCATAGCTCGGCCTTGGCCATAGCTTACCTCGGTCATGGCTTACCTCGGCCACCTGATGTATCGGCCTGATGTCTCAGCTCAGCTTGATATCTTAGCCTAATGTCTCGGTCTGATGTCTCAGCTCGATGTATCAGCGTAATGTCTAAGCTCTATGTCTCAGCCTGATATCTTAACTTAATGTCTTAGCTCCATCTATCAACGGCTTAGTTCGTCAATTAGATGTTTGTATCTGTGTCCGGAAGACGTCTCTCCATGGTTTCCACTATTAAGTCATATCTCTATTATAATGAGATCATGCCTCCCAAGATTTCCTCAAAATAATCACATCTCATCATAATAATGTCATGCCTCCCAAGATCTTCTCCGTACCGTCACATCTCCATTATAATTAGATTATGTCTTTCAAGATCTCCTCTGTGAAATTACATTCCCATTAAGAGTCACGTCACCAGACTTCTCTTGCTTCATCGCCTATATAAAGATAACAATGAGGAGGAATAGTAGACTCGAGCAATCTCTAATCTTCACCATATTCTCCACGTTCTGACTTAGATGTCGGAGGATCTTGGTCGAGGTCCCTCTCGACTTCCCTTTCTCACCCGTTTGTGAGGCTCCAATAACGTCTGATTTAAATTTAAATTCCTACGACTTCAACAATTAATTGATCTGGATGAAAAAGAAACCATCTTGACCTGTGCTTAGACAACTTCTCATCTCGATCGTAAATACTCTGCCACGTCATCCCATTTGGGCATCTGAGACCGCAACACACTTAATACAATTCGAGTAGACCTCATGGTCACGGAGAACAAAATTGATATGGGCAAAGAGAACAAACAAAGTTTGCCGAGGATAAAAAGTGTGCACGGAGAAACAAACAATCTTTGCCGAAGACTAAAAACTAAATTAATAGTTGCAATAAATTAACAATTTATCATATCAGTACAAAACTTTAAAAGAAATTGCAAAACATGCACTTGATTCTTATATATATTTACTAAAAGGCACGTTTATTTGTTACAATACTCTCTCCCCTTTTTTTTGCTCTCTCTTAGTAAAAAATGACGACGACAAAATAAAATTATAAAAAAGCTTAAGTTTTGTCACAAAATAATTATCTAAATCTAAGGGACTTCTAAGCGACAACGAAATTATGATCAAAACATTATCTTCAAGTAATCGTGTTGTCATGAATATTCATGTAATTTTTTCGAGCTATTTTTTTTTTTTTAATTTTGTCATGAGAGAAAAAAAGTATTTTGGTAAATAGATATAATTTTTGATAAATATGAAAGTAAAGTATATATTTTTGAATATTCCTGGCTAAATTGCCATATTTAGATGGATGCAGGGCGGTTCATCTCTTCTTGCAGTTTCCTTCTTCTTCTTTTTTTTCTCTTAAAAATGGTTGCGCTCGTCTTGACTCTTCTCTTCCTCGTCGCACTCCTCTCTTCTCTTCTTCTCGCCGGTGGCCGAGAAGCAAGAACCAAACCGGCTAGCCAGAAGCTCCCGCCCGGCCCGGCGAAGCTCCCGATCATCGGTAACCTCCACCAGATACGTTGCAATCTGCTGCACCAGTCCCTATGGGAAATCTCGAAGCAGTACGGTCCGCTCATGCACCTAAAGCTCGGCCAAGTCTCCGCTGTGGTCGTCTCCTCCGCCGCCCTCGCCAGGGACGTCCTCAAGACCTTCGACCTGGACTGCTGCTCCCGCCCCCTAAACGTCGCCACCTCCGAGATATCCTACGGCCGCTCCGACGTCGCCTTCATCCCCTACGGCGAGCGCTGGAGGCAGCTACGCAAGCTCTGCACCGTCGAATTCTTCAGCGCCAGAAAGATCAGCTCTTTCACGTCCGTGAGGGAAGATGAGGTCGCGAGGATGGTGAAGCATATATCTTCCCGCGTCTCGAGCTCCCTCGCCGTCAACGTGAGTGAGCTCGCCTTGTGCTTCTCCTGCAACGCGACGTGCAGGATGGCCTTCAGTCGAGACATCGCCGGAGACGGCCTCAGCCTTTATGACGTCCTCAGGGAAACGCAGGAGATGGTGGGTAGCTTCTTCATGGCAGACTACTTTCCCCTGCTCGGCTGGGTCGATGCGGCAACAGGGATGAAGTCCAGGCTTCGGAAGTTGTTTCTCGTGCTGGACGGCATCTACCAGAAATTCATCGATTGCCATCTGGATGCGGAAAGTCGATCCGGAAACGAAAAGAATGAGGATTTCTTGGACGTTCTGCTCCGGTTGCGGAAGGATGGGCAGCTGACAGAGGAGAACGTCAAAGGAGTTCTTATGGTGACGATTATTTTCGGTTTCGTTGTCAAAATAAATTGTAAACATTAAAACTGATTCGATCATCGGCAGAATATTTTCATCGGCGGGACAGATACCTCGTCGGCGGTGGTGGAGTGGGCGATGACGGAGCTCATCCGGAGGCCGGAGTTGATGAAGAGAGCCCGAGAGGAAGTGAGAAACTGCGTGGGGAGAAGCAAAGGGAAGGTGGAGGAGAGCGACTTGCACCAGCTTCACTACCTCAAACGCATCGTCAAGGAGACGATGAGACTGCACCCGCCGGCGCCGCTTCTCATCAACCGGGAAACCATGCGCCCGGTCACTTTAAGCGACGGGCACCAAATTCCTCCCGAGACGACGATCTACGTGAACGCTTGGGCGATCGGCAGGGATCCGGATGCGTGGGAGAGACCGGAGGTTTTCGACCCGGAGAGGTTCATGGACAGGGAGGGAGCGCTCACGCCGCCGGCGGTGGACTCGTCTGCGCACTACGACTTCAAGCTGATCCCGTTCGGCGAGGGGCGGAGGATTTGCCCGGGGAAGAATCTAGGGATGGTGATGTCGGAGCTGCCGCTGGCCAACCTCTTGTACTCCTTCGACTGGCAGTTGCCGTCGGGAATGAGGGAGGAGGACGTGAGCATGGAAGAATCGCCGGGGGTGACTGTGCACAGGAAGCATGCTCTGTGTCTGATGGCCGCCAAATCTGAAGCGCACAGTGAGGATGCCGTTGATCTTGCAGAATAATTGGGTGTGAAATTGAGTAAATAATTAGGCACTTTTAATTAAGTGTATAATTAGTCCTCACGTATTATATATATTTAAATAAATTTTATTTTATTTTATTTTATACTAAATCTTTTAAATTTGATTTTCATATTTATAATAATTTCATACGATAAAATATAATAGGATAAAAGTATTAACTTGCACACAAATTAGACGATTCATGATCGTAAATACACAAATGCTAATTATAGTATTTGTAAATATTATTGATTAATTGATTACTAATTATATGTGACAATAAAAGTAAATATAAAATAATTGTAAAAGTCACACTTATATTTTTTAAAAGTGTCTCTTTAGACTTTGGGAGAAATCCTCCATTTCTATTTTTTTTTTTAAATACCTTCATTCCTTTGATTCAACCCATTCAATTAAAATTGCGATAAGTTATATTCTCTAAAGAATTGTTTTAATAATTTATAGATATTCAAAATTTAAAATACTTCTATTTCAAATAATAGGTTATTATATCTTAATTAAGATATAATTACCAATAAAATATAAATATGGAAAATCTTCATATTCATCTTAATTAACACTTTTATCCATAGAGATGAATTTATCCAAAATAATATACTAATTTCTAAAGAAATTAAAAAGAATATGTCAATAATATAAAGAAATTAAGAAGATCTATATCATCATATCAAGCTCCATGATTTAAGTCATCGATCGACTTGTCAAAAATTGATTGATTGATCATACCATACTATTAGATTAATATTGACAATCTCTAACATAAAAATTACATATGCTCATGATATATATGGTACAAACAAAGAGAAATAAAATTCATGTTTCATTATGAAAGTGATTGGCATCAAATAATGCTGGTATTCTCTTGACACGCAATTTAGAATTTTGATTCCTATGAAATTTAGGTCGATTAATTGAATGGTGATTTATCATCATAAGATATTGGATGGTAACATTGCGATCTCCACCGCGTGATTTACCTCCTTACGATGGATCGGAGGCGTGTGATAAAGGCGGTTGACGATTCTAACATTTTTGCACAAATGGATGGTAACATTGCAACCTCCATGGATTGATACAGTTGATAATGCATGAGTGTTTGTCACGTAAGAATTTAAACTTAATTTCTAACCAGTGTGAAATGTCTCGATCCTTTTAATGCAAAGGGACTATTGTATCAGGATAAAATCCCCTGTAATTTAATATTCTTCATTAAACTAAAGGATGCGACCATGTAGAAATATTTGACATGAATATTATCAAGAGTTGTTCATTTTTCAAGTCATGAGTATTTCTTTATTTGGTTTTACGATTTAAAGCAAAAGTATTTCATATATTAATTTTAGATAAATTTTTTTGCTATATTCCATTTAAGGATATATTTAAATTATAGCTAGATACATAAGTAAAATTTAAAGGAGAATCTAACCACAATGATAAAAATGAAAATGCTAAAAAAAAGATAATATATATTGGAAAAAATAATAAATTAATCAATTTATACGATGATATAAAAATAAAATTAATACGATGACAATATAATTTAATCAAAAGAAGACTTCATTAGCATAACAAACGAATCTGCTTACAATGTTAATCTGACTTCGACCCGGAGCCGAAGTGTCTCAAAGCCGAAATGACTTCGGCCAAATAAGCTCGACCCCAAGACCTGATGGCCAGGCTGAGTGGAGGTTGATCGTAAAAGATGGCGGAATTAACGCCAACGTTGTCTATATAGCTCTGATGATTCGTGCTTTAACGATTGGAATAAGGTTTCAATGGCATTTTGGTTGAGCGATATATTGTGCATTAAGTAAGTGTAGTGGATGAGAAAGGACGTGATGGGTGTCAGGATATTTTTGTGAGGATGTCATTTCTCCATGTGCTAGTTATTAATCTCAAGGATCAAAGGTCTATCGTGATTTATCTCCCTTACAATGGTTCGAGAATGGACTGATAGAGACCGCTAGGTTGGCGGATTCCAACCTTAAATATCATATGATATTCGTGGGTTCGTCCTCGTATTTGTATAAAAAGAATGTCCAGAAAATGAACGATCGATGAATTTAAGGGGTTGTATATTCTATTATACTATTCTACTATCCGTTCTTTCTCATTTTTGCTCTTTACTTGCATTTTTTCTACATCGGAGGGACTTCGTCAAAGCCACCATTTGACTCCCTCTAATCTTTCACCGTCTACCAGAGAAAGGAGTTATTCGTTGAAATTTGATGGGACTTATCTTCCTCCTATGTAGCAAAGGCAATTATATTCGCCTTCAGTATATTTCACCGTCAATTCCTCGGTGATAGTGAAAGGAAGTAAATCGCGAGGGGACTAATTATGTCTTTTGATCCGATGGTTAAAAATAGAAGAGGACTTTTGAGCTCAAGTGAAAATTCTGATCACGTCAAAATTCGACTTCTGTTAATCATCTATAATATATAGCTAATATTTATGTTGCTTTACTTATCGAACTATTCTGAGGGAACAATTTATCTTCCTCCTCTATAAAAAGTTGGAATCGTCAACCTAGCAATCTCCATCGGTCTATCCCATGATCATTGTGAGGAAGATAAATCACAAAGGATTTTATAAACCTTAATGTGGTGATCAAGACACGTGGGAGTCATTTGAATTCAATGAAGAACTTTACACATCTTTTGAAATCGATCCATATCATTTCTGTAAATACCATCGTACATTAGCTACTACGTCATTCTCATGGGATGTCGATTTATTTTCCTCCTATATTTATAAAAAATTAAAATCGTCAATCTAGTAATCTCTATCGATTTATCTCATGATTATTATGAATAAGATAAATGACGAAGAATCTTCCTCTAATCAACCATCAATTTGAACGGTAACCGACTTGAATGCGGGTTGATCCCTACTGTGACCGATCTAAGATAAAGTTACCTGACGTGTTAAACCGATAAAGAAGGTCAACCCGTTAGGTTGACCAATTGACGAAAACAAATTCGGTAAATCAACTGAAGTAAAATATATAAAAAAAAATCCATCTAGAAATTTGCTCGTCGAATTCCAACTCAAAATGAGTGTTCAGTCCATCCATTTTATCTTAAACCGGATAAAAAATGACATGGGACGAGAGAACAAACAAAGTTTGTCGAAGACTAAAAACAAAAATTAGTTTGACCAAATTAACGGTTGCGATAAATTAACAATTTATCATATCGGGTACCAAAATTTAAAAGAAATTGCAAAAATGCACTTGTTAAAATACTCTCTTTTTTTTTTCTCTCTTAGTACAAAATGACAACGTCAAAATAAAATTATAAAAAGCTTACGTTACGATTTACGAAGCACTTCACGACCACAAATTCTTGTGATAAAGATCGCAGTTGTCACAAAATAATCGTCTAAATCTAAGAAAATTCTAAGCGAAGTCAAAAATCTTATCTTCCTGATGGGCTTATGGTCCTGAATATTCATGTAATTCTCCTGAGATTTTTTTTTTTAATTTTGTCACTATATATATATATATATATATATATTCTCTTCCTGCACGCCTGTGCACTCTCCGTGCATGAGCCATACTTGTTGCCGTCGTCGTCGCCGCACCGTCCGACCATTGTCAACAGCCGGATCGGGCGCGATCGATGCGTAACTCGCCGACGATCCGATGAGACTCGAATTCCGACCGATTAGCACCCGAAATCCTACGCAAACCGATCGAAAATGATCGAAACACGCGGTCGGTAGTGGCGCGACCACTGTCGGTCGCGATCGGGCCGGATTCCAATCGAATCGCGATCGAAATCCGACGTCAGATGGAACGACAACCGATGTCGGCTCGTCCAGTATATTTGGTCGGCCGCGATTCGGCCACCGGTCGATTGAATCACAGTCGAAATCGATCGCCAGAATCGAACGACCGATTTCGACCGCGATCGGGTAGGATTCCGACTGAATTACGATCGGAATCCAACGACAGACGGATTGGCAATCGACGTCGACCCGTCCGGTGTTGCCACTATCGCCTATGTGTTTCAATTATTTTCGACCGATTTTCATCGGATTTCGGGTGCTAACGGATCGGAATGAACAGTGATTTTACTGTTTATAATAGTATTGTGAAAAATAAAGTTACTGTTTATAATAGCAATTGGCGCACAGTCACACAGGACTTCGTTGCCCAGCAGATATAATCTATATGTATTTTCTTTTTTCCTTTTTTTTTTTTTTTTTTGTGAAAATGGATGCGCTTGTCTTGTCTCTTCTCTTCCTCGTCGCACTCCTCTCCTCTCTTCTTCTCGCCGCCGGCCGAGAAGCAAGAACCAAACCGGCAAAGCTCCCGCCCGGCCCAGCGAAGCTCCCGATCATCGGTAACCTCCACCAGATACGTGGCAATCTGCTGCACCAGTCCCTATGGGAAATCTCCAAGGAGTACGGCCCGCTCATGCACCTAAAGCTCGGCCAAGTCTCCGCCGTGGTCGTCTCCTCCTCCGCCCTCGCCAGGGACGTCCTCAAGACCTTCGACCTGGACTGCTGCTCCCGCCCCCTCAACGTCGCCTCCTCCGAGCTCTCCTACGGCCGCGCCGACGTCGCCTTCATCCCCTTCGGCGAGCGCTGGAGCCAGCTACGCAAGCTCTGCACCGTCGAATTCTTCAGCGCTAAAAAGATCAGCTCTTTCACGTCCGTGAGGAAAGATGAGGTCGCGAGGATGGCGAAGCATATCTCTTCCCGCGTCTCGAGCTCTCTCGCCGTCAACGTGAGTGAGCTCGCCCTGTGCTTCTCCTGCAACGCGATGTGCAGGATGGCCTTCCGTCGAGACATCGCCGGCGACGACCTCAGCCTTTATGACGTCCTCACTGAAGCGCAGGAGATGTTGGGTAGCTTCTTCGTGGCAGACTACTTTCCCCTGCTCGGCTGGGTCGATGCGGCGACAGGGATGAAATCCAGGCTTCGGAAATTGTTTCTCGTGCTGGACGGCATCTACCAGAAATTCATCGATTGCCATCTCGACGCGGAAAGTCGATCCGAAATCGAAGAGAATGAAGATTTCTTGGATGTTCTGCTCCGGTTGCGGAAGGATGGGCAGCTGACAGAGGAGAACCTCAAAGGAGTTCTTATGGTGACAATTATTTTCGGTTTCGTTGTCAAAATAAATTGTAAAAATTAAAACTGATTCGATCATCGGCAGAATATTTTCATCGCCGGGACGGATACCTCGTCGGCGGTGGTGGAGTGGGCGATGGCGGAGCTCATCCGGCGTCCGGAGTTGATGAAGAGAGCCCGAGAGGAAGTGAGAAACTGCGTGGGGAGAAGCAAAGGGAAGGTGGAGGAGAGCGACCTGCACCAGCTTCACTACCTCAAAGGCATCGTCAAGGAGACGATGAGGCTGCACCCGCCGGTGCCACTGCTCGTCAACCGGGAAACCATGCACCCGGTCATTTTTAGCGACGGGTACCAAATTCCTCCCAAGACAGCGATCTACGTGAACGCTTGGGCGATCGGCAGGGATCCGGATGCGTGGGAGAGACCAGAGGTGTTCGACCCGGAGAGGTTCATGAACACGGAGGGGGCGGGTACGCCGCCGGCGGTGGACTCGTCTGCGCACTACGACTTCAAGCTGATCCCGTTCGGCGAGGGGCGGAGGATTTGCCCGGCGAAGAATCTAGGGATGGTGATGTCGGAGCTGCCGCTGGCCAACCTCTTGTACTCCTTCGACTGGCAGTTGCCGTCGGGAATGAGGGAGGAGGACGTGAGCATGGAAGAAGCGCCGGGGGTGACTGTGCACAGGAAGCATGCTCTGTGTTTGATGGCCGCCAAAGCTGAGGCACACGGCGACTGAGCGATGCCGTTGATGTTGGAAAAAAAAATGTGAACGGAAAAGATGGAAGACTTGAAGTTGATTTTATTATGGAATTTTAGTTTTACATTAGAAGTTTCGAGAAAATTTATATTAGGTTATAAGTATATATATCATGAATAAATATTTGTATCTCAGATAGTACAAATTCAAAGTTTGAATTGTATTGAATATAGATGATTTGTGTGAATGCAAATGTAGAATCGATCAGGATTAAATTTATTTAAACGAATGAATTAATATTTTATCATCTAAATTCACTTAGCAAAATTTTTATGATAATACTCAAGTACATTTCAATTCGTCATAATCATCCGCGCTCATTGGAGATCATAATTTAATCTTAAGAAATCAATATTAATAATGATTCAAAGCACTTCTAAGCTCAATCATTCGGTCTCAATAATTATGGAATTATATTTTGAAAAATAGACGATCTATTACAATCTTGAAAAACTTCGAAGATGAGACAAATTTATTTTAAGAAGTCAACGTTAATACTCAATCACTCCGTCTCAATAATTCAGCTCAATCATTAAAAGCAATTTGATAATTTAAAATAATCATCAATTACTTAATAAATAAATTTAAATTGACCTATAATTTTAAATATATATATATTATTGGACTATGTAATAATGATTTTTTTTAATTCTTCAATTTACTAAAAAAATCATAAGTATATTTTTAGTCAATCTCTTAGTATGCTAAGGCATTAAAAATTCACTATGTTTTAAAATTTAAAATGCTTCTATTTTAAAATAAAATTCACTAAGTAGTCAATTTTAATTAAAGTACTTCAACTTAACAAAATTTCTGCCGATAAAGAATTTTTATATCAAAATAATCTTTACAACTAAAATTAAAATTACCCCAACTTAATCAAAATCATTTAAATAACAATTTTGATATTCCGTGAGACAAATATTTATACACAGAGTCTATCATGATTTTCAAAATTGATTTTAAAGTCTTGAGCGAAAATGAAAAATTATATTTTATTTTCACTATAAAATTCGAAAAATGAGCCCTATAAAACACTAAAAAAAAATTTGGACTATGGACGAGACTCCAATAGCTCTCCTCCAGAGCCAGCTCTGTCTACACACTCGTATGCGAGTGAGCATAATAATAACGAATGTATAGTAATTTCGTTCGACACATTGTGCCCATGCCACTCTATATCGTCGTTGAGCGATCGAATTCTAACTGCGATCTGATCACAATTTGATCACGATTTGATCAGAGGAACGGCGACGACAATCCCAACGTATTCAGGAGTTGAAATATAATGTACATCGCTTCATCGATGAGCAAGCACTTCGACGATGCACATCGCACTGTACATTTCTAATTATTATGAAATTTGATAGATCAGACGATAAAAAAGTGGACACGCATCCGACGCACACGAGAGTGTCGAGCAAGATAAAAGCTCTTTTTAAATAATATTATAACAATTATGAATACAACGGATATTAAAAGTGTAGTCATTTTAATTAAATTTTAATTGAGTTAATAAATAATATTTTGATATAAAAAAACTTTATAGATAGCGATTTTAACTAATAATAATTTTATCAAAATAAATTTAACCAAAAGGGACTATTCTAAGTCATAACACTTACAATCAATAGTCATCCCCACAAAGATTGTGTGTTGATTGAAACAGAACGGCACTTAAAAAATGAATATGAATCTATTCTGACAGAAGGTCTAAGATTTTTCCCTGAGCTCAAATGACCCTCCTCTACTCTAACTAATCACGTCAAAACTAAAAACTCTCACGATTTATCTTCCTCACAATAATTGTAAAATGGATTGATAGAAATATTAAATTCATGATTCCACCCTTCTACAAGATTACAACCAATAGCGCACTTCTAGTAATTATACTTTGTAAATACTACAATATTCTTGAAATAAAAATATAGAATAAGATTCCCTTTCGATCATTAATGAAAAGAAGTTTTTTTTTTAAAAAAAACTATTTCAATAAAAAAAAGGCCTTATAATTTTTACCCCTAATAAGTTGATACTAATTATGCTTTTCTAATGTTAAAAACGCTTAGTTAAATTATAGGGATTTCATATTTTCATTAATTTATATTGATGCAAACCATAAATAATAAAATAGAACAAAATTATAAAATAAAAAGTACTAAATTAAAATAAAATAAATAATGAAAAAATTATACATAAACAACAGGTTCTGTGATGAAACAAATACCTAATCTATAAGCAACACAAACTCTGAGTGTTTGCAACCTTCTGTTTTGCATACAATCAACATGGAATTCCTTCTAATGGAGAGAATTGAATCTCCAATGGCAACAACTCACCAATAAACTGAATACGTTCGTTTTCCATCTAGAGAAGCTCTCAATGGCAAGTCAACTTAAACATAAAAATGGCTGATCTTTCTTGAGAATTTGCGAATCACAAGCCACCTCGACGAATAATCGCAAGCACAATAGCGCAAAATAGACATCGATCGGCAAAAAGAATGCTACTGAATCATGTCAATGGTAGCCAGAAGATATTCCCAATCAATCTTCATGTTCCTCTTCACCTTCTGAATCTAAAAGCCAAAAAAGGACCAACAAAAATCATATATTATGATAGATGCTATCAGAAAGAAACCATCAAAACCATGAAGTTTGAAGAGTAGATACTGCAGATGAGGACTTACCTGATCGAACATCGTCACCAACTTGGCCTCTAGCCTGGACTTGTTTCACGAGCATTCGATAAATCAAAACCCACCAGTATATGTGAAGAACAAGCAGTGAGAAGAGAAGGGTGTTGAATACATAATAATATATGGGTCCTTCAAATTTGTGCTTGGCCTTGTCCAAGGTCAGGACGACTTCGTAACTGTTGAGACATGAAGTCAGTAGTTCACTCGGCTAAATCTTAAAATAAATGGCTGCATGAAACATTCTAGGGAATAAGAAGTCAACTAGGAAGAAAATATAGATGATGCTTCTTTTTGTCATTACATTTCAAGATTTCTAAGTTCTAAGACCAAGCATATAAAAGCAACTCAAGGATAGCCTGGTAGCTGACAGAAAAAGACCAAACTGTTGTCTGAAATTATGTTTTTCCATGATCTGTCAGTGAGCTTCTATGTTTGTTTGGGATAAAGAATAGCTTAACATGGACCAAAATTCTTTTTGTCAACATTGCTTGTAGCTGCAAAATAAAGAGATGCATGAGAATTGACCACTGATGCGGTTTCCAACTACAGTTTTGAATATTAAATGCAAATGACTTTAGGCTAGGTTGAGAGGAAGGAGGGGAATACACAGAGATTATGGATCACTCTCATACATAAATTTTGTGTCGCTTTCTATTCCCTAATCTTCCCCCTTATTAACACCCCCAACCCCCAAGTAATCCAAGCGTCGATAAGCACATTGTTAGAGGAATATGATTCCCATATTATAAATGCTCATATGCTCAAAACAGGTAAAAGATTAGTAAATACAATAACATTGCAAAACCGCATCCATGACTAATTATGCATCTTAGCACTTGAAACAGTCACGAGGTACAAAAACTACTTCAATAGCAACCTGTAAGAGAAATTCAATATTTTACCTTGTGCTCCGGAGGATCCAGAATGGGAAGTATGTAAGACGAAGTATAACCCATGATGCAACAAACATAAGAAATGAAATGTTAGCAAGCCATTCTGTTCCACTGTACTTGGACATCTTGCCCACCTCCAAAAACACATCGCTTGCATCATGTATGGCCAAAACAATTGAACCGACCCGAGCAAATCTGCTCAAATACAAAGAGAAAAATTACTAAAGAATCATAATCTTAACAAAGAATGTAAAGACCAGCTTATTAACACATTTTTTTGTCTCGTATATGAGAACCATTCTCGATGAAATCATAAAAACAGATTTTTTTTGCCTGCTTTAGCTCGGCTAAATAACAAAATATCTACATGCATCCGTTATGTCAGAATGATGGCAAAAGAAAACAATAGAAAATTGAGGGTAACAAGCAACCTGAATATATAAGAAAGCACAATCAGAACTGCAGTTGCCACATGATGAGACATTGAAACACCAAAGTCAGATCTCCTTGTTTCCCAAAATACGAGAGCAAAAATAGAATATGTGTAGAAACCAGCAGCATACATGTACACGACCTTAAGCTTTAACCTGGATGAAAAACAAACAGACTTAGGCTTAATCCAATTAGCAGACTAACAACACGCGAAAGATCATTGTCTGGAAAATGACATGTCTTACTTTATTTTTTGATCGGGCCAGACCTGATCTCCTGGTCCTACCCAAAAATATTTGGTATTTGTGAACCATGGTTCATTGTATGTGACATAGACGGACAGAAGCTCTCCTGAACAGAAGTAAAGAAACTTCCATGCTGACTCCTTAAACTTCTTGACTTTTCTTCTCCTTTCTTTTTCATCATTCATTGTTTTAGGTATAAGCCGCACAGCTAATGTCTATATAACAGGATAAATTAATAAATTTCTTGAGATACTCAATCCTAAACTGTGAATTAAACTAAAAAGGGAAGCATGGAGAACCTACTAATGAAACATCAAATTTGATTTGATTCCATCTCCCATGTCATATACATAGAAGACAGATTAAACTACCATATATGTGATTGCCTTGCCCAGACAATTACCTGGACAAATGTACAGAACTCCTTAAAAGATGTTTCCTACAGGTTCTATACAAGTTTAATTTTGTGCAAATGGATATAAGCATAGTGGATTAACATTTGATCTCATTTATAAACCTTTTTTGGGGCATGATAAATTGAAAAGTGTCACCGTTATTGCAAACAAAAAAAATAGTTTTAATGATCAATCATTAAGGCCTTCTATCCAAACCTAATATCAATAAAATGGATTGTTTTGCTTACTTATTTGATATGTTTAAACTATAACATGGTAGATTACTACATGTTTACTGTAACGGAAAGCATGATATAATGGAATGTAGCTTATTCCTAGTGTTAACAATTCCAGTAGTTCATGAATTTCTTGTGAGAAAATAAAAAACAGTAAGAAATCATTTCCTTGGGTAGATAGAAGCTCTAATTTTTTAGAATTGATAAGAAGTGATGTTTATGATTTGCATGCCAATTCCACTATAGGAAAGAAGAAAATTTTTATCACTTTAATTGATAATTGTTGGAGGTGCTGGTATATATATCTTTTCCATGCTAAAATTGAGGTGATAGATAGATAAAGAATTTCTAAAAATGAGATTATTAAATCAATATGAAATTACTATAAAATGTCATCAGACCGGAGAAGGGAGTCATATGATCCCTCTTACTTTGAGTCCGTGAGAATCATCCATAAGATCATGACACCATTTACATCAACACAGAATGTTGTGGCCAAAATTGGACATAGAGATGATGAATGCTCATCATATCTTATACAAACTTAGCACACTGGTAGTGAGGTGAAGTTTGGCAACTGCTCTATATATATTGACTACGGTTCTTATTAAACAGAAGACCCAAACGTCATATGAAGCTTGGAAGAAAAGGAAGTCCAACTTAAAGTAAAAAGTTTAGGGGTGGAGGACAGTAATTAGACTGCTAGATTGTGCATATTCTTTGATATGCACAACATAGTAAGACATATAGGTTCCTAGTAGTGGAGCCTAATAATTCAATAGAAATTGATAAAAATATTAAATCAAGGGATGCCAACTTTGGTTGGACAAGGTTACCTTTTTATAAAGGGCAAAGTTCATATGAAACCTATGGAATCTAGCGTTCAAAATGAATCATCAAGAGACCCTTTCAAAGATGGAAGAAATTCATAAAATAAGAGAAGTAAACATCCAATTATATGTAAAACATTTAAGCTAGTTTTATATATTCTTAGTAGAAGGAACCCCTGAAAAGATTATTTGACAAATTTTGATTGAACGGTCATTGAATACAATCTCACTACTTCGAACAAACTCATGTCATCTCCTGATTTACCTCTTTAGAATAAAGCTATTAATGATAAGACATATTCAATCATAGCCAGTAACAAATTAGTACTAGTTGACCTAGCACCAGGGCAGGAGTCATCCAATTAGTTACGAGTATTCAAATGAAAAATAAATGTGAACAGTAATAATCAAAAACAAGGCTAAATAGGTAGTCAAGGGATATATATAGAAGGAAGGCATTGACTTTGTTATATTTAACTCTAATAGCTACAATTATCTCTGTTAGAACCATGGCATTTGCTTCCATCTACAAGGTTGAGAACCACCAAATCAACATGAAAATGGCGCACCAAAATGGTAATATCAAAGAGGAAATTTATATGTATCAACGGGAGGGTTTTATAGTTACCAAAACTAGTAAAGTCTCTTTATCATCTTAAACAAGCTCCTAAAAATAGACATGAGAAATTTAACAAATTTTCTTATGGATTTATGTTAGAAGAATATGATAAATGTGCCTATAATTGGAGTATCTCCAAGTAGAGGTGTTTTCATATACTTATATGCTGATAACATCCATATTTTTTGTACAAGCAATATGAAATTAATGAAACTAAATTTATCTTGTCTAGTCACATTCCTATGAAATATTTAGTTGAAGCTTGTGTTATACTTGCCATTAAGATCACAAGAGATAATAGCACCCTTTTGTAGACTCAATATCACTACATTGAGAACATGTTTAAGAAAATTTTTTTATTGCACGCCTGTCAGAACTATGATGGTTCTAGCACTACAAGTACTACCTAATGGTTGTAAGGTAGTAATGGTTACAACTTGTATATCATGACTTGAAACCAAATATCCTATTTGTGGATCCTATTTGTGGTGGGAAAACTTTGCAAATACACTAGCAATTCAAGAAAAGTTGACTAAAGTGTTATTAAGAGAGTAATAAAATACCTAGAAGCAACAATAAATTATAATATATTATAAGTGAATTTTTAACGGTGCTTGAAGGTACTCAAATGCAAGTTGAATAACCAATCTAGAGAATCATCTCTCCACTAGAGGTGAATCTTTTGATGGGGGATTCATTTCATGGGACTCTAAAGAGTAGGCAAATATTATGGGTTTCGACCATGTGGTTTGGAGTTTATGTCATTGTAAACCATAGGAAAGGAAGCAGTATCGATTATAGATCTATTGCAAGAAATTCTAATTTGGTTCAAGCCGATACAACCAATATGTCAGCATTATGATAGCTGAGCTACAGTAGATAGAGCATATAGCAATAATTATAATCAAAAGTCTACAATTATTGACTAGAACATAGCTATGTAAGAACTTTAATTTCAAGATATTATTTCCATTAACTTTGTTAGATTGGGACAAAATTTAGCAAATCCATTAAAAAAATGAAATCTTAAGGTCATCAGGATGGGTTTGAGACCCACTAACTTAATTCATTAGACGATGAAACCTCCACTAAATTCAAGAAAACTTAATATTTTGAGTTCGATGAGTGTTAGCATCTAACAAGTGAATGTACCAAATATTTATCATCCTAAGGCAAAGTTGTTTGGGTACTTGTAGAACAAAGGAAGGAAGAGCTAATGCTCTCACCAAACCATAGACTAAATGTCAAGTGTCATATGTACAAAAATATGCCTAGTTCCCTATGTGATATAGAGTGAGATCACTTAAGAATTTAAGAAGTCTCAAATCTTCATTAAGGAATATAAACACAGCCAAAATAGTATTGGTTAAAATTTTAGCCACCTAATTTAAATAACTGTAAGTGAATTTCAGTCTCACATCTACAATGTAAAAGAAGATTTAGTGATTTAAACATAAATTCTTGCATGAAGTTATCTCTTGGGAAAAGAAAGAATTGGTGGAGACATCATGTGCTTTATACATGGAGTCATGTGCAACATACATAAGTGATACAGTGTGCAGCAAGCATTGACAGAGAATTGCATATGTGCATTTGTGAGGGGCGAAGATAGTTACTGTGCACCTAAGTGACAAACACAAGTACACATGGCAAGTGAGACTTACATGATGTAAATGATGCTCAATGCGACTTTTTGGTGCAATTTACACTTTGCCCATACACATTGCATGAGATTGCAGGAACATTAATTGCTTTCGCATGCCAACATTGCACTACCACTAATTGGTTTCGCATGCCAACGAGCCAAATTTGATCGAAGTGGTGAGACCCATTGTGCATTGTCCAAGTAGCCCAAGGACCCAAACCAACCTTAGATGGGTGCATTGGATGGATGCAGCTCAGTAGACACGACCCAACCAAAAATTGTAGATTGTTTTATGTGAGGGCTAGAAATTGGCTGAACAGGATCATTTTGAATTTGATAATGAATTAATGGATTCCAACAATTTTCCCATCCTCAAAGAGTATCAAGCTTTCTTCTCTACAAACGAATTTCTACCACCGAATTTGTGCACTCCAGTAAGCAGATTCCAACAACCTTGTTCCTGAGTCGGATTCTTCCAAAGGAGTGCAAGTGTAGAGGAGGGAACAATCTTATCAACATCGTAGAGAAAATTTCTGAATCCCGATCCTACTAACGGATTGTCGAGGGCAAATTAAGTCCAGCTACGAACTACAGGATCATCAATTGGACTAGTGATAAGCTATCATTTCAACCCACTAGCGACCAAATTTTTCCAACGCTATCCACATAAATCTTAATTAATCTAGTCAAAGCAAGACCGGATTTTCCCGAACACCCTGCATCCAAATTGACAAAAAAAAAAAAATCCAAACTTTTACCAATTCATGGACCTTCGACAAAGGAAAATCCGAACAGTGGCCAATACATCAACTAAAGGTGCCCTATCCACTCACCTCGAAGACGAACTTATCGAGGAAGAATCTGATAATGAAAAAGAATAGCGCGAAGAAGGGCAGCGCCAGGAAGTCCTCGTACGCGGGGTACGACTCGTGCTCCCAGCTCAATGATCTGAAACCTCCCATCAAATCCATCTCTCCGGCCAAACAGATATCTGCGAGATCCAGAGAGACGGGATCTCACCGGCCGCCCGGGACGATCGTAGCTGGATGCCGTCGAGGGCGAGAACGAGAAGGGATTCCCAGCTTTAGGGGGAATCTGCGAGCGCAAGTGGTCGGAGAAGATGGAGAGATGAAATCCAACGGCCAAGACCGAGAAGGCACGTGGACGTTTCCAATTCGAGAAATTTTCTATTTTAATTTGCTAATTATTCTGAAAAAACTTGCTCAGTTTGTAATAGACATGTTTACCGGTTCTCAGTTTCGATTTCGATTCGATTTTAATAGATTTGGATTCATCGATATTAGAATCGATCCGAATCAATTTAAAATCAATTTTGAATTGGTTCAAAATCAATTTCGATTTCAAAGTTTTAATTTTAGAATCAATTTAAATTGGATCGGTTCCGAATCGATTCCGAATCCATTCAGAAATGGTTTCGGATCGATTCTGAAATGGTTCCGAATCATCTTCCTCGAATTTAACTATTTGAGTTTTCAAATTCATTTAACGTATTGATGATCCTATTTTTTTTATCGTAAAATAATTTTATAGACATGTTAACATGCTAAGAATTTCCAACTTTAAATTGGCAACTAGAATCATATCCCAATCTAAATCAGAATCGATTCCAAATTGGTTTCGAAATAGTTCCAAACCGATTCTAAAATCAATTGGAACTGAACCGGAATTGGAATGGTTCCAGTTCGGTTTCAAAATCGATTCATTTGAATCAGTTCCGATTTCGAATTTAACGAATTAATTCCGACTCGATTCCGGATCGAATCAATCATGTTTAATTTGCAGCTCGGACTGGATCGTACAGTAAACTGTGTGTACGGATGGTTTGGCGGTAAATGAATAAATTTTTATTCGATTGATTAAGAATTTATTTATATTACCGACGTCAAAGTTAATTAAATAAACAAATCTAAATAATTTAATAAATTATATATATATATATATATATATATATATATATATATATATATATATATATATATATATATATATATATATATATATATATATATATATATAGTATATAATTTATAAACCTCGAATTTATGCCGTTGATAATTGTAGAAATATTTATCATTTTAAGGTCAATTCTTAATATGTGAAATGTTTTATTAGATTCTCGATCTCTCCCATATAAACTACATCGACAAAGCTCTCCACAATTTACCATCCTTTATTAAGCCAGGGAGTGAATCACAAGGGGTGTTTAACACGAGCGTTGTCACGTTTTATCACACACGTGAACACAATTTATAAAATATATTGAATAAAATTTATAAATCATTATTTATACTCATCTAAATTATTTATACTAACCAATTAAATAAAAATTAAAAATACTAAAACATCAAATAAACAAACAAACTCGATAACATTTAAACAAGTTAATTTTAAACAAGTTTGAATCAAACTTCATTCAAACTTGAATCGAGGTGGATTTAGAAGCCCGGTGCTAATTAAACAAATCAAGCTCGATATAATTCAAATTCGAATCAAGCTCCATCTAAAAAAATCAAATCAAATCAAACTGTAGCTTCTGAATTATACTGGTCAATCACCTAAAAAATATTCTGTGGATTGTTACAGTATCATAGTCGACTGGATTCTTATAACAGTCAATTGATATATCGCATCCCGTCAAACAATTGAGTATCAATCGACTAGTGATACTGTAGTGGTCCGCAGAATATTTTTTAATCGTCTGACAATAAATTTAGCAAAGAAAATATATGAATTCGTCACAAATCGTAGCTTACCTTGGGCACCTATATCGTATATTAGCGATGAATTTTTTAATTTTTATCGCTAATCATCGAAATATGCTTTTGCATTACCTCATTTGTTTATATTCGATATCCTGTATTACAAATTTCATCAATTACCTTAGCAATATATATTTCAAACAATTTAACAGAAACTACATTTAACAATAAATATTCACATAACATAATCAAAATATATCATAAAAAAGCATAACTTCAAGTTCAAACCATCCAAGTTCATAAGTTCAAAACATAGAAGTTCACAAGTTCACAAATTCTAAGATGGAGAAGGAGGTGAGGTTGGAGAGGACTCATGTACCAAGGATTATAAGCGAGGTGTCTGAATTGCTTCAAACATATTTCGTCTTGATCTTATTGATGTCAACTCATCTTAGGTGCTTGCTAATTGAACTCGAGTGTTTGCTAGCTCCTCTTCTGTCATTTCTAATCATTGCTCGGTGGACTCAAATTTTTCACGTAATACTGCGTTAGTTAATCTGGAGGAGGAGGTGACATCCAAAAAAGTGGATCTAATTGATTTTAGCCAACTTTGAAGTCCTTTAATATATTTAGAACGAACACCGATGACCTAATCACAAATTTGATCTGCAATTTGGACTGCATCGATATTATTCTCCTATAATTTCTTGTGTTTGAATGTACTAATCTCACAGTCTCGCCATATCATCATAAGAATAACAAACGTATTAATATTTTTAAAAATAATTATACAAATTTAAATACAAATTCACTAAATCATATTGATCATATCATACATATGCAGCCTTGACTCTCTCCCCAATCCACTCTTTTGATGAGCTACAATGAGTTTTATTAAAGACAATAACCCATATCATACATATTTTCTCACCCGTGGAGTAGAAATCTGAATTCCAAACCATGTCCTCTTCAAAAAATTTCTTCCGAAGAGATAGAAAATCCATGTTGCATCACTCACAGATGAATTGTATAGCATAATATTCCTCATCGCTTTACAAGATCCTGATTATATTAAAATTAAAAAAAGATATTATTATTAAAGCTAAATTGATATATAAAAAAGTAATAAAGGAAATATAAAAATATTGTATACAATTAGTATATATATATATAGTTAGCATTTCATAAATTTGAGACGTAATACGTGTTTTAATAATAAAAAAAAAAAGAAACACTATTTCACCTCGATGAAGGTATTGTAGTTGAGATGGTTTGTCAAATGAAAATCAAATATGAAGATGGTTTCCTTTATGCGACCCAAGTGGTCAAATAATTCTGAAACTCCTCCGATGATCAAATCCGTTTGCGACTGAAGAAAGAAGACTTGCGGCCACACAAACAAAAGAAATAGTGGAGTAAAGAAAAAATGACTTGGAGTGTGAAAAAATATCATATCTTTGGCGACGAATTTTGGCAACGAATTATTTTCGTTGGAAATCTGCAACAAATTTAGCGACGAATTTTCTGTTTTGTCGCAAATTAGCGACGAAAAAGGATTCGTTGCAAATTTAAAAAAAAATAAATTTTTTAAAATTGTAATATTAATTTTCCAACGAATCCTGGATTCGTTGAAAATTTAAAAAAATAAATAATTTTTTTTAAATTATAATATTAATTTTCCAACGAATCTTGGATTCGTTGCAAAAATTTCCAACGAATCCTGCAAAAATTTCCAACGAATCCAGGATTCGTTGCAAAAATTTCCAACGAATCCAAGATTCGTTACAAAAATTTCCAACGAATCATGGATTCGTTGCAAAATTAATATTACATTAACGTTTTAAAAAGTTTAATATTTTTTAATTTCCAGCGAATCTTGGATTCTGCAAAAAATACAGCGAATCCGGATTCGTTGCAACGCGAATCCAAAGTCGTTGCAAAATTTTTTTAAGTTACCCGCCTGCCCTAATTTTTTTTTCTTCCCCTCGCATCGCGCCCGATCCTATCCGCCGCGCTCGCCTTTGCGCCTTCCGCCCACGACCAGCCGTCTGGCCCCCACCAAGACTGAGCTGCCGCCACCCGCCGCCGACCGAGCAGCTTAGCTTCGTCGCCGACCGCCGCCGCCCAGAGTCCGCCGCCGCCGCGCGAGCGGCCGCCCAAGTCCGTCGCCGCTCGTCGTAGCGTGACCCCGACACCGCGGCGACCGGCCGCGCCCCCGGCCGCCGGCGCGGCCAGCGAGCTCGCCGCTGCCCCCTCGTCCGGTCGCGTGCCCCCCAGCGGCCGCGAGCCCGCCTTCCGGCCGCCTCGCCGTCGGCGCCCGCCTCCCTGCCAGCCGCCGGCGCCCGCCTCCCTGCCAGCCACCCTGCCGCCGACGGCTAATCATTTCTTTAACCTGTATCTTATATGATTTAATTTTAGATGATACTGATTGGAACTTGTCAATTTATATGTGAATCTTTTGTTAATTTTTCTTTGTATTAACTCATTGAAGAAGTTTTTGGCAGGATAAGGATATTAACTTAAGTGGGGAACACGTAAGGGAAGGATTAACATGCATTATCTCTGTAAAGGTTCCAAATCCAGAATTTGAAGGACAAACAAAGGTAAATGTGACTCAATATGTTCTGAAAAGCTGTTAAAAAATCTCCATGAGTTTCTTCTATTACTTGATGCTAGAGGAAAATTTGTGATTAGCTTATGCTTATTCTTAAAAACATGATATCTTGTATTCTTATGAGGCAGACAAGGCTTGGGAATCCTGATGTACGAAGAGTTGTTGAACACTGTGTTCAAGAGTATCTTACTGAGTACCTAGAGTTGCATCCAGATGTTCTCGACTTGATTTTGTCTAAAGCTCTGAACGCTTTGAAGGTTAAGAAGCTATTTCCTTTATGCATGTTAAATTAAAAGGTCATATGTTGGATTCATGCTATCATTTCTGGTATTGGGTGCATATACTTCTTTGTAAATCATTAACATAATCTTAAATTACATAATTTAGGCAGCAATGGCAGCAAAAAGAGCTAGAGAATTGGTCAGGGCAAAAAGTGTGCTGAGATCTTCTTCCCTTCCTGGAAAATTAGCTGATTGTTCAGCTACTAATCCTGAAGAATCTGGTAACTTAATATTTTGTCACATTTAATGATATTTTTTTAGATGTAAATGTTTTATTATTGTTCATGGGTTGTTATTTATAATGTTAAGGTTTGATAATCAAACAATTAATGGTATGACTAATTAGTATTAGTGAAGTATCAGTGTCTAGGACAGTCCACTAGAAACTTGCTATAATAAGAATCTTAGTATTAGTGAAAGTATTGGTGTTGAGGACAGTCCACTAGAAACTTGCTATTATGAGAATCTTCCTGGCTTATCTGAGCACTAAAGTCACTGTTAGTGCAGTTTATACTTACACTGCACTTTGTGCCTCGTGTTCAGAAATGTTGTTATCACAATGGTTAATGTCAAATGTTAATCCTAGTTTCAAATGCAATTTAAGAGAATGCTAAGGCCTTAAAAAAATTAAATAATTTACCAGTCCAGCCTTGCCTTAAACATGTGTATGATAATTAATGAGACACAATTATATCTGTTTTCATTGTTATTATTATTATTATTGTTGTTGTTATTGTTGTTGTTGTTGTTGTTATTATTATTACCATCAAGCAAAAAAATTATGAATTTTTCTTTTCTAATGCAGGTAGAAGAATGTCGGCGATTGCTTACCAGATTCTCTTTTTTTCCCCATGTGTTGAGATCTTTTGTGGACATTGTTATTTGGATATCATAACTATGTTGATGTTTGAAATGTTGTAGGATATAACTTTTTATTTGGAATGTTGTATTGTTCTAAACTTATTGTGTTGCTTTGTATTTATTTGGATATGAAATATTTTTTGATATTATTGAATATTATTTTGTTGTATTGAATGTGTATGTGTTTTGTTTGTATTGAATATTTTTATTTGGATATTAGAACTTATTGTGTTTTGTTGTGTGTGTGTGAAAATTTGTATATACGATAGAATATCGAAACAGAATAAATCTGTCAATTTTTTTTTTATTTTGCGACAAATTTAGCGACAAATATATAAATTCGTTGCTAAATTCTGAGAAATCTGCGATGACTTTTGCGACGAAAAATAATTCGTCGCAAATTTGCGACGAATCCAATCTGCGACAAATTTTGCAACGAATTTTTCCGACGAAATATGCGATGAAAAATAATTCGTCGCAAATTTACGACGAATTTAGCAACGAATCCAATCTGCGACAAATTTTGCAACGAATTTCCCGACGAAATTTGCGACGAAAAATATTTAAATCGCAAATTTTTGTAACCGAATTAAATCGCAAATTTCAATGACGAAATTTATGATTTAATTTGGAAACATCGCAAATTTACCAACGAATTCGTGGAAAAAAAATAAATTTTTGCGACGAATTTTGCGACGAATTCAGCGACGAAATTTGCGACGAATGTTTATCTGTCGCAAATTTACCAACGAATTCCTATTTCGTTGCGAAAATTTCCGACGAAAAAATGAATTCGTCGCAAAATTTTGCGACGAATTCTGCGACGATTTTTGGAAATCTGGGTAACTTTTGCAACAAAATTAGCAACGAAATTTAAAATTCGTCCCTAATTTTCGTCGCTAAAATTCGTCGCAAAAATTCATCGCTATTTTTGTCGCTAATATTTGCGACGCTTTATTCCCAACAAAAAAATTTTTGTCGCTAAATTCGTCGCAAAATTATTTTGCAACAAATTTTTTTTTAAAATTCGTCCCAAATTTCTGTTTTTTTTGTAGTGTATTTTTCATCAACATCGCTCACCCTTATATAAAAGATGAAAACTCTCAATTGAATATATATCGGCGATTTATTAAACAATGTCTCATCTTTTTATATTTATCAAATATCGTATTTAATTTCTTTTTTATCTCTCCCGCCAAACAGATTTGCACATTGTAGTGTTGAAATTTACAATTCCAGCATCACTGTAGTATTGTAAGTTGTAATTCCAGCACCACTGTGGTGCTGAGATTTGAATTTCCAACATCACAGTGGTAGTATTGGGATTGCAACACAACTGTGGTGCTGGAATTTGAATTCTCAGCACCACGTTCAGGGTTTTCACTGTAGTGCAAGTCTGTTTGGTGAGAGGGGTAAAAAGAGAATTAAGTGCGCTATTTGATAAATATGAAAATATAGGACGCTGTTTAGACAATTCTAAACTTCACGTGCACTGTTTGATAAATTGCCGAATATAAATTGATTGTCGAAAAATAAACAGGTAGAGCGCTATTATGAGCCGCCAAAGATTTCTCCAATTTGAATCGACTTAATCCCTCGCTCCAACCCCTAATCTAGACACACCATTCTCAATTTGAATCGACTCAAGATAGAAGACCACTCTAACATCACTGAAAAGGACCGAAAACTACACACTTGTTATGGCTTAGCTATGTTACATCAATGTGTCTTCTTATCCATCTAATGTTCTATCTTTTGATGTAAAAGATAATAATATTCACCTCGAACACTTCTCAATGTAAATCCACAACAATATAAATGGAGGTAAATCATGAATCAATTTATAATCGACCACCACATGGCTATTCAAATAATGGGAGGAGTTGCCCCCGCGGGAAGGGAGTTAATGGCTAGCGCATGCAGAAAGTTGCATAAATGGACAACGAATCAATTCCTCGCAAAAGCGAGTTCCGGCCCTCCATACGCTGGTTACTAGTCTCAAGGGTCAAAGACCCACCGTGATTTATCTCCCTTACGATGGTCCGGAGGCGGGCTGGTAGGGGCCGCTAGGTTGACGGTTCCAACATTTTGCATAAATAATGGGAGGAGTTGCCCCCGAGACTACGGTGCAGCAGTAGGGCGTCCATACAATTTCCTAGGCATCTAAGATTCGAGCTCTAGCTACAGCACATTTGTAGGAATTTTTTCCAAATTGAATGTTGGGCTTAAGAAAGTTGGGTTGTTGGGCCAGCTGTTGTGAGTGCTTTCCGATTTACTCTGACGGTTGATGGAAAACTTCTATGGGGTCGGATTGACCACCCTTAAGATTAATAAGGGCAAAAGCCTGAATACCTAGTGTCAGCTAAAAAAAATATTGAGAGGAGTTATTCCCATGGGAGGGTCTTATGGCTAACGCGCACGGCAGCAGAGTTTCATCAATGAATAAGGGTCAATCTCCAGGGGTTGCAAGTCTTTCAGGGTGTTTGCCCTCCTGTCGTGTTAGTCCTTGATTGGGCAATATGTCCCCCGTGATTTACCACATTCGTATTGATTATGAGATCGATTGGTGTTGAGGGCGAGCGAATCACCTTTTTTTTTCACCAAAGTACTCGATGGAGTTGTCTCCGTAGAAATTGATCCTTACTCTTTTAATACAAATCTATCACCTAATGATCATCATCTAATATGTTCTATCTTGTACAAGTTAATCTCGATGATGATCTAGAAGAAGATTAATCTTCATTTCCCATATGTAGTTCGATCAATATGAAGTGAAAATATCGACGAAGATATTCACCATTAATGAACAATGCAGACGTTGCATCATAGAACAACGGATTAATCACTCGCAAATACGAAGGTGTCGTCTCTCCATGCACTAGTTATTAGTCTCAAGGGCCAAAGGTCTACCGTGATTTATCTCCCCTATGATGGTCCAAGAACGGACTGATTAGGGGTCGTTAGATTGGCGGATTCCAACTCTTTTGCATCATTAATGAACAATGCAACGTGCCTTCTTCATTGCCTTGATCGTGTGCGAACTGAATGATGACTAAGTTATCAAATCGCATTCCACACATAATATCGGAGCATGCATCCTCAAGATCGATCTGTTGCTCAACCAATTTATATATTGCTCGAAATGCAAAACCCAAAGTTATCAGAAATAAGTTCTCTAACTCGATCAGTTCATTCGATGGTTTCGCTGACACTCGATACTCGACACTCGACACTCGAAATTAATTAAGACTCCAATCATGGAGCTTCTAGTACTGTAACACTACTAATGGCCCTTGTTGAAGTCAAATTAAGAAAATCAAAATCAAGGAAGTGAAAGAAAGAGAGAGATGCAGACGGTCATTAATGGCCTCTGAGAAACTGAAGGCCTCATGGGGCCATCAAGATACCACCACCGATCTGGCACCTTAAAATCTGGAACTTGTGCTCCATTTAAGCACAGGAAGCTACTCGTGCAATAAAGAATAAGAATGAGACCCCAACTGAAAGGTTTGCCCCTACCGACACACTCTTGAGTTAATTTGTCAAACTTTCATTTGTTTTTTATTTTAAAATATATAAAATTTAAATTTAATAATATAAGATATAATAAAATAATCGTTAAAATCAACGATGACGAATTATTTGAAAACGAAAGATTTAAGTATTTAGAATTATATATTTTTGCGAGATGATGAAGAGATTGAGAGATGTCTTACATAAAATATAAACAGGATGATTAAAATGAATGAGAACGTAAGGTATCTTATGTGATAAATTTATTATGTTATATGACGTTGAATATTAGACTATAACTCTAACACATGAATAGAAGATGAAAATTAAAAAAATAAGAATATTAAGATGAATGTACATGTATTGGTGGTGGGCTTACATGTTATGATCGAAATGTATTCGATTGTGTTGTATTGATTTGAATCTAATTAAGTGATCTAATTATAGTTTTGGTTAATGGATTTGTGTTATTAGATGTGGATTATTGGATGTGAATTTATAATGTGTAGAACTCTTTAGTTCATATTGTTTGTATTGATGGATTGTTAACGAGTTAAGATTTACTCTATATATAGGGTGTGATCCCTGCATGAGAAAATAACGGTTATCTCTTTTTTTCTTATCGGCGTAATATATCTGAGTAGATTCTCTCGCATATCTAAGATCAAGTCTTATGACTCTTTGACGTCAGATTTTTAGATTTTTCAGACGAGGATGTCTCCAAATTAAAGTGTGGATTTACTGTTTGATTACACTTCTACCTCTTTATTTTTGTAGTATTCGCATATTATTGTATATTAGACTATAAGATCCTATGTTCGGATAGTTTGATTTGTTTTCTTATTTTTTTTCCAAATCATATATGGATACACAATCCATTGACGGATTGAGAGATCCGATCAGCATGAACATATGACGATGGGCAAAATAAGAAATAAGTTGAAGTTGCATCTATTGAGAGAAAATTTCGAAAGACATCACATTTATGTACTTAGATGATCAATAAATATTTCAATTATACGATGTGATACTATTAAAAAATACATATTAAAAAAGGAAGAAAAAGACTAAAAAAATCAATTAGTGATAATAAAATAATATAAAATTTAAGTATAGATAATAATATACTAGAGAACAAAGTTCAATAATGTAAAAAGATTTATATGGTTGATCTTATCTTATGAGACAAAATTTAAATATCGAACAAATTTAAAATACAATTTATACAGGACTTTATAAAATATTCATCCTATTTTCTTATTCCTCCTCTGAACACTGTATATTTTTTTAATTCTGCCGGAGTGCTGTAGTGTTCCATGGTAAGACAGACTCCGACACAACTACACACTGGAGTTCATGCATAATGAATCTGTCCTCTGATAGGGCATGGCTCCAAGAACCTGACCTAAATGTTCAGATTTGCCTGTTGTCGTCATTAGGGTTAGGGTACAGCAACTTAACCTACTTCAATTATAATAAAATGAATCGAGTCCTGGTCCTCTAACTAATTGGCACAGTGTTTCAGATTCAAATCTCTGAAATGTTAACATATTCTGGAAGAGAGTAAAACATGGAGAAGAGAAGGGAATTGAGTTTGAATGAAACGAGATTGGAGTGCTCCAACACTTCACATGGCTATTAATGGCATTTGTTGGGCGTGTGAAGTCTAGCCGAAAAAAAGGTTGACGATTGCGTTAGACTGCGACACTATCAACTGCGATATTTGTCTAGACTTATGAACGAGCCGACTCTAAATAATTAGGATAAACATCGCTCGAAGACGACGATGACGATGACGATAATACTATAAAAAAGGTTGACAAGTGCAGTGTTGAAATTGAGAACCACTTCAGATGAAAATTGGAGGTTGCATGTGACGGTGGCCAATGAGAACAGAAGTATATTATTTTTGACAGACATAATCTGAACTTCACAAAAATGTATGAATGCGAACAAATCAAATTTTATATTGTTCAAATTTGTTTGATAAGGCGAGCTACAATGACTAGTCAAATCTTAGAAATGAGTGTTCAAGCTTGGCCTCATTTTTTTGTACGAGCTAGAGTTTAGTTCAAACTTAATTTGAGTTTGGGTCGTTTAGATATTATTAAGCTCTTAATTTGAGTGAGTTTAATGGTTTAAAACTTATTTAGTTGATAACTGAATTTGATATTACAAGATTTATTTATTTTGAGAATTTATTTGTCACTTTATAAGTTTGATAAGAGATTCATTTACAGGCCCCCTTCATGGTGGAAAGAGATAGTTAAGCCATAGTTGGCGGATTCCAACCTTTGCACCATATAACCCTCCGTGATTTATCTTCTTCACAATGGTCGTGAAATAAATCAATAGAAACTACTAGGTTGACGGATTCTAATCTTTTATGGATAAGAGATTCATTAATGAACATGATTCATAGAAGAATAAATAAAAGTACCGAGATTTAAATTCCACCAAAGGCTAAAGATCAATCTCTCCGTAAATAAATTCTTATCAAATTTACTCACAAACATTTAATCCATTTACAATTCTATATATAAATAGAACATTAGAGAATTAGCCCTTCGAGACACGGCGCAACGGTAAAAGTGGAGAGACATCCCACAGAAAAACACAATTCGATCTTCTACTGCGATATCGTTCGACGACGAATTTAGAAAAAAATCATTTGGGTGGCCTGTGATCCGGGAATACTTTATCCAATGGACATAGTATGACTTCGACGTTGGATCATCGTTCACGAATAATCATGAGTCAATCCGATCAATCGTGAAAAACTATTTAACACTTGATGGAGATCATTTGGGCTCCGATCTTATCCGACTTAGCTATTAATGAGTATTTCGAAAGTCCGTGGGATAAAATAGATCGCTCTCAAAGATTAATCAGATCGAAAGTTCAGATATGATACCCTAATACCAATATAAAAAAAAATAGAAAATTAATAATGGAGAGATCTCTATGTGCATTAATTAGTCCAATTGCAACAAGTGCACCCATAAAATGAATGCCACTTTAGGACAAGGACTCAATCAATGATTTCAAACCACTAAGTAGGGCAACCAAAGACATGAGAAAAGAAAAAAAAAAAAAAAAAGTTGGCCAATTAAAAAAAAACAACCCTCCACCCAAAATCTAAAGCAGATGCCTCACACACACAAAATAAAGCTGGCCACTGAGCATAGTTTTCAGCGACCTCAGCTGAGGGAATTTCACAAACAGATGAGGCGCATCATAATTTACCATTGACCGTCCAGGATTT
Organism: Wurfbainia villosa; assembly: GCA_025175895.1. Classification (NCBI taxonomy): domain Eukaryota; kingdom Viridiplantae; phylum Streptophyta; class Magnoliopsida; order Zingiberales; family Zingiberaceae; genus Wurfbainia; species Wurfbainia villosa. The sequence continues at coordinate 184,946 of JAKLTH010000203.1, forward strand.
GATCGCCCCTGGCCTTTTGCTGCTCGATTTTAGCGGCCAGAATCAAAAACTTTTCGATGACTGATTTGAAGGCTTTCACTTTAGGGGAAGAGAAATCGAGATCTCGAAGCTAAACCAAGTTCTACAATGGGAATGATGCAAAGCTGAAAGGCAAGAACTCACTGCAGCTTACCTGATTCCCATAACGAGACACCGGCGAAGTGACCCTCAGTGGTCCAGGCAGGCTGAGGCCTGAGGGGAAGAAAGGGAATAGCTTCTTTTTTTTCCGTGCCAGGCTACTCTTCGCCTGAATGATTCAGCGTGTTCCTTATCTTGTTCTTGGTAGCTGTGGCCCCTGCCACTCGCATACTTCCATGACAAGAAGAATCTCACGCTTTTTGGTTGCTTGCCGCTGCTTGCTCCTGTTGCAGCACTGTGGTGTGCAGTAGATGATGGCTCATGAGCTCTTTTCTTCGCCGTCCTCATGATATGCAGTGCCTGCGTCCACTGACAGCGTTCCACGTGGAAGGTTGGCTAGCCATCCTGCCATTAAAGAAGGGCTGCCCAGACCTGCAGCTGGTTAAAGGCTGCTGTCTGCGACTCTGCCTCGCCTCGATCGACGCTCGTCGTCCTGGCTCGTACGGCTGAAGGAAGGAATGGGGAATTGCCAAGCGTCGGAGGCGGCCGTGGTGGTGATTCAGCACCCCGGAGGGAAGGTGGAGAGGCTTTACTGGCCGACGAGCGCCGCCGACGTGATGAAGAGCAACCCGGGGCACTACGTGGCCCTGGTGACGCTCACTGTCTCGGAGACGAAGCAGGGCGGAGGCGCCGGCGGCCACGTGAAGTTCACCCGGTTGCGACTGCTGAAGACCAAGGACGTGCTGTTGCTCGGCCGCGTTTACCGGCTGATCACCTCACAAGGTCGGAGCACGCGTGCTCCTCCTCCTCCTCCTCCTCCTCCTCCTCGTAGGATTTGAATTTGCAATCTTGGATTTCTTGCTATATGGGCTAATGGTGAGGCATTTTGGCGATTGGCCAGAAGCTACGCAGGCTATCATGCAAAGAAAGCACGAGAAGCTCAGGAAAAACCAGGCTGAATCGCGCAGAGGACAGCAACGAGAAGAGGAACACGGGAAACCTGAGCAGAGGACTGAGGAACAGCAGGAGGATTCAGAAAATAAACCTCAAGTATGTTCTTTTTTAGTTCATGCCATAGCCATTACCTTCTTTCTTTGATCAAACTACGAGGACACGATGCGATTCAGGTGGCAAGGGAGGACACAGACCGGCAAAAGAGCAGCACACAAGCTGCGGCGGCGGCGGCAAGAGGCCGGCACTGGAGGCCTTCGCTCAAGAGCATCTCAGAAGCAGCGAGCTGATGCCTGATTGAGCTACAACCCTGTGTTTTAGCCTGCAGATGATCATGAACAGAGTTTCCATGTAGAATTGAGGTTTGGAGTGTCAGTTTCGTTGTAAAGATCACAGTCCGATGTTCAGAAATGAAAAATACTTGAAGATTTTGTAATATTATGCAAGCAGATACTCAGAATGGATTGCAGTTTAGCTTGGAAAGTTCCAGATTTTTATATCTGTAACAAAAATTTCACAGAAGAGAAGCAAGCACAAAAGTTGCGTGAGTGAAAACTGGAAAATCATTGGAAGTTTCTACGCCAATATCAAAAGACAGCATCCGAAATTTGATATTTTAAAAAAGACGTATTATGATTTAAAAATTATCAAATGACATATTATTTATTTTCTATATTATATCTATGTTAAAATTCAAAATTCTCTAATACTAATTTTCAAAAATTAGCATTGTTTTTTTTTATTGGTGTCAGAGTATTCAAACTTTCAGTCCGACTAATCTCTGAGAGTAATCGGTCATGTCTCATGGACCTTTGGGACGTCTTGTCAACAGCTGAGTCAGATAAGGTCAGAGCCCAAGTGATCTTCACCGGTCGTCAAGGGTAAATCAGAAAAATACTCGTAGTTTTTTCATTGATCAGTACAGACTCCATAGTCACACCATCCCTAAATGACGATCCAACATTAAAGTCGTACTCCGTCCATCGGATAAACTCCTGGGCTCTAGAACTTCCCGAATGGATTTTTTCTAAATTCGTCGTTGAACGATATCGCAACAAAGGATCAAACTGCATTCTCTTATGGAATGTCTCTCCGCTTTTGTCGTTGCACCATACCCCTGGGGCAGCATTGCTTTTTCAAACCGCTGCAATGTTAATTTTTCAAAATCAGCATCAAAGGTATTTATTTTCAAAAATCAACACTACAATAAGAGTTGACTAAATTCATCAATAGATTTTGATCGAAACTTATTGATGAACTTAGATGAATTGAAATTATGAATTCTTAACATGGAATGAAAGAAGAAGGTATATAGAAAATTTATATGGTGAATAAATTTGGTTTTGAGCCTCCTACGCAAAATTATGGGTGTGTGTGTCAATTGACACGAAAGGTAAAATTTTGAAACCAAACTGTGCAATGCTAAAAAAGACCTTGAAGATGAGAGTTTAAACCAAACCGAATGATTTTTTTTTTAAATTCGTCGTTGAACGATATTGCATCAAAGGATCAAACTGCATTCTCTTATGGAATGTCTCTCCGCTTTTGTCGTTGCACCATACCCCTGGGGCAGCATTGCTTTTTCAAACCGCTGCAATTATGAATTGAAATTATGAATTCTTAACATGGAATGGAAGAAGAAGGTATATAGAAAATTTATATGGTGAATAAATTTGGTTTTGAGCCTCCTACGCAAAATTATGGGTGTGTGTGTCAATTGACACGAAAGGTTAAATTTTGAAACCAAACTGTGCAATGCTAAAAAAGACCTTGAAGATGAGAGTTTAAACCAAACCAAATGGATTTTTTCTAAATTCATCGTTGAACGATATCGCAGCAAAGGATCAAACTGCATTCTCTTGTAATTGTTCTTTTCCTCTCTGTATATCCCTGAGATTTAACTGTTGAAGTTCTTCAGCTAAATCATCACTTAGTGTTGCCTCCGCTTCATGATTCCTCTTTAGAACTCTTTCTAATTCAGCTTGCAGTCTTCTGATTTCAGCCTGTAAGTATTCAATATAACCAAACAGTTCTGTTATCAGGTTATTTTCCTCATACTTACGAGGTACTGGTGGCATGGTTGGGGTTTCAATCTTTAAATAATACCATCACAATCAAAAACAGCGTTTGATTTTCAAAGGGTATTAATCAAACAAAATAATACCCTGTTATCCCTTATAATTGAATTGCACACTCAGTTGCAGGATCTCCAAAACCAAGTCAGAACCCTTAAGCAAACCTCGAGTGCATCAACATCAGCACCAAAGGAGCTTGAAGGAGCTATAGACGACTTGTCAAAAAGAATTTCTGGCCTAAATTTGGGAAGTGAAAGTATAATCCCAAAGAAGAAAGGATCCATACTCATATTCAGAAATCCTTCGAATATCCTACAGAAGGAAAAAGACAAGTAATGGCCTCAAGAACCTCTACAAGTACGAGACCACCAACAGTAATCACACCAGCTGATCTGCAAGTGCCCAGTACAGAAGATCAAATAAGAGACTATAGAGTTGGGCAGAGGAGATCCACTTGCCCCTCTTCGACACACAGAACATCTTCTTCTGAATAGTGCTGGTACACTCTATGCTGTGTCGGTCTGAAACCTGTTGAATATAGTACCTCAGCTGGTACCATGTTTGCTCGTTGGGATCTGGAAATCTCCAATTGTTCTTCCGGGTTAACTTAACTTTCAATAGTCCGCCATGTCTCTCCGCTTTTGTCGTTGCACCATACCCCTGGGGCAGCATTGCTTTTTCAAACCGCTGCAATGTTAATTTTTCAAAATCAACATCAAAGGTATTTATTTTCAAAAATCAACACTACAATAAGAGTTGACTAAGTTCATCAATAGATTTTGATCGAAACTTATTGATGAACTTAGATGAATTGAAATTATGAATTCTTAACATGGAATGGAAGAAGAAGGTATATAGAAAATTTATATGGTGAATAAATTTGGTTTTGAGCCTCCTACGCAAAATTATGGGCGTGTGTGTCAATTGACACGAAAGGTTAAATTTTGAAACCAAACTGTGCAATGCTAAAAAAGACCTTGAAGATGAGAGTTTAAAGTATGGTTGCACATAAGATCACTTCAAAAACCTACAAGCCTTGAATTGAGTTCAATAAGAGTTTGTTATGACGATCAATAAATTTTGATCAAAACTCATTGATGGAACTAAATGAGTGGAAATTATGAATCCTTAACATGGAATAGAAGAAAAAGATATATAAAAAAATTATGTGGTGAATAAATTTGATTCTAAGTCTCCTAAGCGGAGTTATGGATACGTGTCAATTGACATAAAATTGAATTTTGAAACTAAATTGTGCAAGGATAGAGAAACCTTGAGAATGAGAGTTTAAGACATGGTTGCACATAGAGTAACTTTAGAAATCTACTAGATTTGAATTGGATTCAATAAAAATTGACTAAGTCTATCAATGAATTTTAGTTGATACTCATTAATGGATTTAGAGAAACATGGAGGGAAAGAGAAAAGTATACAGAATATTTATATAGTAAGCAAGTTTGATTCTGAACTTCCTATGCGAAGTTATAAGTGCATATCAATTGATATGGAGATTGAACTTTGAAATCATACTGTGCAAAGATAAATAAACTTTGAAGATAAGAATTTAAAGATGGTTGAATTCAAAATCACTGTAGAAGCCTACCGAATTTAAATTGAATTCAAACACCTGATTATGATCATCAGTGAATTTTGATCGAAACTCATTGATGGATCTATAGAATTTAAAATTCTAAAATCAAAACATGAAATGAAAAAAGAAAATCTTGAGAATGTGTACCATTCTATTTCTAAGCCTCCTACGGTATTCAAAAATTTAGAACCATAATGTTAATTTTTCAAAATTCAATATTAATACGGTACTGATTTTCAAAATTCCACACAATTTTGAACGGAGAGGTAATACAAAAAATTTCGATAATTCTCAAATCATGATAATTTTTTTTTGAGAAATATCAATGACCTTCTAAGTCCTAGAAATAACCTCTTGCAAAAAACAACATAAGACTGTATACAATGAATCCTTCTTCAAAATCTCGCACGACGAAAACTTCGTGCACCGGATTGTTTAAAAAAAAAACTTCTAAGTAAATTGTCAAAGTTTCTATCCAATGTAGAACTAACTAATATCCAAATGTTCCATCCATGGATGCTGCTGTGATTTTGATGCTCTGGTATATTTGAATGTTCAGTTAAATACGCTCCTGAAAGTTCCACAACAAATAATATTTCTCAAAAGGTGAAGACACAACAACAATATTTCTCCAGAAACCGTAGTTGTTGGAACAAAACTTTCTAGCCCCGTTAGCATCATCATCGGCTCATCGCAGAGGTTTCCAAAAAAAAAACATAAAAATTGCATTGTAAATTAAAAGACAATATATTCAAATCTTTAAGAGGCTAAGAGCTTCAGCGGAAGAATTACCAAAATTGTAAACAATTCTCAGTTCAAAATCCTCCATTAACCTTGTAGACTGAAGCCAACACCATACTCTTGGTGAGAATCAGAGCTCTTGGCAACTGCTCATATGTGAAGATGATACAATATTGGTATTAACTATCACAACGATCGAGTTAAGTCATCATTGACATCATAACGATTCTGGTTTAGGAAGTCAAAGTTAGTTTCTTATCTTATTTTGACATGGATGGACTGGCTGACACTGGGCTATAAATCACTATGCCTAATTGCAAAAGCTTAGCAATGGAGTGTTGAGCAAATTCTTATTTATGACTGTGATAGTTCGCGGCAACGTTTAGTGGCAGCAACAACAGCATTCATCAGGCTAGCACGATATGCACCCTTCTCCAGTTCATGAATCCCAGCTATCGTCGTCCCAGCAGGGGACGTCACTGCATCTTTCAGCTGACCAGGATGTTTTCCAGTCTGATTAACCATGGTTGCAGCACCCAACACCTGCAAAAAAGGAACCCAAATTTCATATGAACAATGTCGATAACCAAAAGAACGGAAGTTCTTGCTTGCTATTTATTAAAGATTAGTCCAGAGTTTAGGATGGCCATGTTGGTCGGAGCTAATCAGATGAATAGTGAGCATTTTCCCAAGTGTATAAAAAACAGATGAATAACTGAGATTAAACAAGCAACATTCGTCGTCCTAAACGGGCATTCATTTTATGCCCCATTCGACATTACTCGACTAAGCAAAGGAATGAGTATACTGCCATTTCCATGGATAGCAAGCGGTAAAACACATGCTGCCACTGTTAAACAAACAAGGGAATGAACAACTTGGCGCAACAAATCCTCGAATTAACTTGTTTATTGACAACTCAAATACAAATAAGGTGATCCACCAAGGAGGCCATAAACTCCTTGATTGCATCCTCAGTGCATTTTTTTATAATAAAAAAAAACACTTTGTGCTGAAATGCATTGTATGAAAGAACTTGAATGTTTGGTTTGCAACATATAGTTTTTGTTTATTATATTTTTTGCTTTAACTTGTTAATGATAATAGATAAACAATTAGAAGAAACACTTTATTAACTAAAATTTATGTAAATTATATATATCTAAGCTCCACGTGTTTATCTTTTTATTAATGTGTAATATAATATGATATAATATATGATAAGAATTATTTGACGATATAAATATCTTATGATTGAATCACTATTTTTATTATAAAGCTATTACAATATACATTTACATACATAATAAAATACTAAAAGTACTATTTGTTGGTCCAAACTAGTATTTACTTGTATTATATAATATTTTTAATACAATTATTTTAAAATATATTGAATTATTGACATGATATTATAATAAGTCTATAACATATAAACAACATTATTTATTTAATAGAATAATAATTTTAACATTATTTTAATATATGATGATAATTAAATTAATATATTACTATTAAATTATTATACCATTTTTTAAGTTAATGAACATTATAGTCTATCAAATAATGAAATAACCTATCTATTTTTCAAATATAATTTACACACTATTTACATACAAATAACAATTTTGTATTCATTTAATTTTTGTGTTGATTTGTGTTTATTTAAATATTGAATATCCTGTTGTGTTTATCTAATTCTTACATCAGTTTTTTTTTAAGTATCTAAAAACTGGCATGGGAAAGTACTCTCACTCACATTAGAAAAGTGACTTCAAGAATGTAAAACGGTTTTACCAAACATTTAGTTTAATTCTCAAGGTGCTTTGGTCCCCAAAAGTGATTCGAGAAAGCAATCCAAAACCCAACCTAGTCAAAAGTGTTTTGTGAAGCGGCAGTAATTTAACCTCCATATGTATTTTGAAAATACCACCAATAATTCTTCGAAGTAGTTTCAGTCATGATTGAGATAGTTTGAGTGTAATAATTTATGCATTATTAACGAGATACCGTTTGTGATGCCAGACTAAGAGCAAGGTCACGAGGAAGACCAGCTGCTACTCCACCATCAGCCAAGGCCTCTATTGCCAAATATATGTATGCTGGGCCACTACCACTGGAATAAGATAGCATAGTTGTCAATAAAAACCATGTCGAAGAATTACAATCAATTGAATGTAAAAAAGCTGCAATCTGCATTAGTAAATAACAAATTGCTTCCATCCAAAAGATCAAAATGCACCATCATGCAGAAGATGTACCTCAAACCAGTTACAGCATCAAAATACTTCTCATCTGCTGTCCATACCTTTCCAATTGCACGGAATAAAGTGGCCACACGTTCTTCATCATCTTGAGTTGCCGTCTCCCCGACACACATGACTGAGAATATTCAAGCTTTTAAAGGCATGGAAATTGTTTTGGGGAAAAATCAAAATGACATCCTTTTTTCCCTCAAATTAACAAAGAAGCATTCATTATGAAAAAATCAATGGAAAGGTGCCCCTTCTTCCACACAATAATGCAATATGGTTATAATATGCTCTAGGATGCATTTAATACATTGGTTAAGTTTAAAGAGAAGCATATATTTTTTTCACCTGATGCTGCTTGTCCAACAGCTGAAGGTGTATTTGGCATTACCCTGATTATCCGACGCTGACCAGACCACTCCTGTGTTCATTATTGAACGTATAGCAGAATCAAATCAATTTTTGAAGATTTTTTGACACCACAATCCCATCTCCAGAACAAAAAATAATACAGGAGAAATAACATGGTGAGAATGGAAACAAGTTGGAAAGCTTTAAATAGTTGATGGCAGCTGACAGAAAAATTATGTTGCATTAGTTTTGCAATTATTCCAGTTCATCATAACAGTCCAGAAACAAGGAATATGTTGTTAGCTGTTATGCATCATAAGCAAGGTGGAATCATACAGGAGCAAGATGGCACTAAATTCAGCAAAGATCTCCAATCCCATTAGTGCATTACATTTTACCTATCATATACCAATAGATACACTATCATGAGAACCCATAAATTTTACTTGTCCACCTTTTGTGTCAATTAGCTATAAATGCTATTTAAATCATAATCCCACATGCCGCCTCACTACCAAAAGGGTGGATTTTTTATATTAATGGTTAGTCAATTAAGATTCAGAATTCAAATCTTGTTTATCCATACACACACCAAAATGGAGGCTAAATATACAAACAATAGTTGAACCCTGGTTCTCAATTGACTAACCATTAATACCACTTCCATTGGCTTAATGTAGTCATGTTTCACAAGATTGTCTGCTATGCAGATCGTTCTTTTATGTCATAATAAAGCATAAAGGTTGTTTCTCATTAGGATGGAAATATTCTTAGAATACAATTTCTCTAACTTAATAGAGTGCCAATCTATTTGGATTGGCCTAATATGATCATATTTCACAAGATTATTTGCAACGTGGATGATTGTTTCTTTGTCATAATAAAGAACGAAAACCTTCTCACCCAGACAACCTACATAGTTAATGAACTGTAGCTCTGTATCACTGGAACTACATAATTTTTTTGTTTTTTGTTGTGCAAATCCACTAGCCACTAATGGAAGTGCAATAGCCAAATGTAAACTTTCTATCCTCAGCAGATCTCGCCTGATCTGTACATATACACTTTCATAACAAGGTATTTGTTGCAGGCACAAAACAGTCTTTTTTTCTAGGCATCTTTGTTAGCATAAGCAGTGTTTGAGTATGTGATTGATAATTTAAGGGATCTATAAATCATTGTAAATACCCTATCCACCCTACTCGTTCACCTATTGTGTGTCAGCTAGTTGACACAGAGAAGAAGCTTGGGTAAGTAATCTTTAAATCCTCGAATATAATAGTACTTCACAGACCAAAGCCTGGGTCAGAAGTCTGGGCAGTAAACAAAACAGATTTGTAAGAGGTTAAATGTTTAGTTGGATGTGTGATTTTACTAGGATTTAAATATATATAACATTATTATTTTGGAACAAGAGGTAGAACCCCAACAAACAATGAAAAAATTGGAATTGTTAAGGTGATATTGGCCTAATTAATTACTATCAACCATATGGTTTTAAATAAAGCCCACTATAAGAACCATGTAACAGAGACCTAGGCAGTTAGGCACATGGCTCATTATTATTGAGAACCATAGTTCCTCATAAGCCATAGGTACTCTACCGGAAAGGTTAGAACAGAAAGAAAGAGAAAAATAGCATTCATTACTCCATATAAATGATCTCCATGAATCAACACATCGAATATCTAGGGCAGTTATGAAATAAGTTGATAAAGATAAAAAACTACAACCCGGTGCACGAAGCTCCCGCCACGCGGGGTACCGGAGAAGGAATCCATTGTACGCAGTCTTACCTTGCTTTTTTTTGCAAGAGGCTGTTTCCAGGATTTGAACCTGTGACCTTTTGGTCACAAGGCAACAACCTTACCGTTGTGCCAAGGCTCCCTTCTAAATAAGTTGATAAAGATAATTAAAAATAATAAAACAACCAACCTGCAAATCTCTTAGCTTAATTCCAGCAGCTATGGATACTAAAAGTTTCTCATCCGATAAAAAGGGTTTCAAATCTGACAAGACTTGTTTAGCTGCAATTAGCACTGGTTATCACCATTTGAAACAATATGTTTGGTATAAAACTCAGAACTTTAAACAAAATCTAGATCATGCACATGCAAATTGATAGTGGACTTTCAAAGAACATGTTCCAATAATTCAGATACAAAGAAGTCTACAAAGTAAACTTTATGTATATTAAAGGGATAATCACTTTTAGCTAAGATGACCTTTCTGAAGAATAAAAAATATAGCACAATTCTAAGAATAGGAAATTATGACATGTAAAAAGCTCATTTAGTCAGCAGATTCTGCACATTGTGCATGAATAATACATTGATAAAAATATACTTTGGTGAATAAGTTATCATTTTCTTTTTTTTTAAAAAATCATCTGAAATCTTTGCAGAAGATTTTTGCCAACAAGCTGGTAAAGATATGGTAGGATGATACATGCTTGGAAGCTTAGGTAGCGAACGCAGGAGAATTTTCCATTTTCTGTTTTCCTTTTCCAGAAAATAGAAAAGGATTTTTTAGTGTTTTCTAATTTTCTAGAAAATACTTTTTTATTTTTTGGAAAACGAAAATAGAAACAGAAAACGATTTTCTGGAGTTTTCTAATTTTCCAAAAAACGCTCCTTTATTTTCTAGAAAACGGAGATGGAAAACACTAACCAAATGCGTTTTCTTAGAAAATGAAAATAGAAAATGGAAAATTTTCTCTCTACCAAACGCCTCCTTAGATTTACCTAAAGATCCCCCCTCACTTCACTACCAACTAACCATTTTATAGAGGATCAAATTGATTAGTCATATTCATGAAAATCTGGAAACTAGCTATTGAGAGTAATATAAGAGAGGTTCAAACTTAAATCTCAAACTAAAAATAGAGACAATCTTATTGTGGAAAATAAGTGGAAGAAAGAAGCGGTCAATACAACTGTAGATTTGTATAAAGGGTGAGCTCTAAGTTCCTAGATTCTTATATGTGATAATATATTCATCAATCATATTTAACATAATCCTCCTTGATGTAAGTTATTTGAAAGCAATGTTATGTCAATTTGGAATCTAAATAAATTTAATTATGGAGAATAATTTTAGAAGATAATGGTGAAATATCTTTAATAGAATGAAGATTAAATGGTTGAAATAAAGTGGAGCTCTTGGAGGCTTGTGTGGATTGGTGCGTTCCACTGGGTCAAAAGGAAAATTTTTAAGGTTGTGGAATGACCAATCATATTTATGGATCAAAGTGCTAGGAAGTTGGAACAACACCATGAAAAATGCCAAATGCACAAGTAATATTGTTAGGACAGATCAGACTAAAAAAAGATTCCTAACGAGGAGAAATTGGGCATAGTTCAAAGAGAGAATAATTTGAGCGAAAACAAGTTGCAATGGTGTGGACATGCTCCAATATGATCATGCAATTTATAGTTAGGCGAGTTGAATCTATTAGTGTAGAATGTGTAAGGGGTAGAGAGATCAAAGAAATCTCTAGCTGATGTAATAAAACGTATTTTAATTGACTTGAATATTACTAATGACATTGTGGTGCACTAAATTTAATAAAGGAATAAAATTCATGTATCGTACTCTAAATAATTAGCACTTACACCACTTACACCATTATACAGCTTGATAATGATGATGATAATACTCAAATAAGCAATTATAAATATGCTGCAAAAACTTTTGATAAAGATATTCTCTTCTCTTTGTCCATTTGTTTTCAATTTTGCATCATTTTGCACTTTGAGAAATTCTTATATAATACATCTGAAAAGTTTGTCTTAAGTTAAAAAATACATCTTATATGATAGTAAATCCAGTAACACAAGCTGATCGTGTAACTGATATGATAAATAAATATATGATAAGAGTCAAAAGAATTTTTTTACCTGTGATTCTTTATAATTGTTCTATATCCCAGAGTATCAATGCAATAATAGAAAATAAATCAAAAAACTAAAGCATGTCAAATAAGGATTTGCTTTGGATTTTACCAGAATAAATTAAAAAATTTGACCACAAACATAAGTGACAAAGAAGTTTTTTCTTTTCTATATCTCATTGGGAATATGTAATTGATGTGAAAAGTCAATTGAGGGGACAGTCAACATAAAGAAACTGTTACCTGTGATTGATTATGTTTGTTCTATATCCCATTGGGAATATGAATATAATAGTGAGAAGACAAATCAAAAAATGAAGTAAATAAAGGTAAAATAAAAACCTGAATTCCCTGCCAAAGGTAGAGATTGTTTTCTTAGACATGCAAGACCACAACTAGAGAAGCTTGATTACAAAACCCAAGTAGTAATGTACCAAAGAAGCTTTATTCAAACTAAAAATCCTTCAAGGCACAGCCATATAAGCAAACATGCAGAAAGACTATGGCATTTGCATCAAAAATATATCCAAATTACACTATATAAGTAATATAGAGCAGTTAATGCCCAAAAGTTCCTTATCAAATATGAATTAACTTATCATCATAGAAGTAGACATGGCAGAATGGATACAAATGGCAAATCTAGGCCTTTGTATTCAGAATTAAAAAGTTGTTCCTCTATCAAGAGTTTGTAGAGAACCATACCTACTTGAGGTTTCACAGAAAGAACAACTATGTCACTCTCATCAACAACCTGTCATAAGAAAAGGTCAAAATGCCAAACAAGTAAAATAACTTTCAGAAACTAACTGCCCAAAGTTTAGATGGAAAATAAACTACTTTGTAAATGAAAGACATTTGTAGAAATGTTCTAGCCAAAGGAAAAAAGAAAAGCAGATTGACAAGGAAGAAATTATAAAAGATTTCAGTATTAAAAGAGTATCATATTCTAAAGAATGCATTGACATCTTCGCTAGTGGACTCTTTAATGGGGTGGGCCTAGTGGTCTCAAGAGTTGGAAGGTCCAGCATTTATCTGCTGGCATTCAACTCTGATTAGCTGAAAGAGTTCAATTCATAATCCAATTAGTAACAACATTTAAGCAAATGGCGTTTTTTTCATTCAGCCTTTTATCACCATACACTGACTCTTCATTGTATGTAACTTTTGGGGAGTCTCACTTCTTTACCTCTTAGTTACATAAGCAAAAAGACCTGACCCAACAATCCTAAAGGAGAAAAATTCTGGGTCTTTATTTGGACTGGGTAGGGCTTCAAGTTTCCATATAAAATTTAATTTGTCAGACCTTTGCATAAATACCAAAAAAATTATCCAACTCAAATTCAATAAACTACAACAACAACAAACTACACCAATCAAATTTTATCCCACTAGTTGAGGTCAGCTATATGGATCCTTCTACGTCATTGGACTCTATCCCCTACTATATCATTTATACCTAAATAAATTTTATCTTGTTTTATTGTTACTAACTAAATCTTCTTTTGTCTTCCTCTTCCTCTTCCTCGTTTGATGTGCGTATTTGTTATAGTTTCACATCACCTAACTGGAGCATTTATTAGTCGTCTAAGTACATATTCGTACCACCTTAAACGTGTCTCTTAGAATTTTTTCTCAATAGATACAACTCTAACTTTCCCTCTAATGCTTTCATTTTTATTCTGTCCATTCTCATGTGTCCACACATCCATCTTAACATCCTCATCTCTGTAACTCTCATTTTCTGCCTATGTGCTCAAGTCACAACCCAACATTCAGCGTCATATAACATAACACGTCTAATCGTCATTTTGCAGAACTTTTCTGTAAATTTTAGAGATACTTTACAATCATATAAAACACTCGACACTCTTCTTCATTTCAACCATCCTGCTTGTATTTTATGTAAAACATCTCTCTCAATCTCTATATCGTCTTGCAAAAATGATCATAAATACTTAAAACTATCATTTCCAAACAACTCGTCATCTCTTATCTTAATATTTGTTTCATTACGTCTAATATTGCTATACTTAAATTACATATATTCTGTCTTTACTCTACTAAGCCTAAAACCTTTAACTTCTAATTTTTCCAACCAAGATTCTAGTGTAGCATTTACTTTTTCATGTGCCTCATCTACTAAAACAATATCATCTGCAAATAATATACACCATAGTATTGTGTCTTGAATGTATCTAGTGAATTCATCCATAATTAGTGCTATAGGGACTTAAAGTTGATCTTCGATGTAACCTTATTTTTATCGGAAATGAGTTTAATTAGTTAATCCACCTGAAGTCTTCACTTTGATCGTTACTTCCTCATATATATCCTTAATTGATTCAATATATGCTACGCTAACACTTCTTTTTTCCGGAACTCTAGATAATTTTTCCAACCTTATTTTATCTTGTTTTATTGTTACTAACTAAATCTTCTTTTGTCTTCCTCTTCCTCTTCCTCGTTTGATGTGCGTATTTGTTATAGTTTCACATCACCTAACTGGAGCATTTATTAGTCGTCTAAGTACATATTCGTACCACCTTAAACGTGTCTCTTAGAATTTTTTCTCAATAGATACAACTCTAACTTTCCCTCTAATGCTTTCATTTTTATTCTGTCCATTCTCATGTGTCCACACATCCATCTTAACATCCTCATCTCTGTAACTCTCATTTTCTGCCTATGTGCTCAAGTCACAACCCAACATTCAGCGTCATATAACATAACACGTCTAATCGTCATTTTGCAGAACTTTTCTGTAAATTTTAGAGATACTTTACAATCATATAAAACACTCGACACTCTTCTTCATTTCAACCATCCTGCTTGTATTTTATGTAAAACATCTCTCTCAATCTCTATATCGTCTTGCAAAAATGATCATAAATACTTAAAACTATCATTTCCAAACAACTCGTCATCTCTTATCTTAATACTTGTTTCATTACGTCTAATATTGCTATACTTAAATTACATATATTCTGTCTTTACTCTACTAAGCCTAAAACCTTTAACTTCTAATTTTTTCAACCAAGATTCTAGTGTAGCATTTACTTTTTCATGTGTCTCATCTACTAAAACAATATCATCTGCAAATAATATACACCATAAGATTGTGTCTTGAATGTATCTAGTGAATTCATCCATAATTAGTGCTATAGGGACTTAAAGTTGATCTTCGATGTAACCTTATTTTTATCGGAAATGAGTTTAATTAGTTAATCCACCTGAAGTCTTCACTTTGATCGTTACTTCCTCATATATATCCTTAATTGATTCAATATATGCTACGCTAACACTTCTTTTTTCCGGAACTCTAGATAATTTCTCTTGGGACTCTATCATAAACTTTTTATTTCAATAAATACTTCCAGTGATGTATTTGAGCTTCATCAATTATCGTTGAGAAGATACAAAGCTTCTATTGTCAATCTTCCATGCATTAACCCAAATTGATTTTCGATAACCACGGTCTACTTCTTTAATCTTTTTTTCTATTACTCTTTTCTAAAGTTTTATGGTATAACTCATTAGTTTAATACCCCTATAGTTTGCACGATTTATACTATTAATGACCTAGTTTCTCAAATTCAATAAACTATTAATGGTAAAAAAAAATAGAATACAAGAAAGCTAACAAATGTTGACCCTACTCCAAATTTAAAAATGAAAAAAGAATTATACAAGTTAGGGATTGTGGTTTGTTTCCTATTGTTATTTTTGTTGTAAAAAGGTCGTTTGTGGTGTGTGTGAGTGCAATTAAAGTTAATTCAAAACTTGATCCAAATAAAATCCTAAAACCAACTAGATTTGAACATCGCTGTAAAGGAATTCACTAAAGAGAAGGATTGGTTTGGATTTAGGTCGGGGCAACTTTCCCTGACCCAAAACTAGGTCAGTCAGGGTTGGGAAAATATGACAGACCATGCAATTAACAAATTTCTAAAACTACAACAAAAGATTATCCATCTATTCTATAATTATAAGTTGAGAAACATAATAAATAAGAGCACTGTTCAAATACAGAAGCCAATAAATGAGACCCCAATGAATTCTTGGCCATGTGAAGGAGTCCTGAACAGATCCAGATCACATTCTTGGATAAGTATCTGGCTTCCTACTTTTGATCAGTTGAAATTACTTTCACTGCCAGTATGAATGCATGAGGCGTCTCTTAGGTATAGCAGCTGGGTTGAGGACATCACACCGAAACAGCACTTTTCTTATCTGTTTGACATTTGTAATGGTCAGATATCCAGCTTAGGGAACTTAACTTGGAGTGTCCAAAACTCATATTTATTTCAGAAAAGCAACTTCCAGTCCGGATGTATTTGAGCTTCATCAAATCTTTCGTTGTCTGGGTGATGCCTTTAACAGCATTGTCACACATTGGCATTGAGATCCAACTAGGGTCTTTTCTAGCAGCTCGGCATATTTTATGTTAGTCCATGGGGATTTGTTGGATCCTTGGAAGGAGGCTATTTGGATTTCTTATGCAACCATTAGACTGAAGGTTTTTAACTCGGTAAGTTTCGTATGTCAAACACCAGGGACATAATTAGAAGGAAGCATGTTCCTCTTGATGATATCTTGTATATCAACTATGCAGAAGCAGCTGAGAAAACTTGAGTTATTCTTTACCTTCCTCTGCTTTTTTTGGATGGCAGCTGATTCATTTGTGCTTCTCAATTCATTAGTCTGGGCACCTAACTCCAGATCTCTAGAGTTCTAAAGCTAGGAGTCCCAGCATAGGCAAACAATGGATGATGTTCACCCCTGGCTCATGCGTGGCTGCACGTTCTTTTGGCAGCGCAGGTGCAGTCTGGCATTTCTAAATTCCTGTCTCAAAGCTCTACACATTTGGGAGGATGATTCACTATGGCTTTGGAGGGTTAGAGTGCCTGCTGCTGCTTCATTTGGCTACAGGATCCTGTGTAAGCTTCATGGTCTAATTCATGGCTGATTCTGCAACTGTGTTTGGCTTTTCCTTTTTTATCTCTGTAGCCTGGTTGTATCACTATATGTACTGACTCCGAGTTTATGTTAAATGAAATAGAAATAAACCAACTTGGTACTCTGAATTCATTTTTTCAAACCAGCCCATGAATTATGAACAATCTACCACAACAATCAGAAAGTGGAACCTTCATTGGAGTAGTGATGAGCACAATGAACTTAAATTCATTATTCATGGTCGTAAGGTTAATAGGATCAGAGGTGGATCCAAGAAATCCTGTTTAGGCTCATGCTATGTAAGAACAGTATCCTATCTAGTTCGATCCAATACCTTCTGTAGGGATCACCCAATGACTTCAGCTGTTGACACAAGCTCTTTTCCACTTGTTGTTCAATTGGATTGACCATTTTCACCTTCTCAAGTTTTTGGTATGCTTCACCCACCTACAACCAAAACAGGGAAGGAGCATCCTATTCATGCACCAGAGTTTCTAAAGGGCTATGATGGCTAAACGCTCGCATATGCCCATAACTTGGCATATTTGTATAAAATTGTGGTCGTTTCTTACAAAAATGAGTTTGTTGGATGAATGAGACTTGCAAACAAATAATAAGGACAATATAAAGGTCTGCCCAGACACCAGCTAAAACATTGCATCATTTTGTTCTACTGTTTGTTGAATCTTTATAGATAATCATTTGGCAACCAAATTTTCATGTTTTGTTCTGGTTAACAAGAATGTTCATGATGCATGTAGCATGAATTATGCAACAGATGATAGTCATCTATCATAGCCGCCTCCAAAGTAAATAAGTTGGAAGAAATAGGGTCTCATGGTGGTGATGATGGTAATCATCTATCACTCAGTTTTCCTTTTTCACCAGACCAAAAGTAATTTGAATTCACTTTACTCAATTATCGCACCTCAAAGTTGATATAGAGGGACTAATTTAGGCAACGAGTCCAAGCAAAATAGCTTCTAAAGCAAACAGATTAAACAAAATCACATATTTGACTTTAATTTGTTAAGAATGCCTATAACAAGTTGACCACGCAACGAACGAGAAGGATTAAGAAAGCCGATGATACCTGGGAGTTAGTCTCAAGGATTCGCACGCCGAATGATTCAAAGACGAGGCGACGCTCAGGACGCCGATGTGCGGTGCGGATGCTAGGTGGGGGGAGGACGCCAGACTTGGCGACACCCCGGGCGATGCTCTCTGCCATGTTCCCAGCGCCAATGAACCCTAGCTTGAATATGTCCGCAGATGGTGCCGCCATCTCCGACAAGCACGAACTCTCGACAGATCCACTAGCCCTCCAAATCGAAGCGATTCAGCCTTCCTCTGGCAGCCGGCAATGCTGGCCGAATGGCGGCGGCCGGAAGTGGAGACTTAAGGGGTCGGCAGGAGGAAGAATTAGGGCAGCAAACGCTCCGTCTTCCAGATGTCCTCGACGACATGGAAGCGCCTCTTAACCCGGTAAGCAGATAATAAAATCACGAGACTTGATGCGTTGAGCCTGGAGTGAACCAATTTTTTGTCCACGCGGCCCAACGTATTCGAAGGCGATTTAATTTTTTTTTTTAAATTTAGATGGTTGTATTTTTTTTGTATCTTAACTACTATAATGATATCGTGGGATAAATCAATAAAAATTATTAGATGGATGATTTTAATTAACAGTATGAGTGATCAAATTTTAGATGTAATGAAAACAGTCCAGGTTAAATATTTTTGAATCGATTCTGACGTATGTATAGAATTTTTTAAAAATTAAAATCGATGATACTGAATACATTAAGATAATGTTATTTGTACTTATTTGATTTATTTTCTCGATAAAGATAATCGAAGAGGAATCGACAATTTCATATTCTTTTAGAGTGATCAAAGTTGAGCTCGTGATTATGGTACAGCGGTGGTAGGACGTTCACATTGTCCATCGATCTCAACGATTATAAATTTATATATATATATATTAAATAGAATGTCAAATTAAACTATATATGAATGAATATTTTTTTATTTATCTCTATTGTAATTGATTAATATTTTTAAAAACTATTTGATCAATATTGTTAAAAAATAAATTAAAATTAATTTAACTTAATTATTCAATAGATTAATGAAATTTTTTATTATTTAGATTTTTAATCAAATTAATCGGTATTTTATTGTTTGATTTATTTAATTTGTGTAAAAAAATAAATGGATTCTATTTTTTTTTAAATGGATTTAATTGATTTCGAATTAATCGGTTCGTTAGTTTCAATTATTAATACAGTTGAACCGATCGGTTCGTTAGTTTCAATTATTAATACAGTTGAACCGAGCTTTTCTCTATGAGATCCTTAGGCTATGTTTGATATGAGTTAATATAATTAATGTAATCAAATTTATAATTTATAATATAATGTAATATGTATTATATTATTATATTTGATTGGCGATGGATGATTATAAAAATGATTACAAACAATGTTTGGTATTATTTTTAAAATATAATTCATATTATTATAAAATGAAAAAAATATTTTTATATTTTCGTCTGAAGATAATTAAATTCTTAGTTGATTCATTGTGTTGATGGTCGCCAATCGATCGGCGACCAACCAATCATCAGTCGTTGGTCGTCGGTCGTCGATCGTCGATCAATCGTCGACCGTCGATCAATTGTCGACCGTCAATCTCCGCCCATCGATTGTCGGTCATCGAACGATAGTTGGTCGTCGGCCTCCGGTCGATCACCGGTCGTTGGCCATCAGTCGATCGTCGATCACTGATCATCGGTTGTCGGACGGTCATCGGTCGTCGACTGATCGCCGATCGTTGATCGTCGAATGATCGCTGATCATCGATCGATCGACGTCGATTGATCACCGGTTGTCAACCGACCGTCGATCGTCAGTCGTCAGTCGTCGACGGCCGTTGGCCTCCCTCGGTTGTCGATGACCGTCGCCAGTGGTCGTCGTCGACGAGCATCGAGATGTAATGAGAAAAAAAAAATATTTTTATCGTGATAAATATTGGATCCGTAATATAATCAAATTACATAACTTTTCCTTTGTAATTCAGATTACGAATCTTGTTTCTTTTTTGTAATCTGATTACATTAAATTACGTCTTTAAAATTATATCAAATAAATTAATCCACCTTGTAATATAATTTTAATTACATTACAGAGTTATTTATCCCTCACCAAACATGTCTTTATTTTCTCAAAAATCACAAACCGTGCAATTCAAATTACTAAATTATATAATAATTTTTTTAAAAACACTATTGGTACATTTCCCTATCAATTGTAGATAGACTGCATAAAGTATCTATGGAATACTCTGGGTTAGTAGGAGCCAAATTGCTCCCGATAAAATAAAAATAAAATTATGTTTGACGAAGTTTGCAGGTCTTTGATTTTTTTTTCTCTTGTCAATTTCAAAGATATTATAATTTATTTCATTTATATTGATTGTAAAAATGACTGACAAGGACTCTCGAAGCGAGATCTTTTACTCTCGGTAGATAGACTATGTGAAAAAAAAAACAAAAAAAAAATTATTAGTGAGTATTTTTTTTTATTTAAATAATTATATTATATTTTTGCTTCTTCGAATCTAAAAATTCCTCTTTTTATCGGCATTAGATAAAAAAACAAATAAACGCTTTTTTTTTATGTTTTGAATAGTTATTTTATTTTATTTTTTATTTTGATTATTGATACAAGTTTCATATATCAATTTGGGGCCTCTTGAATGCAATTCCACGACTATTTTGACCTTAATTTTGTTGCAATTTCAAAATTAACTTAAACACCTAATTGTAATTTTGCGGTTGGCTATAAAATCATGATAGTTGGTTGAGCAGCTATTTGATTGTAATCTTAAGATCAAAACCCAAAAATAAATAAATAAATAAATAACCGCTTCCTAACCACCTAGCCATTGATTTGAAGAGAAGGCCCGGAACAGTTGGACGAAAGTCAAATTTCGATGTGATATTTAAAATTTTCATTCGGATTTAAAAGTTCTCTATTATTTTTAATCATCGGATCAAAAAATATAATTTTCATGTGATTTATCTCTCTTTATTATCATTGAGAGACCTAAGATGAAGAACTTTGGAGGCAAACATAATCGTCTTTTGCTATAAAAGATAAAACATGACGCACTAATAAAAATGAACCTTTTAATCACTTGTGCATGATCAAGGGATTGCTTAACTAGGCAATCACAAAATCATGATAGACACTTGAATTGAGCATAAAGTTAAAGTTGTTTGGTTGAGCAACCATCTAATTGTGATTTGCGAGTCGGGTGTCGAGCCTCCACTGCATTTAGGTGTTGGTAAAGCCAAAGGCCTACCGTGATTGACTCTATTTCTTCGCTGTAGGACTGACAAGAAGAGACCCCTTTTGCTACAGTAATATATTCGATAGATTTTTAGAGTATTACTACTAACTTAGAGAATAGAGATGATGGAGAAAGGAATGAGATTTATGGGATCTAAAAGGAGCTTAAGGATGTGGGAGCTTAGACACTCAAGAGTCAGGAGCATCGAAGGTTAAGCGCTCGAACATTTGGGAGTTGAGAGCTCAAGCACTCGGAAGCATGAGAGGTCGGAAAGTTAGAAGTCGAAGGAGTCGAGAACTCATCAACTCGGAATGTCGAGAATCAAAGGAGTCCAGTGCATGAAAAGTAATAAACTCAGGATTCGATAACACAAGGAGTTAGAAACTCGAGGACCACTAAAGGGATTCTTTTTGACAACTATCACATTTAACTCTCCCATAACAACTTCTCCAATAATAATTCCTGAACAAATAGTATGTCAGGTGAAAATTCTCGGTAACAATTGTCCCCTAACAATCCATTAAATGACAACATAGGAAAATAACTTCAATCAACGAGAAGCTAACCTCAGAGGTACTATATAAAAATAAGTTGAGGTAAAGAAAGCTCGGGTTACACTTTTTGTTTACTAGCTACATTCTATATTTCATGTTTTCTTGTTTGACTCAAATATCGAAGAGAATTGTCAAATTGTTGGTGTTCTATGACCTATATTACATTTGACAGAATATTATTGCGACATGATCGAATCCACTCTCAGTGAAAGAGGAGTAAAAATTGACTACATCACAGCTCAAATTCCAGCTAAAATAAGTTTGCAGAGGGATAAACTATGGAGATCAACTACACTACCGTGAGCACTTTCAAATTTATCCGATGGAAAGATCAGAATAGATCGATTTTAGATGAAATGAAAAAGATATATATCATAGAATATGAAATGTATACATTCAAAAATAAAATAAAATCAACATTCAATTGAGCAGCTACTTGATCAAAACCTCGGGCTCACTTAATCATAATTTAGTTATAATTTTGCGGTTAACTTAATACTTAAATTTAGATATATATATATATATTTTTTAAATTAAAGCTTAATTTAACAATTGGAAAAAAAAATAGAATATGGTATTTGGAAATTTTATATGCTTAGATAATTTATAATTTAATTAGCAAATCGCTAAGGTTTGAAAATTTTAATTAAAAAAAGGATTAATAATGAGTTGACAAAGTCAACTCATATTACTCCTATATATGGAATTTACGCACCTCCCTTCTACATTTAATTAACAACTTCAATCTAATTCCTTAAAATTACACACAAAATAAGAATATTCCTTAACCGACTTAACTAACTCTGTTTCACTTTTAGCATTCGTCGTCCTCCCTGAATCCTCTCCTGCCCATTCTCTTCTCCTCCATTTCCTCTCCTCCCTCCTCCTCTCTCTCGCATTTCTGTCTCTCCCTTTCTCGGGAAAACAGGCTGTTGCATCGCCATTGTCGTCTCCCCATTAATTGCAAAGGTCAGTACTTCGGTTTCCCTGCAGGCAATGAGCAAGACGGTCGGAGAAATTAGCATGGCCGCCCGGGTGGTGGCCTTCTCCCCGGCGCTCCTGCTCCTGCTCTTCGCCCTCTCCAGCCCTGCCGCAGCTAAGCTCTCCACCGGTTACTACCAGAAGACGTGCCCCAAGGCGGAGCAGATCATATCGGACGTGGTCACCGGGAAGCAGATCTCCACCCCGACCACCGCCGCTGGCACCCTCCGGCTCTTTTTCCATGACTGCTTCGTGGGAGGCTGTGACGCATCCATGCTCATCTCGACCAATGCCTTCAACCGCGCCGAGCGCGACGCCGACGACAACGTCTCTCTTCCCGGCGACGCCTTCGACACCGTCATCCGCGCCAAGACAGCGCTGGAGCTGCAGTGCCCCGGCGTTGTCTCCTGCGCCGACGTGCTGGCGCTGACCACCCGCGACCTGGTCCTCATGCTCGGCGGGCCATTCTACACCGTGCGCCTCGGCCGCAAGGATGCGCTGGCCTCCGCCGCGGCCTCCGTCCCCGGGAACCTGCCGAAGCCCAACATGACCATGGACCAGCTCATCGACGTATTCGCCAAGAAGGAGATGACGGTGCAGGACATGGTGGCGCTCTCCGGCGCTCACACCGTCGGCTTCTCCCACTGCAACCAGTTCGCCTCCCGCGTCTTCAACTACGACGGCAGCGGCGGCCACGACCCGACGATGAACCCCGAGTACGTACCTTCTAACGCGCACGATCGACCTCTGTCATCTATCTCCAATCAATCAAAAACAATCTCCGTTTCGTTGGGATTTCCAGGTACGCGGCGGCGCTGCGGCAGGCGTGCTCGAACTACGAGAAGGACCCGACGATCGCGGCGTTCAACGACCTGATGACGCCGGGGAAGTTCGACAACGTGTACTACCAGAACGTGATCCGGGGGCTGGGGTTGCTGGCGTCCGACTCCTTGTTAGCGGCCGACAAGCGGACGCGGCCGCTGGTGGAGCTCTACGCCGCCAACCAGACCGCCTTCTTCAACGACTTCGCCAAGGCCATGGAGAAGCTCAGCCTCGTCGGGGTGAAGACGGGCAGAAATGGAGAGGTCCGCCGCCGCTGCGACGAGTTCAACAGCCTCTCCGCTTGATCAGTCCGATCGATCGCCCTTTGCAAATGATCACATTTAATTTAATCATCTAGTGAATGAGAGAGGCAAACATGTACGCGTATCTATAGAACTCTTGATATATGTTTTTTTGTTAAAAAGCTTTCTGAAAATTTATTGGTTTTGATTGATATTTAATTACTTGTATTCTAAATTATCCATGTAATTATTTTGTGCTGATCGGATTGTATGGTTCACATGACAAAATATTGCTGTGCACTTCAATTCTAACTATCCATGAGACAAAGGTAGAATGAATTTCAAAGGCATTAGCTAATTAATATTATCTGATCCTTAATTTATAAGTATTTTCTTTCTTAGTTTATCAAAACTTTCATCTCTCATCTTTCATTATTAAACATTTGATCCTCTTTGAATTGATGTGTTTGAAGTTTATTCATCTTTGATCTATTAAGAGTTCATATCACTCATCTAACATTAATTCTCTTTGATCTATTTAAAATTTTTTATTTATTTATTGCTAATTTAACATCCAATTCTTTTTTGACTTATTAAAACTTTCATTGTCAAGTATTAAGTTCTTTTGATCTACTTGAACTTCCATTTTATTAAGACTGATAATATTGATAGAGAAGTAAATAGTGATTTATTTAGTTTTTTATTTATTGATCGTGAGCTCATTTATAAAAAATTAATATGCAATAAAAAATAAATGAAACAAAATACAAAACATTACAAGCACAAAAACACCTGAATTTTATGTGATTTGGAATCTCTAATTTTCACTTCATTGCCTAGTAGCGATAACATTAGTATATTTTTTCCTTCTCAAATACTTTTCGAAACCCGAAAAACCTCTTGCAATTTTTATTCTTACAAGCAATACAATCAAGAATACAAAATATAATAGCAAATAAGAATAACACAAATGAAATAATTTTATAACAATAAATCTTTTATAAAGGTTTGAAATATAATAATACTTTCCCTCGAAACCTCCCAGAATTAGCATGCAAAATCCTTCGTAAAACTCTCTTTTATATATTACAGTTTATGGCTAAAATTAGTCCAATAGTCAATTATATTGCTTGAGCACAATTAATCGATTGTTTTACTATAATTTGAATGTTACTCTGCTCTATTATCTCAACGACTTCATCCAGCTCAACAACAATCGAGTGATATTTATTAGACAAATTCTCCAAACAACTACAAAACATTCTATTCGCTCCACAGTGTCACAACTCAGCTATTATTACTCAGTAGTCGATTGATCATACTACAAAACCCTCAGGATAATCCATTAGCTAGAACAGTATAGATGTTGTTACAAGTGGACAGGGGTCGAATCTCGACGTGAGATCTAAAATTCTCATCCGACCTCAGAAGCTATCAGTTATTTCTGGCCAATAGGCCAAGGAACATAGCCCCCTTGTGATTTATCTCCCCTCACAATCACTGAGGGATCAACGGTAAGAGATGTTGGGAGTGAGCGTAATCGCCTTTTGCTACAAAAGTTCATCAATAAACTATTACTCTATATCCGTCAATTGATACCTTTATTTCAGCCCTATCAAAATTACATTTTTAAGAATTTATCATTGTCAAATATTGGATCCTTCTTTATTTATTTGGACTTCCCTTCTCATCTCTAACACTTGACCAATCTTGATCTATTAAGACTTTATTTTTTGCATCTGATTAATATATAGTCTTCTACGATATGTTAAGACTTTAATTACATATCTAATATTTGATTCTCCATGACCTATTATGATCTCACCTTTCTCATATCAAGTGTCCAATCAATCGTAACTCACTTGAACTCCTCTCTCGTCAACTCTCTGGTGAACTTTTTATTACCAAGTTTTTGATCAACCATAACCCATTGGACGGTTCAACTTATCAATTTTCTATTGAACTTTCAATTGCTAAGTGATCATTTAACCATGACTCTAACATATAAGTGAAAAAAAAATTCAATTTTATTAACTCTAGATCAAATGCCCATTGCACTAAGCTTGAATAGTATGTCAATTACATAATCATTCCCTACAAATACTTCATTTTTGGACAGAACAAATATATCCGACTATAAAACAATGTGAAAGTCATGCTTGTTTAAAAGTGATCCGGATATCAAATTCTTCTGAATCTCCAGAATATATAACACATTATTCAGAGTGGGTTCTTTATCCGAGGTCATTTTTAGCACTACTTTTCTCTGGCTCATAATGTTCAAAGTTGCTAAGTTTTCCATGTACAATTTCTCTCCTTTGACTTCTTCAAAATTGTGGAGCAACTCCTTATTACAGTATACATGTCTGGTGTCACCAACAATCCAATATTCAACCATCATTGCTGAGGGTTAGAACCCACTATGTTTAGCTCAGAGATCACATCACAGAGGTCGTCCACCTCTAACCTCTCATTCAAATTGACCTCCTTTTTTTTTTCGAATTTCTGCACTCTGAAAACTTGTAAGTGAACTTTTTCTTACTAACATCTCCTTTGGGTCCCATTTTGAAAGATATAGAATTCTTTCGTTTCGAGCTTTGAACTTGCTATCGCATTAGTCTGAGAGAATATATATATCTCTATGAATTGTTGTTATCTTCTTCGATTCGAAGTCGAACAATTAGTTCCTCCATATTCATTTTTTTCTGTTTATGCTTCAAGTATTTCTTGAAAGTCGAAAGATAGCTTTTCTCGTTGCCTTCCTCGATTCACAAATATTTGGTAGCAAAATTAAATGCTAAAACAGTCTAGCACCACAAATGTTTAGCAGAAAAATTAAACTCTTATTCTTAGAAAATTATTCCATTTGTTTCATCATCGTAAAAAGTTGAAACTGTCAACCTAACATCTTCTATCGGTCTGTTCCACGACTATTATAAGAGAGGTAAATCACGGAGAACTCTATGAGATTTGACGTGGTGGTTAAGACATGTAGAGATCATTTGAATCTATAAAAGAATTTTAAATCTCCTCCAAAATTAATTCATATCTTATCCACAAATACCGTCATATCTTAACTACCACACTATCCGTGTGGGAACCATTTGTTTCATCACGGCACTGCTTCTACTCTGCGTTTTTTCATTACAAAAGAAGGATTGGGAGTCCTCATGCAGACGACCTCATTGAGATAGCCAGAAAACAAAGCTGCCTCCCTAAATTTCACTTCCTTCCAAAGCAGTCCACCAGTTTTCTGAAACGCAGAAACTTCCCACTTGATAAAAGCAGCCACGCGACATTAACAAACTTCGTCCAATTAATTCTGAATATAGACAGAGAATATATTTAATTGTAGCAGTTAGATGAAGAAAACTTGCAGCGGTTGATTGGTGATGAAACATTCCACTTGGTGGCTCATCTAATTCAACTGAAAAAGAAAAAAAAAAGAAAAAAAGAAAAAAGAAAAAAGAAACTTTGCAGTTGTGTAAAATTATCAGCTTCAATCCGCGTGTCATAAACAACGAATTGTTTTAGAGTAAGATATCGGAGCAAAGTAGAACACGTCTTCACGTGTGTAGTATTCTATTCAGTCATCTCTCTGCCTTTTCCTTCACTCAAATTAACTCTCTCTGTGTGTTTCTGTTTATCCAGAAACCAGATGAACAAGGAAAAAAAAAGACTGATACAAAGTGACAGAAATTATATATCTTGGGAAATTAAAAGTTAAACTTTATCCAAATTTAAACTCTGCCTCAATAATTTAGATTTATAAGAATTTAATTAGAGCTATTAGTTAATTAATTTGACAATTGCAGTCTTTTAAAAAGGATGATTATGGAATTATTTTTTTCTAGATAGTCAACTGATCTGAAATGGATGTTCAGATACATTGTTTTTTCCTCATTGCTATTTTGATTTCTGTTTTGTTCTTTTATTAGCAATTTTGTCCTCAATTTGATTTAATGATCCATTAAAAAAAATAAATAATAATTAATCAGTGCATCGTTTCAGAGCGAGAGCAAAAAATAAAACTCATTCCACACTTGTGTGCAATTCATTCCCATCTTTTAGATCCTAGAGGAGAGAAACAAAAGAAAACGATCAATTAGAAAAGAAAGATCGACCATGAAAGAAAAAGGAGGATTTAATTTCTAGTGTAACCATAACATAAATCATCGTGTGTTAACAAACATGAATATATATATATTATTGTCTAAGAATAGGGCTGTAAACGAATCAAACGTTCATGAATAAATTTAGTGTTCAACTCGATAAAAACTCATTTATGTTCATTCAATATGTATCAAAGTCAATTAATAAATAAGTTTAAACAATTTAATAAATTAAATAAACAAACTTAAATACATATATATTCGACTTTGTTAATTTTCGTAAACAATATTTTTAAAAATTATTTATAAACTTATTTATACTCATTCATAAATAAGGATTAAAACATTAAAAGTTTAAAACAAATAAACAAGCTTAGCATAAGAGCTTGATAACATTTAAATAAATCGAACTTAAACAAATTTGAATAAATTTGATTAGAAACTTGATAACCAATAAACAAGTCAAGCTCAATCTCTAAAAAAAAAATCTAACAAAACTTAAATAAATTTTTCAATAGCTTGATTAATTTTAGATTTGACTTGACTCAGTTTGATTATCTTATCAAATAAGTCTGAACACTTAGAAATTTGACTTGACTCGTTTACAGTCCTATCTAAGAGTTCTTTTGGATGAAACGAGAGGAAGTTCATTCATGACAAATAAGATTTTTTTTTTTATGAAGAAAAAAAATACTTTTTCTTCTCTTCCCTCGTTGACTTGAAAAACAACTTTAAGAAACCATTGAAAGACCCATCAAACCTTCTTTTTATTGCACGCCAAAAGTTGTGTGAAACCATTGAAGAAACACTAATTGGACGGTCATTAAAACCTCATCAATCTTCTAACTTAACTCATTAATTCCTCTCTTTCTCTTGGCCCTTTTCCGGCCATGATTTCCTCAGCCCCCTTCTTCCTCTTCGTCGCCGGATTCCTCCTCTTGCCGGCTTATGCCGTCTTCCCGGCTGCCTCCCCTGCTTCCACCTTCATTGCCAATCCCTGGCTTCCCTTCGAAAACCTATCCGGCTGCCATCATGGACAAGACTGGCCCGGCCTCGCCGCCCTCAAGGACTACCTCCGGAACTTCGGCTATCTACCCTGGTCCAACTTCACGGATGCCTTCGACGACGAGCTCCAGTCCGCTATCCGCAATTACCAGAGAAACTTCGGCCTCAACGTCACCGGGGAGCTGGACGCCGCCACCGTTTCCCAGATCATCACCCCTCGCTGCGGCGTCGGTGACTTCATCAATGGTTCGTCCGCCATAAACGGATCTGCCCGCGGCCGCAACCTCTACGCCTACTTCCCCGGCGTCCCCCGGTGGCCCTTCTGGCGGCGCGACCTCAGGTACGCCATCGCTGACAGCTCCGACGTCTCCATCGACCGCTCCGTGCTGAGCGAGGTCCTGGCCCGGGCCTTCGCGCGGTGGGCTTCCGTCACCACGCTGACGTTCTCGGAGGCGGATTCGGAGGCGGCGGCGGACATCCAGGTCGGGTTCTACCTGGGTTCGCACGGCGACGGAGAGCCGTTCGACGGGCGGCTGGGGACGCTGGCTCACGCGTTCTCGCCGACGGACGGGCGGCTGCACTTCGACGCCGCGGAGGATTGGGTGGCGCGGGGGGACGTGGCGAAGGCGAGGTCGGACGCGGCCGTAGATTTGGAGTCAGTAGCGGTGCAGGAGATCGGGCACCTGCTAGGGCTGGGCCACTCGACGGCGGCGGAGGCGATCATGTACCCGTCGCTGAGGACGCGGACGAGGAAGGTAGAGCTAGCGAGCGACGACGTGGAGGCGATTCAGAATCTGTACGGGAGCAACCCGAACTACCAGGGCGGCGCGGGGAGCACGCAGGAGAGCATCACGGAGAGGAATGGGGCGGACGGAGGCCGGCGACGGTGGTTGCCAATATTGGCTATTCTCGCCGTCGGATTGTGGTGGGAATAAGTAGAATTCATGGTCATTATATATTTTCTATTCTTTTTTTTTCAGATTGACACGTGTACATCAATTTTTATTATTTGTTTTTCATACAATGAGACAGTTGTAGTCTTCGATTCATACTTGTATAGTTATACACTATACACTATTGTTAGAAATCATGCATGAAATGGAGATAAAGATGTATATTTCGCTTCTTGCTTGACACTTATTAATCCCACTCTATTTTCTTGTGCAAAAGATTAGAATCGTCAATCTAATAGTCCTCTCATCCAGCCCCCTAGAATTCAAGAGGGAATAAATCATAGGAGGATTATACTCTAGACATCATTAGTAAGACAGTGGATAGTCATCTGAGTCCAGGGCAAAATTTTAGATCGCCTCCGGAATCGACCCTTGTACATTGTGCAAATTCTCCCACTAGCTTACCAACGCACCGCACCCAAGGGGGCAACACAAGCCCTATCTTATGTAAAAGGTTGGAACCGCCGACCTAGCGACCTCCACTTATCTATCTCACGATCATTGTGAGGGAGGTAAATCACAGAATGCCCTATGAGCCTTGACGTTGTGGCCAAGACATGTAGGGGTCATCTAAATCCAGGAAAAGATTTTAGATCTCATCCGGAATCAACCCATGCTACTTCTGCAAATACTGACGTGTCTTAACTACCACATCATCCCCGTGGAGACAACACGAGCCCTATCTTTGATAAGTAGATGAGTGGTTTTAGGCTTTTTATTAATGTTTAATAAGGTTTATGCCTCCACTAGAGAGTTAGATGGTTAGCATGGCGAAAGATTTATTGTAATAAACAAGATACAATTTCTAGAGATTACAAAGTCTTTCGAAGATACTTATCTTTCCGCCCCATTGGTATCTGATTGGACCATAAAAGACTCTCCGTGATTTACCTGTATGATTGAAAATACGCTAAAGGGAGGAGGTGAATAGCGTAAAAACTTTTCTTTTTCTTTCGACTCGTAAATCTCGTATAATTCAAAATAACCACAACGAAAAGTAAAGACAACAAAATCCAAAACAATAGACAAAATATTTTACTTGATTCACAACCGTAAGATTGTTAATCCAAGGCCTTGCAATCCGGGATTGCTATTGATGGACAAACACTAAAAATCTCTTTCTCGTTGAAGATAAGAGATGTAATTCTTTATAAAATATAGGGATTGGTAACAACTTTACCAATCCTTGAAAGTTAAGTACAAAAGAATCAAAGAAAAGCTAAATATACCGATGTTGATATTACGATTAAGCACGTCATCGGAATTGTAGTATGTCAACACGGAAGTAGATCACCGAACACGAAGTTTGAGAACACAGGTACTTAGAAGAAGATGATTAGGGCTCTCTGATTGAATGTACTTTTATAGACTTTTCCAAGCGCTTGGACCTGATCCAAGTGCCTCCAGCTCCATCCAGATCTGATCCGACACAGTCGGATTTTATCAAGTTTTGGGAGTCTGGACCCAGTCTAGTCGCTTGGAAGCTGATTTGGCTTCCTCCGATTCACCTCTAATTCTGTTTCGATCGTTGAAATTTATCTGTTGTCCAATCATGTGGACCTGATCAAGTTGCCTAGAATGCTGATGTGGTAGTTGACTTTTGATCTGTTTAAACCGATTAAATTTATCTCTGTTCTAGTTGACTGCATTCCATTCAGTCGACTGGTGCATGAACTCCCATCCAGTCACCTGTATCACAAGATTAACACAATGTACAAGTAGTAATGATAGTCTCGACTGTCCAATTTCAACTGGCATTCCCATGGAACCCTTAGTCGGATCGACGCCTAAGATTTGTTCCCACACCAAGGATGCAATCTTACCCATTTTTCTAACCAGAAGAACCACTCATAAGGTTTCTTACCTTGCTACCTTTGCCAAGCATCTAGTCCTCCGATCTGCTTGACCTTTTCTTCTTAGTCTCTCGATCCTTAGACCACCTCGACTCTTTCTGATATCCAGACTCCACTGATCCACCGAGACTCTCCTGATATCTTCAATCTTTGCTAAGACTTCCTTTACATAATCAGGTCCTATAGACCTACTAGGACTTTCACCCTGTTTGAGTCCTACAAAGTCAACACAATATAAGATAACAATATGACTTAACTTTGAATCTTTGTCATTGTCAAAACTCAGATTCAATTATAAGATAACAATATGATTTAACTTTGAACCTTTATCATTATCAAAACTCAGATTCAATTATATGGTGCTCCTGTACCAACAATCTTTTTTTTTATTTATGACAACCATATTCAAAATTAAAGAATCAAAATATACAAACAAGAGTTATTGCTCAAAAACTCTCCCTTAATATTACCTCCCCTTAATATTTGATGAGTTTTCAAAATTTCTTAACTTTTATATATCTCTCCCCCTTTATTATATATCAAAAACAATACACGTTAATTCTAAATATTTTAAAAAGAACCAATGATAATGAGGTAAATAAGCATCTAATAATCCTTGAGTTTTAAATTATCTTAGAAAAATAATATTTTAAAATAAATCATCTAATAAATTATCTTTAACAAAATATCCAACTCCCTTTTTGACTTAAATGATATTGAAGTATCACTAAGTATTGGTGAAAGTTAGTCATCTAAGTGATTGGTTTGATGATATACTCCTTGATTCATGTTGATACACTTGTTCTACATCTGGAATCATGAGTAAGGTTCTAACATCTCACGTCCATATATGTGACTCAGTACACAACCAGATTAAACTTAAGTGTTGTGAGATGCGCTTCAAAAGTAAAATGAAGGATAGATAAGTAATGTAAGTAAAATCCTATTCTACTAAACCCATTTTTAATTTTCTTCTATGTGAACTAAATTCAGCTTCGGGTAAAGGTTTCGTGAATATGTTTGCTATGTTCAATTTAGATTCAACATACTCAAGTGTTATATATATCACCTTTCGTATATGTTTCCTAACAAAATAATGTTTTACTTCTATGTATTTAGTCCTCGAGTGATGAATTGAATTATTCGTAAGATTAATTGAATTAATATTGTCTATCATAACCTTAGTGTTTTTAAATTCTAGTTGAAAATATTTTAGTATATGCATAATCTAAAGAAGTTGAGCTACATATTTGCCCAAGGCTATATATTCTGTTTCGATAGTGGATAGTACAACACAGTGTTATTTTCTACTGTACCCGTTAACTAGACTTTGATCTAAAAGTTAACAACTACCACTTATACTTTTCTATCGAATTTATATTCGGCATAGTCTGAGTCAGAAAATCCTATTAGGTCAAAGTCATTGGATCTAGGGTACCAAATTTCTACATTTAGGGTTCCTTTGAATATTCTAGAAATATATCATTCATTGATTTAAAGGTAAATTTTTCTAAGTAATATTTAGTATTTAGTATGTGTACTTTATATTCAAATACCCTAAAGTATTTAATGTTGGATCGAGAAGCGTCGCTAGAGGGGGGGTGAATAGCGATCGTAAAACTTTCGTTTTCGTTCGTTCGATACGCAAAGTAAACGAGTAAACACAGCGGAAAATAAAATGACACGTTTATTTTACTTGGTTCACAACCCAGTGGTTGCTACTCCAAGGCCCTATCGGTCCTTGACCGCGTACGGAGGGCAAAGCACTATAACGTCTCCTCCTCGTTGGAGGTAGGAGACAACGATCACAAAATCCGGAAGTACGAGGATGAGGCAACAAGCCTACCTCACCTCGTTACAAAAGAAAACAACGAATACAATAATAAAAAGTATTACTAGATCTGCTTAGCGAAGAAGATCTCGAGGTTGTATCGCGTCGGCGTTATAATGTGTTGAAGCGTTGGCGTTGTAGGAGCACTTGATGAATAATTGATGTGATTTGGAGATGAATCCTCCCCTCCTTTTATAGACTTTAGCCTCTGAATTTGTCTCCTATTTCTTTGGAACGGATCATGGATTTTTCCAAATTTTATCGTGAAGTGGCCGCGTCAAACGTTATCCGTTTGACCTAAGCGCAAAGTCGAATCGCCGCCATCACCGATCGGATGATGACTCCCATCACCGATCGATGGGCATCACGATCGCTATGTGTCCGATTGCCGACTAACCACTTCCCGCATAAGAGATTAGCTCGGAAAATGATAAATCGATGGTTTCTAATCATTCCGATCTCGACCTAGACCTTCCACAGAAGTCTTAGTCGAATCGTCGCCTACGATGCGTCCCGTAAAGAGGACACGACCTTACAATCTCTCACTCACACGAGCTTACCTCGATAGTAGCTCTCGCCCGGCCTTCCACTCGATTCCTTGGCTCCTCGATTCACTCAAGTGTCGCCCGACCACCACGGCTTCCTCGGGTGTCGCTAGCCTTCACTCCGGCTTTAGTACTTTTTTTAGCTCGTGAGATAACAATATAAACTTAACTTTGTGTCTTTGCCATAATCAAAATACAGTTCGATTATCTAGTGCCCTGCACTAACAATCTCCTTTTGATCTATGGCAAACCAACACAAAGTTAAGGGAAATTAAAGCATAAAACACATATAGTAGATGATGAATGCCATTCCCAAAAACTCTCCCTTAACCAAAACTCCCCTTAACCCTAGGTGAGTTTTGAAGAGATACTTTAGTTTTCAAAACAAATTTTGTGTTTCAAAATGAATCAAAATGAAATTTGTGTTACTCCCCTTAACTTTAGCTCTTCTCCCCTTTTGCCATAAATCAAAAGAGTGTTGGGGTTTTTGTATAAAATAGGGGTTTAAAACAATGTCGTTTATGAATGCATCTAGATAAATCAAATATGAGTCCAAGCATGCGTCTAGCAATAGTTAGATAGATTGGTTCGAGGTGTGTCCCTCCTGCACCAATAATCTAAAGATTTATAATATAACCCTTAAGATTAGTTTGCTCTCCCCTTAGTCAAATATATGAAGTATAAGAGATGTAGGGGCGCTAAACTTTGGCCTCGAGTTGTTAAGTACAATAGTTGAGAAAATAAGTAGTATTTTGAAGGGATTGTTTCAAGTATATTTCAATTATCCTTAACATCTCACCCATTCTATGTGTCATAATTTGTTCACCTTATATGTTTTGTGAGATGATTTTAAATTGATTAAAGATAGTCAACCTTGGGTTAGATTCAGATTTAACCTTTAGATCGTTAAGTAACTTTTGAGAAACCGGCTTCGTGTCGTGGCGAGGCACAGGGCCTTCTTTGATCGGAACAACGACCACTTCCTTAGACAAAGCCAAATTCAAGAAAATATCACTTAAGTCACTTAGGGTTACT
The DNA here is from genome assembly GCA_025175895.1 of Wurfbainia villosa. Classification (NCBI taxonomy): domain Eukaryota; kingdom Viridiplantae; phylum Streptophyta; class Magnoliopsida; order Zingiberales; family Zingiberaceae; genus Wurfbainia; species Wurfbainia villosa. The sequence continues at coordinate 220,164 of JAKLTH010000203.1, forward strand.
TCTGGTCTAACTAGTTTAGGATATCTGCGAGGTAGCTTCAAACTAGTTCTACTCGGTCAAGTGCACCAAGCTAGATCGCCTTATCTAGCTCGAATACACGAGACTTTGTCTCCCTAACGTACTATCATCTCGCCGTCCCCGATACTATATTATCAAGAGTTGACTAACTAGTTATTTATGAAAAGAGGCTCCCGAGGCTCAATCTTTTGAAGGATTTTAGTTGGTTATATGCGTATTCTAAGTAAGTTCACAAGTTAAATTCTAAGCATGCAATGGTTTTGCTAAGTAGCGGGTATACTATTTTAGTGTTAGCTCCCTAGACCATTGAACCAATAAGGTCTATTCAAATAATGAACTTGATCCGAGGAATCCAATACTTATTAGTCCTAATATGTGAATTTAATAGAACCTTTGGGACCCATGCTTGGACTCTTTGATGACTACGATTTACGATAGACATATAAGACCTATTCGTAGTCTTTGACTTAAATCCGAGTCCGCTTTTGTTGTACACGGCCTTTGGGTTCCAAGTAGTCGGTTAAGGTTCTTAGATCCCAACGTGAACTTTTCCAACCTAGCCTCGACCTCTTGAACTTGGTCTTTCAAGAGAATTCTCCTTCTCAAGTTTTTCAATTTGGGTTGAGTTTCTCTCTTGAACTTGACTAGTTGAAGAGATTAGAGTAAGCCTCTTGCTTGAGGGTTTCAACCTCCTCAAGTAACGACTCAACCCTAGACTCGGACTTAGTTAATTTCCTATTAAGCGGTTTAATTGTACTGTAAAGTGTACTAATTAAAGAAATCAACCTTAACTTTCCCTTTTGGTCCGGCTTTGAGTTTTCTCTCGAAATAATCTTGAAGTCGAGTCGGAGTTGTAGTTGGACTCGGCCGGATTCGACTCGGACTCCTCCGTTCTTGCCATGTAAGCTATGTCTTCTCTGTTGTCCCAAGTTGCATGGAAGGCTTTCCTTGCTCCCTTTTTCTTTTGGTTCTCATTCTTCAATTTCCTTCTTTCTTGTCGAACTATTCTCCGCACAATATTGACTATTATGGCCTCCTCTTGGATTGGATTCGTCTTGGGTTCGAGTTCATCTACTTGCCTAGTAGGTGGCTTGCTTCTTTGTCCTGCAAGTAGAGCAATACCTCTCTCGGCCCGGATCACATTAGTTTGCTCATGAAGTTCAAACTCGGACAATAATTCATCTAACCTACGCTGCGATAGGTCCTTAGAGACCTTGTAGGCAGCGCCCAGGGATGCCCACAAGGGAGTCCTCGGAAATGAATTAAGAACGTACCTTAGTAGGTCGGTTTTCGACCTTGTGTCCGATGGTGTGTAGGCCGTTGACAATGTCTGGGCCAGGGCGTGTAGTTGCGTTAACGTCTCGTGTTCCTACATCTTGAGGTTATACAACTTATTGAAAAGAAGGTCACGTTTACATACCTTAGCATCGGACGTTCCTTCGTGTAGCTCGATTAATTTATTCCATAGGTCCTTGGCACTAATGAATGGTCCGATGCGGTTGAGTTCCTCCTTGGACAAGCCACATTGCAATATTTGGGTTGCTCTTGCATCGGCTTCGATTTGCCTCTTGGTTGCATTTGTCCACTTGTTGAAATCCAAGGGTTCTCCTTGATCATTGGTGGGTAAAGCAAAGCCGGTTTGGATTATTATCCAAGTCTCGACTTGTGTTTTCAAGAAACACTCCATCCGACCTTTCCAATAACGGAAATCATCTCCGTTAAAGAACGGAGGTCGGGTGGTGCTATATCCCTCAATGTGAGCCATTAAGTATCTTGCAAAACACAAATAAAAAGAGAATTCCAAGACTTGGTCTTGGATTAGTAATCTGAAATAATAGAAAAAACAGAAATAACTAAGGAGGATAAGAATCTAACAAAAATTTGAAACTTACGACCTTCGATGTCCCCGAAAGGGTACTAAACGTTGGATTTTGGGGCTGGAAACAGCTTGTTACGGGGGTAAACCCCCATAAGAAGTGTAGATCTTTCAAAGAGCTTCGATTTGGTGGGTAGATCGTTTCGTGAGTCCACTTGTAGCAAAAGTTATGCTCGTTTGATCGTGAGGTACTCCGAAGGAGATTAGTACTAGCAAAAACACAACAAAAACTATGTACCAAGACTTGGTCTTGGATTAGTAGTCGAAACAAAAACCTAAGAAATATACGAATTGAAAAATACGAAAATAAAACCAAAACGTGCTAGATTGGTGGTTTCACCAAATCTTAGCGCCCCCGCTCTGATACCAATTGTTGGATCGAGAAGCGTCGCTAGAGGGGGGGTGAATAGCGATCGTAAAACTTTCGTTTCGTTAGATTACGTTCGATCATAAAGTAACGAGTAAACACAGCGGAAAATAAATGACACGTTTATTTTACTTGGTTCACAACCCGTGGTTGCTACTCCAAGGCCCTATCACCTTGAGCGTCACGGAGGGCAAAGCACTATAACGTCCTCCTCGTTGGAGGTAGGAGACAACGATCACAAAATCCGAATGCGAGGATGAGGCAACAAGCCTACCTCACCTCGTTACAAAAAACAACGAATACAATAATAAAAGTATTACTAGATCTGTGCTGCCGCGAAGAAGATCGAGGTTGTCGTCGCGTCGGCGTTATGGCATGTTGAAGTGTTGGCGTTGTAGGAGCACTTGATGAATAATTGATGTGATTTGGAGATGAATCCTCCTCCTTTTATAGACTTTAGCCTCTGAATTTGTCTCCTATTTCTTTGGAGCGGATCATGGATTTTTCCAAATTTTATCGCGCGAAGTGCGTCAAACGTTATCCGTTTTGACCTAGCGAAAGGCCGAATCGTCGCCGCCATCGATCGGTGATGACTCCCATCGATCGATGATGGGCATCGATCGGCTATGTGTCCAGCAATGACGGCTAACCACTTCCTGCAGTAAGAGATTAGCTCGGAAAATGATAAATACGATGGTTTCTAACCGTCCGATCTCGACCTAGACCTTCCACAGGAAGTCTTAGTCGAATCGTCGCCTACGGTCGTCCCCGTAAAGAGGACACGACCTTACAATCTCTCACTCACACGAGCTTACCTCGATAGTAGCTCTCGCTTCCGGCCTTCCACTCGATTCCTTCGGCTCCCTCCGAATTCACTCAAGTGTCGCCCGACCACCACGGCTTCCTCCGGGTGTCGCTAGCCTTCAGCTCCAGCTTTAGTACTTTTCTGCACACTTGATTTAGCTCGTGAGATAACAATATAAACTTAACTTTGTGTTTTTGCCATAATCAAAATACAGGTTCGATTATCTAGTGCCCCTGCACCAACATTTAATATTAGGTACTTTATTATAGTATGACTCATAAGGTGTCATGTTATGTCGTTTAATTATCAAAATTCTATTTTGGATATAACAAGATGTATTTATAGCTTCGGCCTAAAATCTATCGGATAGGTTATATTCATTTAACATACTCCTTGCAGCTTCTGGTAGAATCAACCAATGAAAATATAGATGATAAAGTTAGACCTGAGTTTAACCAACAAGAGGAATTAAACATTGATCATGATACAAGAATATCAAGGGTAAGACTTGATCATCCAATAGACCAAATTCTAAGTGACCCTAATCTAGGTATTAGAACTCAGGCATCATATAGAAATATAAGTTAAATTTCACTAATCTCTAAAATTGAACTTAAAACGATAGACCAAGCTCTTCTTGACCCTGATTGAATTATAGCTATGCAAGAAAAGTTAGTTCAATTCACTAGAAATTACATTTGGAACTTAGTACTAGCACTTAAGAACAAAACTATCATAGACACAAAATGGGTGTTTAGAAACAAGCTCGATGACAAAGGTGAAATTGTTAGAAATAAAGCTAGATTGGTTGCAAAAGGATTTAGTCAGATAGAAAGTTTAGATTATGACGAAACTTATGCACTAGTAGTTAGACTTGAGTCAATTTATTGGCCTATGCCGCACATAAAAGTTTTAAATTATATCAAATGGGTGTCAAGTCGGCATTTTTAAATGATTTCATCAAAGAAGAAATATATGTGAATCATTCAGAAAATAATTCATCTAATCTAATTTTTGACAAGTCTTGGAATACTTTGTATGCATTAACTATTGATGTCCACAAAGTGATTCTCGGAAATATTTTTAAAGCGTACTTGACCACATCATCGTTTGCTATCTCATGACATATGGAATGAACGTCATTCAGGATGTCTTGTATTCTTGTGTGGAATTGACTAGCCATCTCATCATCCTTTATTTTTATATTAAATAATTTATTTAACAAAAGATCCTGTTCAAGATGTCTTGGATTCTTAGTGTTTGAAGTGCCTTCGTTTAGCTCCGTGAGTTTGTCCCACAGATCTTTGGTACTAATGAATGGACCGACTCGGTTAAGCCCTTCTTTTGATGGACCACACTGCAAAATTTGAGTCGGTTTAGTGTCTGCTTCGATTAACACTTCATTGCATTTGTCCATTTGTCGCATTCCAATGGTTCTCCAAGATCATTAATGGGAAGCGAAAATCCTATCTTGAAAATGATTCACATGTTCACCTGAGTTTTCAAAAAACACTTCACCCTCTCATTCCAATATCTGAAGTCATCTCCGGAAAAGAAAGGGGGATGGACTGTATTGTAGCCTTCTTGATGGGTCATGTAGCCAAAGATGTCCAAAAGCAAACACAAGCAAAATGTACCAAGACTTGGTCTTAGATTAGTAGTGCGGGAAAAGAAAAATAAAATAAAATTAATGAAATAATAAAGAAAATTAAAACGAATGCTAAAATAATGATGGCACTGAATCTAAGCGCCCCCGCTCCAATAATAATTGTAGGATCGAAAATATGCTAGAAGGGGGGTTTGAATAGCGTAAAAAAATTTCTTTTTCTTTCGACTCATAAGTCTAGTATAATTCAAAGTAAGCACGATGGAAAGTAAAGGCAACAAAATCCAAGACAATAAATAAGATATTTTATTTAGTTCACAGTCGTAAAACTACTCATCCAAGGCCCTGCATTTCGAGATCGCTACTGATTTGGACAAATACTAAAAATCGCTTTCTCATTTGAGATAAGAGATGTGAATCTTAACAAAATATAGAGATCGGTAACAACCTTACCAACCCTTGAAAATTAAGTACAAAAGAATCAAAGAAAAGCTAAATATATCGACGTTGAGATTACGATTAAGCACGTCATCGGAGTTGTAGTATATCGACACAGAAGTAGAACACTGAACACGAAGTTTGAGAGCACAGGCACATACCATCGGAGTTGTAGTATGTCAACACACGACATTGTTATGCTACGCGACGCGTTGTGCGCGACTCATGTGCTCCCAAGCATGCACATTAATTGGAAAATACACAGTATTTTCCGTCGAAATTTTTGCCGCTCGACATTGCATCGAGCGGTTGAATTTCAACTGCAATCCAGTCGAAATCCGATCGCAGTCCAGCTGACATCAGAGTCTGGCCAGATCGCAGTCGGATTCTGACTGCGATTTGATTGGAATTCGACCGAATTGTCGTCGCTAGTGCTACTGTCGGAATCGTGCCCAATTCCAATTGTACTCCGATGTCGGCTAGATCTAGCACTGTCTGACAATTCAAATGTTAATTTTTTTTATATATTCATTTCTAATACAATTTGTTATATTACAATCAGATTCTTATATCATTTGAAGAAAAAGGTGAAAAATAAGGCACATGTTGAAGCCTCTATTGTGAATGCATATATTGTGGAGGAAGTAACAACTTTTGCATCATATTATTTTGAGCCTCACGTTCAGACCAAAAGACGGAAATCCGGAAGGAATGATGAAGGTCCTGTCGATCCCAATTTAAATTCTTTCTCAATTTTTAATTATCTTGGTCGACCAAGTGGACCGTGTAAGCAACGATACTTAACTGATCAAGAATGGCGCGACCTGCATATATGTTTTACTTAATTATCCTGTTGTTTCGCCATATTTCTAGTTAGTATATATTTCCTATTTCTTCGTCAATTGTTAATTTGTTTGTGTTATAATACAATTTTTTATTATAGGATTTTCCAAAACTTATACTCTGAAATCACGACACGTGACTTTGATCATCGCGATCGAGAATTTGCACCTTGGTTCAAATCATATATAGATTTTAATTACCTCATTTTTGTTTAGACATATCTTAACTTTTAAATAAATATCATTTTCATTTGAGTATAGGTTTATGCTAATCAAACTCACGCTCAAAGAAGAATTGCTAATCCATCTATCATGGGGTCCAAAATCAATGTTACGCACTTGGCCAGCATATTTCATAAACGGATATAATTTCCACACTCAAGAATATGGAAATGGAAAGAGTACAATGAATAGTGGAGTATGTGTTCAGTCTTCCAATGATGGAGGTGCAAGCAATGAATTTTATGGTTTGCTGGATGAAATTATAGAGATTGATTATCCTGGTCCAGAGATGCGAGTTATCTTATTTATGTGTCGCTGGTTTGACCCCGTCAGGGGGATGAAGGTGCATCCACCGTATAATTTGGTTGAAGTAAATCATAAAAGATTTTATAAGAGATATGAACCATTTATTTTGGCACAACAAGCGATACAATTTTTATATCATCCATATCCTACTTTCATGCGTGACAAAAATGAATGGTGGGTCGCTTTGTAAAACAAAAGCAGGAAAAAAATTGAAGAGCGGCAAGACATTGCATATCAACAAGACAAAGTTACAAATATGTTTCATACCGAGGAATATATAATTCCAACGTTACGAGATCCCAGCGGAGTAGTGATAAACGTGGATGCAACTGAAATTGATGATAATGATGAAGAGGAGGAGGGGGACGAGGAGGAGGGGGACGAGGAGGAAGAGGAGGAGGAGACCGAGGATGAGGATCTTGATGAGGATGAGGAAGATGATAATGAGGACTTTGAAATTTGGACGTCTAGTGTAAGTTTTTATATATATAATTTTAGTTTTTAACTATAATTTTACAAATTTTCTTATCTATATTATTTTTTTATATAATGTCCGATTGTTAAATTTATATCTTTTGTCTCGTATGTTTTGTATAATTTGTTCTTATAGGTTATAGGTGGTGAAATCATCGTAGCTTAGCGCGGCTGCTGTATCTCATATCTTCATTATGCATATTGTAAGTTTTTCATGTTCTTCATTAAGCATAAAAGTTTTATTTTCTTTATTCTAATTTTGTTTTTGGTTGATAGTTTCGACGTGGTGGACAGAGACGACAGAGTACTAGCAGTGGCGAGTGATCCACCGCTGCCAAAGACTATACCTACTTGCCTCTCGATCTTCCGGACCTTCACATGATCACCGCCGATGCCATCTCATTCCGGACGGCCTTCCCATTCGATTCACTGCACTTGGACACTCCTCCACTGAGAACATCGAAAGTCGACCATATATATTTCCTATGGGAGATTCGTAAGTAATATAAGTATTAAAATTTTTAAAATATCTTAATTATTTATTCAAATTTTTTTCACTTGATCGTAGGTTTGAAAATTATTTGTTATTGCGAGATCAATAAAATCGTGAATAACTATTGGAGAGGAGATTCTTTGTCATACTGAGCACGCCAGGACCTACAAAAAGAATTATGGTGGTGCGAGTTTCAGGTATAATTGATTCATTTTATATATTAAATAAGTGATTATATAATCAATTGTTTTATTTCCATCTCAGCGGAGATTTATTTGGGACCCTAGTCAAGACTTGGAAGTTAAAAGAATTTTTAAAAAAAAATGTGGCGATCATATCCGGCATGTATTGAGTCATGCCAAATCTACTGGAAAAAAACCAGCCTGTGTCACGTCAGAAAATTGGAGTAAAATCTCCAATTATTGGCAATCGGATGAGAGCAAAAAAAGAAGTCAACAGAATAAATTAAATTAAGCTTGTAATTCTGGAGACTTATCTGCAATATGCGGATCTATAAATATCGAGGAGCATTCACGTAGATTGGTAATTTTTAAATTCTACAATTAGTTTTTAAATTTATTTCAGATTATTATTTTATTTCTAACATTCTTATATTTAGTCTAAGGAATTGGGAAAGGAGCCGGAATTTATAGATACTTTCGTTCGCACTTTCCAAAAAAAAGATAAGACTTGGAGTGGAGATAGAGCTCGAGCTATTAAGGTTTGAAATAATCTTTAAACTTACTTTATAACTTTAATTCTGTTAGTTATGTAAATGCTCTGATTAAATTTTTAATTTTGTGTAGGAGAGATATGATCAGTTATCCTCATCTCAGAGAATTTCAGGAGATGACGGTGATACTGAGGGATCTGAGCCATCTGTTAGTAATAATATGGATTTATGGCTTGAGGCGAGTGGAGGATCCAAAGGGGGAAGGATACTAGGTATGGGTTCTCTCGAGCGCGTAATGCTCCTCGTAGATCTATTTCTTCTACTCCACCTGATGGCGGCACGGATACACAACTCGACCGAGGAGGTTAGCAATTTGAAGGGCATAATACATGAAAGAGATCGAAATTTTAGCAATACAACATCAAAACTCACAAAGGATCAGAAATGATAGAGATCGACGACAACAAGCCTTTCTTACGCCCAAAGAATTTACTGGGTCCAAGTCATATTCCTCCGAGTCAAGACGATGATGGTGGCGACGATGATGATATTGTATGCATGTTTTTAATTAGTACCTTTAAAATTATTTAGTTTATTTAGTTTGTTACTCCTTCATTTTTTACATTTTTATTAGTTCTTTTATTTTGCTTTAAGCAGAATGATCTATGGTCAATCCTTATGGCGGTTGAAAATGCACATCATTGTAAGTCTTTGCATATTTATTTTGCGTTAATATATAGTTTTTTAATGTATGTTACTTTTTCTTTGTTTGTTTCTTTTCTAATGCGGTAGAAGAATGTCGTATGATTGCTTACTAGATTTTCTTTTTTCCCTCATGTGTTTAGATCTTTTGTAAACATTGTTATTTGGATATCATAACTATGTTGATGTTTGAATTTTAGTACGATATAACTTTTATTTGGATATCTTTTGTTGGAATGTTGCTTATTATTTTGTTATATTGAATGTGTGTGTTTTGGTTGTATTGAAAGTATTTATTTGGATATTAGACTTATTGTTTTGTGTGTGTGATCATTTGTATATACGATCAATATCGAAACTAATAAATCATGTCAATTTTTTTAATTTTGCGACAAATTTAGCGAAATATCCCAATTGCTAAGCAACCCGATAAATCTGCGACGAACTTTCATGACGAATTTAAATTTCGCAAATTTTTAAATTAGCAACGAATCCAATCATGACAAATTTTAACGAATTTTCATGACGAATTTTCCAACGAAAATTATTTACGCAAATATTTGCAACGAAAACTAATTCGCAAAAATTGCATTAAATTAGCAACGAATCGAATCTGCGACAAATTTTGCAACGAAATTTGCGAACTTTGCAACAAAATTATTTCGTCCGCAAATATTTGCAACGAATTAATCACGCAAAAAATTGCATTTAAATTAGCAACGAATCCAATCATGCGACAAATTTTGCAGAAAATTTGCGAACTTAACTGCAACAAAAATTATTTCACGCGAAATATTTGCAATAAAAAGAATTCGTCGCAAATATTTTGCAACGAATTTTGCAACGAATTTGGAAGCATCGCAAATTTACCAACGCAATTCCTTATTTCCTTGCGAAATTTTTCGACGAAAAAATTTATTCGTCGCAAAATTTTGCAACGAATTACAAATTCGTCGCAAATTTGCAACGAATTTGTAATTCGTTGCAAAATTTAGCGACGAATTCTGCGACGAATTTTGGAAATCGGGGTAACTTTTGCAACAAAATTAGGGACGAATTTTAAAATTCGTCCCTAATTTTCGTCGCTAAAATTCGTCGCAAAAATTCGTCGCTATTTTTGTCGCTAATATTTGCGACGCTTTTTTCCCAACCAAAAAATGTTTGTCGCTAAATTCGTCGCAAATTTTTTTTGCAACAATTTTTTTTTTAAAATTCGTCGCTAAATTCGTCCCAAATTTCTGTTTTTTTTGTAGTGAGACCACGATCAGATTCTGACTAGAATCAGTAGCGATTGCCGCCGCTAGCGGCTGCGGTGTTACGGTTGCAATCCGATCGGAATCTAACTACGATTCGATCGGAGGGATGTCGACAGCGACCCCGATAGATTCAAGAGCTAGACTATAGTACGGATGAAGATCGACCCTGAAAAATTTCACCAAAGATCGTAAAAAGAAACACTATTCATTTTTCATTTACTATATAATTTTATAAGATCAGATTGCTCAGGACACATTGCATACAAACATGCACTATCGGACGGCTAGACTATAGTGCTCATTGAAAATGATGATCCTAAATCATGAATCGTAGTGCATTCCGAGCCCTCATGTGGTCCAAAGAAATTGAGGGAGAAAACAAAAATTGATCAATGAATGTCAAACATTAACGAGATATAAAAGTTGTTAACGTGGGAGGAGAAGAAATAACTAATTTAGAGGCGCATGATTAAATGAAATTGATGGATGGCAAAAGAACTTGTAGGGTTTTTTTTTCTTTCTTTTCTTTTTACCCTCGAAGAAGAAGGAGGAATAGAGGAGAAAAAGAGAAATCGAGGTGAAAAAGGATTATTACTAGAAATTAAGAACGAGGAAAAAAGGAGAATAAAAGGTTAAAAAGAAAGTTTTTTTTTTTTTGAAAAATTGCAATTAGTCTATGAACTCGTGGTAACTTGGCTATGAGCTCGTTGTGGTGATTGACTACTAGATGGGAGCTTGAGCTTGTGATTCATAGATCAATCTATTAACTCGTGACCGTCGAATTGCGATCAAGTCCTGAGTTTCTACGCATTGATCCCTTTCATCCTCCTTCTCGTCGAACTTCGATAGTAAATTATATGGCCAACAAACTCTAAGAATTTATTGTTAAACTTCACAGAGAAGGATGAAAGCTATTTTTGATTCTGCAAAATTATTTTTGCAAATTATTTGTGGTCAACAGTAAGATTAATAAGATTATGTTATTTGACACCATAAAATATATCTATAAGATATATAACTATTAATTAACTGTACGATATATTAAAAGGGCATCGTCATCCATTATCGTTTTTGTACAATTGCAATCATTTTTTAAGAAAAATATCTAAATACTATTCTAACATATTTCTATCTCAGAAAATATTTTTTATTTAAAAAAAAATATAAAATCATCGCATTAATGATTACTCTTAATTTATAAAAAAAATAAACAACTCCAACATTTATAGTTTATCATCTCATTTGAAGTAAAATAGTATAAATTTATTATAACTAGGAATTAACTGTGAATATTTAAGAGCTAAATTGAACATTCAATCACGGTATCATAGTATGAGAGTTAAATAAGATATTTTAAGACTAGGGTGGCTGTAATTATTGAAACATAAAACAAAATTGTCAAAATTACTATACATGAAATATTACGTTACAACCCCAAGAGCATAGTGCAATGATAAAAGCGGAAAAATATCCCACAAAAGAACACAATTCGATCATCTGTTGTGATATCGTTCAACAGAGAATTTAAAAAAAATTCATTCGAACGACCCTGAGCCCAGGAGTTGCCCCAGTGAATAAAGTAGGTTTTGACGTTGGACTGTTATTCAGAGATGACGCGATTGTATAATCCGTATTAAACCATGAAAAAACTGTGAATGCTTCTCTGATTTACTTTTGGTGATCGGTGAATGTCACTTGGACTCCGATCTTATTCGACTAAATTGTTAGTCTTTGATGTCATTAAAAAATATATTATATTATAATATTATCATAATTTGATGTAATTGTTTAAACTCGATCTACATCACTTTAACCTAAGTAATTTTGATCAATTTGAATAATTTTAACTAAACTGTATTTCAATATAAAAAAAGTGTAATTTTTCTGAGTTAAATTAAAAAGAAAAATATTAAAGTAATTTATTTTAATATTTATAAAATATTTTTGAGATGAAAAATATGGTAAGTGTTATTTTAAAAAAAAATCTTAATTTTTAACCATATATATTATAAAATAATGGTTAGGTAATACACATCATAAAAAAAAATTGAATGCATTAAAATGAATTTACTATGAGGAGTGAATATTAAAAACAGTTTTTTAAAAAATCGGATTCATCCCATCTAAATTTTGTTTCGCTTAAATGGTTTTTTATTTAATATTTATTTTCCTGAATAGTCAAAGTTTTTATGAAAAAGTCAATAAAGCAACGGATCCATAAGAGGTCGCCTCCTCGCTTCCTTCCGCAGCAAGAATCGATTGCTTGAGAGAGTTGGAAGAGGCGTCGATGGCGGAGCACGACAACGGCGTGGAATCCGACGGCGATAGGAAGGCGGCTGCCGCCGCCCACAACCTCGGATCCCTCCTCGCCACCGATCGGCGGGACTTCCTCCTCCGAAACAACGGCGATCTGGTTTCTGGCTACTTCCACTTCTTCTACCTTTTCTTTCTCAATTTTGGATTTTTTTTTCCGGTGATTTACAGAAGCACGTACTTAGTTTTAAAAACTATTCCTCCGGTGCTGTTTATACTGAATCGTGTCGTCCGAGCAAACATTTTTTAAATTCGCGGAGCTGCTTTCTCCCGATCGCAAAAGACCATACCACTTTCCTTTGATTGTTTTCATTCCGCTACTCTATTTCCCTTTTCCCGACATTATCTCGAAGAGTGGCGAGGTTGAGTGATTGAAACTGAGAGCCAAGCAAGTAAAAACGAATCTCAGTCAACTATATCAATTGGGTTTCGAAAATTAGCCATCAAATTTTAACTGATTTTATTGGTTGAGATTACTAGATGGGAGGACTTCAGCAATATGCCCATGGTCGAATATTTTCGACCGACTGAGGACCAAGTCGATCTTCAATATGCCGATCTAATTAGATTGGCATCCTTCTACGATTTTCCGCAGGTCAGGCTGCAAACTGATCTTCGGGAGGCCGGGCGTGAACTGAACTCAGGAGGTCGGGCGTGAACTGAATTTCGGAAGGTCGGGCGTGAATTGAACTCGAGAGGTTAGGAGTACACGGGACCTGGGGAGATCAAGCGTCCATGAGACCTTGGGAGATCGATCGACACTTAAACTTTGGGAGATTGAGCGTACACAAGATCTCCGGAGGTCGAAAATCTGTAGGTGGCCTTCTTCAAAGATCGGTCCTCCAAGCGATGAGCAATGCCTACCTGGAAGGACTTGAAAATTGGTGAGAAGGGGGCGAGATATATCTCGGCTCCGATGCTCATGTCTAAGATTGGATAGAAATGGAGAAAACAATGAAAATGAAAAAAAGATGGAGAGTGTTAGAGATTAAAGGACACATTTTTATGGAGGAAGATCAAAAGACGCATCTTTATGGAGAAAGACCAAAGGACATACCTTTATGGAGGGAGACCAAAGGACACATCTTTATGATTGCCGAGTTCTTTCGTTTGCTTGCCGAGTTGAATAACTACCGAGCACTCTCGAAATAAACTCATGTATGATTCAAATGTGTCTTGAGTTGACTCAGATTCAATTTGACTTTGACTTCCATGGCCACGTGGCTAGGCTTATTTCCACAGTATCTTTGGTGAAGTCTAACTCATTCTAGCCATTTTTTCTAAAATCTAAGCTTGTTTTTTTGTATATTTTTCCAATGATCTTGAGATGTTCAATTTCTCAAAACGTCAGATCAATTTTCGTCAATGCTGATCTGACAGCTGATTTGTATTAGCATTAGTGGACTTTGACTACTATTTTACCAGATCTTACTATGATCACATTTTCATCCAGGCTTGCTATGACATAATCAGTGTTGTGGTTTGTGCTACATATCTGTATTAGATAACATTGTTTACCTTTTAATCTTGAATTTGGAATTTTTTTTATATGATTCTCGAGATAAGTAGGATAACTAGTTAACTGGATATGATAGATAGTTAATAGAACAGTACTATCTCTGTGTGTAATAAGCAGGCATTGCGTCACAGATTTTGTACTCGTACTGAGTCTGTTTGTCTGGATGTATGAATATTGCCCTAGGTAGCTTGGGTTGCAAGGTTTGAGTTTTTCGCCACTGCATTCTTAACTTAACTAGATGCAACTTCAGTCTCTTACATGGACTATGTTACACCTACACTAACACTTTTGAAGATCTAAACAAAGTTAATTATATTTCTGACGTCCTGTCTCTGTGTGTAATTTTGCAGGTGAAGATTAGCGACCTAGATGATAAAGTTGTTGGCCTTTACTTCTCAGCTTCTTGGTGTGGACCCTGCCAAAGATTTACCCCAAAACTAGTTGAGACTTACAAAGAGCTATCATCCAGATGCTGCAAGTTTGAGATTGTTTTTATCTCGGCTGATGAGGATAAAGAAGCTTTTACTGATTACTTCTCTGAGATGCCATGGCTTGCTATTCCCTTCGAAGACTCTGATGTCCGTGATAACCTCAATGATTTGTTTGATGTTGGTGGGATACCCCATCTAGTTGTCCTTGATGCTGATGGGAAAGTTCTCACTGCTAAGGCTGTTCAGATTGTGAAAGACTATGGACCTGAGGCTTATCCTTTTACAGCTGAAAGGATTCAAAAGTTGAAAGAAGAAGAACAGGCTGAAAAACAGAATCAAACTATTCAAAGCTTGCTTGTCACCTCCTCTCGTGATTATGTCATCTCAAAGCATAATCATAAAGTAACTACTTCTCTTTACTATTGAGGTTCTTGATCTTTAATATCTTAAATTCATTCATTTGACCAATTTTTTTTTTCTTTTTTGCATTTGAAACAGGTACCTGTTTCTAATCTTGAAGGAAAGACTGTTGGTATATACTTCATGATTAGCTCTTTCACTTCAGGTGATGAATTCACAAAATTACTTGTGGATATGTATCAAAAGCTGAAAGAAAATGGTGAGAACTTTGAGGTTGTTCAAATCAACTTGGATGATGATGAATCATCTTATGACCAAGGATTTGAGGATATGCCATGGCTTGCTATCCCTTTCAAGGACAATATTTGTGATAAACTAGTTCGCTACTTCGAGCTAGAAACAATTCCTACGCTGGTTATAATTGGCTCTGATGGAAAGACTTTACATTCTAATGTAACTGAGCTTATAGAAGAACATGGGATCGAGGCATATCCATTCTCTACTGAGAAGTTAAAGGAGATTGCAGAAATAGCGAAGGCAAAGATGGAATCTCAGACTCTGCTATCACTTCTTGTTTCCGGGGAGCAGGATTATGTCATTGGAAAGGATGGTGTTAAGGTACCACCTAAATACTCTGTTTTTTTTCTTTCTTTTCAATTGATCTACTAGAAGATACCTTCTTCCCAATGGATACAAGGGTGAAACCTTGTGTCCATGATGAATTGTCTATACACTAATGCTTTGAATCTTGCTAAAATTGTAGGGATTGCAGTGTCTCCTTTAGCAGTAAGGTCAATAACAGCTTATTAGTCCTAAAATTGCACATGTAGGTGAATTTAATGAATGATTAATTACTAAATTAACACAATGATTTAGGGTTCTAATAACCTCATCCAAAATACAAGTTGGTCAGACCGACTTATGCATGAAACATTGAACATTCATTAAACTCGTACCAAATATTTTGTTAAAATTTTTGGTATGACAAGGCAATCTAGCATAAAATAAATAGCGAGTGCCCACATTGGCATGCTGACTCGTAAACAAGCCAACACGCCTTATGGATTTGCTATCTAGTTTCAGAGCTTGAGTGAAGTGTCAGGAAAGAAATTCAATTGGGAATCATATATCAAACTATTTATTTATGTTTTTCTTCTGATTATTTGAGCTAGTGTAAGGAGGTTGTGACCATTTCAGCTATCCACATTAGGATCCTAATAAAAATAACATTTAGAATATGATTATCTTTAAGTGAAAAATGTAAGCCTCATGAATAAATAGCGGGTAACTCAAGTTCATGGTGTATTTTGTAAATAATCTATAAAGCTAAGATCAGCTCAATAGGTTTTCTACTCAAGCTAACTAGCTATATAAGATAGTGATTTTGTTACATTGTGCTCCCTATGTTGCCTTTTCAAGCTAACTAGCTACATAGGACAGTGATTTTGTTACATTGTTCTCCCCGTATCTTATATGGTTGATTGAAATCTTATTTCAGTAAACTTCGAGTTGTAAATGAGCTGAGCCTAGCTTGATATTGATTAAGCTTGTTCATTTATCTTGTTTAGTTTGTTCTTTTTATCTTGTCCAACTTGTTTAAGCTTATTTATATTCTTTATGTTTGAAGAAAAACCAAAGAAACAAGGTCATAATTCATCCCTAGATAAGTTTGTAAATAACTTTGGTCATGGATGGTGAGGAGCCAAGTTCACTAGTGTTTAAACTTATTTGTTTCATGTGTATTTTTAAATTCAATGAATATGAACGTGCTCTTATCCAGCTGAGTATCTATCTTCTTAATGAACGGTGCGTTCATTTACAACCCCAAATAAACTTAGCATCCTATTGGAGCAGAACTCTTTGATCAACTTGCACAGACTATTTAAGAAAATATATAGAACTTAATCCTAGTGCTCAATATAGGAGGGATAAGATACATGTGACTAGTCCTATATATTTGGTATGAATAGAGCTTAATCCATAGCAACCAACTCAAGTCATAATCTATACATGACAAGCTTTTTGATGTGTGTTGCATGCTGATGTCCTAAATTTTGTACCTGGTGATTCCTAGTGTCTACTTGTATGTGCATTTATAAATATGTACTTATATGATATGATTATTTAGTCACAATTTAAGAGAAACTTGCAGTGACACTGGCAACATTTTTGGTCAACCTGAGCTTTAGGTTGACTATAGATCTTTGGTCGACCTTAGCTTTAGGTCAGTTATCTCAGTGGTGGGTTAAAGTTCCTTTTGATTTGTTAGACCTTCCAACTACTAAGTATCAATTTTGAATCTCAAAACAACCTATGAAATAGCCTCTAGCGTCTAGGATAAAGCTCCCTAGATAACAAACTTTAACTGAAAGTTAAATCTCATCGACACAATACATATATGCATACATTAGGTCCATCTTCAAGGTTGATAACTATCCACGAGTTCAAAGTTCCTCACAATTCGTCTTCAATCTTTAAACCAATCATGTAAACTTCATACGCATTATGACATACACACCTAACTTAAGTTGCATTGTCAATTCACAAATTAGGCTATTGATACACCTTTTTCGTTTGATGGTGAGTTGAAAAAGAATTTGGAGTTAGATTGTACCTGCTCAGTAAATCACTCCTTATACCTGAATATTAGTGGCGAAAGCATTACCCATTGCCTTCTATCACTCGCATCACGTTTTTCCCTTTTGGAAATAAAAGTACAATTGCTTATTCTGCTGCTTTAGAGGTATGATTCAACAAGACAAACCATTAACTTTTGGCTAATTGTTCTTATTGATTAGGTTCCAGTGTCTGAACTTGTCGGTAAGCATATACTCCTTTACTTCTCAGCACAGTGGTGTCCTCCTTGTCGTGATTTCTTACCCAAGTTAGTTGATGCATACCACAAGATCAAGGAGAAGGATACTGCTTTCGAACTTATATTTGTGTCGAGTGATATGGACGAGAGCTCCTTCAATGACTTCTACACGGAAATGCCATGGCTAGCACTGCCCTTTGGAGATGAAAGGAAGAAGTTTCTGAGTCGCACATTTAAGATCGATGGCATCCCATCGCTTGTGGCCATTAGCCCAACCGGTAAAACCATAACCACTGAAGCAAGAGATCTGGTATGGGCTCATGGTGCTGCTGCCTATCCTTTCACCGAGGAGCGAATAAAGGAGATTGAATTGGAGATCGAGGAGATAGCCAAGGGTTGGCCGGAGAAGCTTAAGCATGAGCTACACGAGCATGAACTCACGAAGAGTCGTCGCAAGAGTTACATTTGTGATCGTTGCAATGAGGAGGGAAATGATTGGTCCTTTTACTGTGATTCTTGTGACTTTGATTTGCATCCTAAGTGCGCGCTAGAGCATGATAACGAGATCACCAACACTGGTGATGGTGGAGATGGTGCCGAGAAGGAAGGATACATCTGCAATGGTGAAGTGTGCCATAAAGTTTGAAGTCGATTACTTCTCTCTGGCTTTGTAGAAACTGTTCAAGATCTTTATTTCTCGTGTGAGATCTTGTTGGTGTTTTACTACTTTATCATCCTTTTTGAGTTATTAAAGTTCTCTTTGAATAGCTACAGTGGTATCATACAGGAGGAGGTATACCTGTGTATCTGCAATAAAACTGGTGATATCAAATGTTCTATTACATTTCTAAATATTTTATGGGAGAAGGTATTTCTCATGCACTAGTTACTAGTTTCAGGGTCAAATATCTATCGTGATTTATTTTTTTCTTACAATGGTTGCGGACTGATAAAGATCGTTAGACTGACGAATTCTAACCTTTTGCACCATATATTTCTAAATCTTATAACTACTGTAAAAGGTAGAATGATTGAAGTTATTCGATCATTGCAGGCCAAGGATTAGGACGTGGAGGGATCTGTTTGTTTGGGAGAAATAGAAATCGTGAAAAAAGTTTTCTTCGTTTGCTTCGGAAACATAGAGGAATTATTTTTTTTCTTTTATTTATTTAATGGACGGATGGATTTGAAATTTCATTTATGGATGAATTATTTTTCTTCTTTTAATTATTTCGAAAAAAAAATTCTTCCATTAATTTTTTTTTATTAAAAAAATTATTCTGATGGCTCGTTGTTATTGTCGTCGTCATTGATTATTAGTCGTCGATCATTACTTATTGCCGCCCTCGTAGATCGTGGCCATTAATTATCATCATTCGTAATTGACTGTCGCCATTGTCAACTCATCGAACAATGGACGATGAGTGAAAGCGGTCATCGTCCTCATCAATACCGTCACAAGCAAATATTTTTTTTTTATTATTTTTTTTCTCTATTTTTTTAGGTATAATAGGATCTTACCTAATATAAGGTCAAATCTATTTTTTAAATAGTTCAAATTATTCTCAAAAGAGATTAAAAATAAATATGAGGGATCTGAAAATTAATTCATTAATAAGCTTTTTAAAATTCGGCAATCAAAATTTTAGGTGAGACTCAACTTTAGGGTAATTCATCGCTCATTTCAATCTAATTGCTGTTTAATTGTGGTATCAGTTATTTGGAGCATGTAGGCCAAGGCTTAGGCAGGAAGACGTGGAGGATCACCATTTGAATAGTAATCTGTTAAATTGGTGTAAAAGATGATGTGTTCGTCTTTAGTATCTCTGTCAGTTGGTTTCACAGTCAATACGAAAAAAGTAAATTATAGAAAGTATATTATCCAACCTGTTGCGGTTGAGACCAAGATGCCGAGGTATCCAGCAGCGAGAGCGACAAAGGACCGATGACTCTGATCAAAGGTCTTGACGCGATAGAGGTGCCGAATTGGAGGGTGGAGTGTCTCGGAAGTTTGTCGAATGATGCTTCGAGCCGGGATGAGTCCTGTAGAGGAAAGAAGCGGTTAAGGGTACCGAGACAGATCTCAGCAAGGCCCTCCGACGCTCAAGACAGGGATAAGTAAGTAAAGGAAAAAATATGAAAGCATAATAGTGGTGTAGAAGATGTCAAACCTCCTCCTCTCTCTTCAAGTATCCCTTATATAAGCGAAGTCATGTCTGTAGAGCAGTACGGAGGGGTGTGGACGATATGACCTCATGACATGACGTCGTCAACACTTAGAGATAACTGAGATCATTACCCTCATAAATCACTACAAGAATATTAGGTTTTAGCGACGGAAATTTCGATCGCTAATATCATTTAGCGACCGATTAGAGACCGATTTTAACGGTCACTAATCGTTGCGTCGCTAATTAATTAGCGACCGAAATTAAATTTCGGTCGCTAATTTTAGCGACCGAACGATAATTCGGTCGCTAAATTTAGCGACGGAACTATAATTCGGTCGCTAATTTAGCGACGGAACGATAATTCGGTCGCTAATTTAGCGACGGAACGATATTTCGGTCGTTAAAATTAACGACGGAATGATAATTCCGTCGCTAATTTAGCGATGGAATGATAAATCGGTCGCTAATTTTAACGACCGAAATCATCTTTCGGTCGCTAAATTAGCGATCGAAATTTAATTCGGTCGCTAAACACAATTTCACAAAAAAAAAAATTGTTTAGCGACGGAATTCTATTTTAATAGGGTTTTAATAAAATAAAATTTAATATTTAAAAAATCTGTTAACATTAATTACATATTATAATAATATCTATCAACACCAATTATTTTAATATACGATTAAAATATTATACAGTAACAATTTTCATTCAAATTTTAGTATTTACATCTCAAACAACTCAACATTTTATATTTTGTAAATGACATCACAAACTAAAAATTAAAATAAAATACAATCAAATTTCAAATGCGTTCCATATCTTGTGCAGAAGTTATTAGCTTGCTCTAGAAGTGGATCATGAAGATTTTTTATTTGGCCTTGGATTCTTTTATAATTTTCAGAATTCTTTAAGGAAAATAATATCTACCTCCTAAAAAAAAAACAAATCAAATATATATAAGACAAAAAACATATAATTGTGAATTATCAATAAATTTCAAATTAGACAAGAAAAATAGATTAAATATGAAGGAAAAGTTATTCCAGTACCGTGCAAGTGTGGCCCTAGCAATAAACCATCAAAGAAAAACTTGTCCTAACCTAATTTTTTAAAGAAATAAAGCATAGAGCATGCAAAAACTAATATAGAAATATCCACAAACCTAGAGAAGTAAAGATATAAAAGTTTCCTCTGTCAAAATATAACTATGCAAGAATACAAGAATAATAAGAAAGTAAAACCGACAGTGAAACCAAGGAAATATAGGAAAAGTAAGGTCAAAATTTCGATGGCTAACTTATCATTTTGCTACAATTAAAATTGCTCAATAGAAATCTAAAACTTGAAGAATAGAATTAAGAAGAGCAGTACAATGGGATATAGATACCTCATCTTTCTCAATTGTTGCATCAGCAATGGTCCAAACATCTTCATGGACATCAAAGTGGAAAAGCTACAAATGCACAACCATAGAGATCATTAATTTCCAAATCCAAGACTAAGAGTTGGTCCTGGTTCATCAGTGACAATGGAAAGCAAAGCACATAAGAAAATATAAAAAATGGACATCGAGTAGATAACAGCTCAAATGGGCATCGAGTTTATTATGTGCAGACAATAAACTTGTAAGAAAAGCAAAGTAGAAGAAATGCAGGAAAATTTACCCTCAAAATATCCAGTCATATTAGACCCTTCAACTTCATAAGTTATTTTGCGATCAGCATATTTCGAATGGTTGGCAATATCAGTTGTAGCATCAAGTGTTACATCATGAAAGCATATCAGTTGACCATCTTTTGTTGCAAGAATATCTGATTCTATGAAGTCGGCACCTTCTTCAATAGTTCTCTGCAAGTAAAACTCACTCATGAACAAAATATTGGTAAACCCAAATTAACCTACCGAACATCTATTACAAAAAATAGTGTTTCCTACCACTTGAATCTAGCTACATGAATCTTATTTTCTACCTAACTAAATTCAGATTAACCTTCTATTGTAATTATTATCTGTACATAATTTCACTTGGTTGTTTGCATCTTTTAGCTATATTTGGTTTCCATAATAAAAACGAATTTCACTGTTTTGTTGTAGAGAATTTCCTCAGCACCTTAGAGCTACATAAGTTTGCAAAAAAGAACCAAGCATAGTGTTATCTAGAGTTGTCGACACTGACAAATAGATCAACTATAAATTTACACATTGTAGCCTTTGTTTTTACTCAAATATACCTTCACCAAAAAAGTAAAAAATAAAAAAAAGTGGAACAATTGTTGATAAAGGATAAATTCTGATACTTGTTGGCATAGCTAGGAAACACAACATCTAGTTAATTATTTGCTTGACCAGTCTCTCCATATCCCAAATAAGACCGCCCAAGGTAAAGCCATAGCACTCTAAATAAGTAGTTCTTCAAAACAAATAAACATGTCATATAAAATAAAAGTTACGTAGTTCAAGAAGGATCCCACTACCCGACATCGAGAAAAACATTTAAATTCATTACATGAGTATGAGTTTGGACACTTGGATTGAGTTATAGCAAATTGTCTATGTATTTTGCTCCATTAGATCCTTGTAACTTAAGATATCACATTCCAGCA
The DNA here is from genome assembly GCA_025175895.1 of Wurfbainia villosa. Lineage (NCBI taxonomy): Eukaryota > Viridiplantae > Streptophyta > Magnoliopsida > Zingiberales > Zingiberaceae > Wurfbainia > Wurfbainia villosa. The sequence continues at coordinate 242,455 of JAKLTH010000203.1, forward strand.
GCTTAAGTTGGACAGTAATTACCATATAAGCAGCAGCTGTTTCTTTAGGAATCTATCCATTCGATCCACGATGAGCAATGTTATAAGGCCTCGATGTTTGCAAGGGCTTTTTGTCTTTGTGTTGCTTACTTGGTAGCGGATCGATTGCCTGTATCGGACCCCAAGAACAAGGAGAAGAAAATCATACAAGCCCCTAGAACGTTGAGAATATATTAATTATTTTTCTTTTCGAAAAAAAAAGTAACTTTTATCATCTACGATGAATGGCAATATGAGAAAATACAAGCCTTAGCCCCTAGCCATCCTAATCCACATCGCTTAATTCCATCGGCAAGCATTTCGACAAAAAAACACAAAAGAATCTCAACTATTTTTATTTTACATTAGAAACCCTCGCAAAGAAAAATCAATTGACCCCAATTCTTCTTTAACGCCATCCAAATTCCGACGAACAATTTGAATGGAAAGAATGGCAAAAGTATCGTCAAGAGGAAATTAAAGCTTACGGAGGGACTCATTTCAATCTCGTTCTGTTCCTCCTCGGCGATGAACCGGGCTCGCGCCGCGCAAGACCCTTGCAATATCGCGCGGCGTTGTTGCGACATTCTTGAGGCCGAGCCGCATCGCGATCTTCGTGTCGTCGCCGCAACCATGTCACCGTCGGTCAGCGAGGCCGTTATGTCGCGTCGGGCCGCCGAGGCCAGCGTGTCGTCGTCGGGCCGAGGCCGTCGCGCGTCGTCGCCGCGAGGCTAAGCCCACGGCTGCGCTGTCATTGCCGAGGCCATTCGAGGCGAGGCATCCTCACGAGGCATTAGCGACAAAGAATCGCAAGAAACCGATCTGGAGGCGTGAAAGGAGAAGAGGAGGAAAGAGAAAGTAAAAATAAATAAGTAAATAAAAGTTAATGACCGAATTTAAATTTTCGGTTGCTAATTAGCGACCGATTATATTTTCGATCGCTAATTAGCGACGGAATTTAAATTCGATCACTAATTATTACCGACGGAATTAAATTCCGTCGCTAATTAGCGACCGATTTTAAATTCCGTTGTTAATTAGCGATCGAAAATATAATCGATCGCTAATTAGCGACCGAAAATATTATCGGTCGCTAATTATTACCGACGGAATTAAATTTCGTTGCTAATTAATGATAAAATTAAATTTTCACCATTGATATAATTAAATTTTCGTCATTACTATTAATTACTGACGGAAATATAATTCCGTCGCTAATATTACCGACGAAATTAAATTTCCGTCACTAATTACCGACGGAATTAAATTTCCGTTGCTAATTAGCAACGGAAATTTAATTCCGTCGGTAATTAATGACGAAAATTTAATCACATCGTTAATTAGCGACGAAAATTTAATTCCGTCGTTAATATTAACGACGGAAATATAATTCCGTCGCTAATTAGCGACGGAATTAAATTTCGGTCGGTAATTAGCGACGGAATTATATTTTCGTCGGTAATAATTAACGACGGAATTATATTTCCGTCGCTAATTAGCGACCGATTTTTAAATTCCGTCGTTAATTAGCGACCGAAAATATAATCGGTCGCTAATTAGCGACTGAATATTTAATCGGTCGCTAATTAGCGACCGAAAATTTAATCGGTCGTTAATTAACGACCGAATTTAAATTCGGTCGTTAAAATGAGGTTTTTTTGTAGTGAATGTTGTCGGTGCATATGCAGTAATTAATACACCCGTGTGGTTGATAAGGGACAAGTTTTCATTTAAGAGATCTGACATACTTCTCTAAAGCGGGTATGGTCATATGTCATCCGGTCAAATGAGATTACTGATAGAGGATATCTAATTGGCTATTTTGTCTTGAACGAGCGTCATGTTACTTGGTTAAAACTGAGATATAACATATGTTGAGAATGACACCTGACAGAAGAGGAATATATAATATAATCAAAAACCACGGCTTTGGATTGTCATATAGTCGAGATAGAATATGTCAGCTGAGATACCACACCTTTGTGTTTAAGGTGTCCTCCTTCATTTGACGAAGCCGAGATATAATATAAACATCATTCGGTAAAACTGAGATGCAATAACTTCGTTACTTGGTGATTCGTCGATGATTTATCGAGATGCAATGTCTTCATCATTCGGGATCTTGTCGAAATATGGTGCCTTTATCATTCGGCTTTTTACCGAGATATAATGTCTTTGTATATCAGCTGGTGGTCTTGATGCGTGAGTAGTCCTGAATTCAAGAACCTTTTTATTCATGGATTAGTTTTTGTTCAATATCATAATCTATAATTAATTCGGTAGGAGAACAGACACTTTAAAAAATTTACAGTGTTCGAAAATTAATCTTTACTCGCTAATATAATTTTACCGTTCCATTAGCCATAAGACCCTCCGTTGGATCGCAATGATGTTAGGTAACAATTCGATTTTAATTTGACTTAGTTGACTCGAGTGTCCAGCGGCAGGGAGAACCCTAGATTACATGGAGGATACTTGCTATGCGGCGGCCTATTTTTTTTATTATATAATTCAGCGATGTTATAGACTCAATATCAGTATAATAGAATAAATTCAAAAATACTCACACTAGCCGAGTTTGATACGCGGTGCACAATTCATGCACGTCCGAATATGTACACTAACAAATAATATATAATATTTTATAATCGAAGAAAATCGAAATTCTCTACTGCTCATTCTAATCGCCGAGCAATCAGAGATTCCGATTAAAATACAATTATAGTATGGTTGATATCGAAATTCAATCGAATTCTAATCAAGTGACGATCGAAATTTATTGCTAGATGTTTATCGGTTCTTCGATTTCGATTCCGACTCGATTCTAACCAGATCCGTAATGTTGGAATCGATTCAAAACCGATTCCGAATCGATTATGATTTCAAAGTTTTAACTTTGAAACCAATTCAATCAGTATCGATTCCGAATCGATTCAGAACCAGTTTCGAAACAATTGCGGACAGATTTCGAAACGGTTCCGGATTACTTTCCTCGAACTTAAGCTTCCAAATTTATCTATCGCGTCGATGATCATATTTTTTTTTCTATTGCAAAATAATTTTATAGACATGTTAGCATGCTAAGAGTTTCCACCTTTAAATTAGCCATCAGAATTAGATCCAAATCGGAACCAGAATCGATTTCGAATCGGTTCAGAAAACGATTCCGAACCGATTCCGAAATTGATTGGAACCGAACTGAACCGGAATTGGAATGATTCCAATTCAGTTCAAGAATTGATTCATCCGAATCGGTTTTGGTTTCGAATTTAACATATTTGTTCCGACTCTGTTCCGAATCGAACCAGTCCGTTAAGCATGCTTAGCGATTGCAGTCTCTAGTAGCCACGACGTTGGCGGTTACAATTCAATCGAATTTCAATCGCAATCCAAGCGGAATATAGTTGCGATCCGATCGGAGTCGGAATCCGATTGGACCGCGATCGAATTCAGGTTGACTCATTGTCGAAATTTAATCGAATTGCGATCGGCATCGTCGCAACCACAATAGTAGTTGATTCCGATCGTGGTTCGACTAGAATCCAATCATGATCTAGTCGAATTCTGATATCGATCAGATCATGATCGGATTCCAACCGAATTGCGATCATCATCGACTATGATATCACCCGTCGCAATTCAATTAAATTTCGACTCAATTTGAGATTCGATCGGTCGAACAACGACGATGACTCTGATTAGATTATAATCGAATGACAATCGACTACGAAGATTTTGATTAGAAATAATATTATATATTTTTTATTTATTATATATCTTGGTGCGATGAATGATTAATTAAGATTGTATCTTATTTTCTACGGCTTTCACTCCACTGTAAATATATCAAAAGAAGGTAGATAGATTCTCTTTATTTTATTTTATACTATGATTCAATTAATTTCGAAGGATTTCATAATTTTTTTTTTATTAATCATCAAAACAAAGAAAAAGCAGATCATAACATCATCACTAATATTTGAACATAGTGAATTTCGAATTATTATTATTTACGGCATCGAGCCCCGGGATGCGGATCCGAATCTAAATTATTTCCGACGAATATACGCCACGCGATGATGCACGTGACCAGCAGCCACATACGCATGCGCGCATCGTGTGGGTCGCGGCGGCCCATGACGCCCCGTGCGAGCCCACACGTAACCGCTGGTTCCGTTGTCCACGTGTCCGACATTCGGGGCCCGCCGCTCACCGTCTGTCAAAGTATCGAAAAGGCATCTTCCGCAGCATCTTCCACTCGTTGCCATTTCACCTCCCGAATCGTACGGCCACGATTAACCCGCTCCATTCCTATATTTATCCGCTTCTCCCGTCGCCCTTTCACTCGCCCTCTCTTCTTCTTCTTCTTCTTCTTCCTGCCGATGGACTTGCTCGAGGTCCCTCTCGATGCCCTAGCGTTCCGCCTCAACGCGCTCCCGGCCGACGCCGCCGTGGCCTACCTCGCTCTCCTTGCGGCCGCAGCCATCGCCCTAGGCCTCTGGAGCATCAGGGGCGCCGCCGTCAGCTACAAGCCCGACGCCGCCGCCGCCGCCTCCTCCATTTCTTACTCCCCTCCTCAGGATGCCTCCCTCTCAGATCCCAAGAAGCCCAAGCCCGACCTCGCCCCTCTTCCGGCGGCCTTCCACCTGAGCGATCCGAGCCCGAGCAGCGGCACCGGCAAGGCTCGGTTTTCGGCCTACTACTCCGCCGAGGCGGGGAGCCTCGAGAATGACAGAGAGGATTCCATCGACCGCAATTTCGACGAGACCGACCGGCGGTCCAGGGCGGCGCCGTGGAGCAGCGACTGGAGCTTGGAATGGACGGCCGTTAAGAGAGCGGGGCATCTTGGGTGGCACAGCTACCAGGACCTGACGGAACTCAACGGCAACGTCGTCAAGCTCTGGGACGCACGGCCCACGCCGGCGGCGATGCTGTTGCGCCGGCGACTGTAGAAAATTAAAAAATAATAATAATTAAAAATCCATGTGCAAAACTATTTTTTATCCGCTAGCGAATTATTAAATTAGACTCTTGTATTTCCAATTCGTCCGTGAATTAGAATCGAATTGGGGAAGAACAAAAAGGGTAATTGAGCAGAATCGAAGTCTTGGAAGAGAATCTACGAGCTCGTTTGAAGAATTTGGCATGAAAAAGAATGGATTTCTGTACAGTTTGGTGAGTGGGATGTGAATTTCATGAGTCTCATCTGATTAAGACTTCTGATAATTGTTTTTTTTTTTATAACCCAACTGTTAAAGTTTTGATCTGATTAATTTAATTTTGGAAATAAACGATCGATATAATTTTTCAGAAATTTTTTATTGATTCTCGCAATAAATTCACAGATGAAATAAATAGATCATTCAATAAATATTTTTTTATCGGATAATACATATGAAATAAATTGATGATTTTTAAGTATAATATTTTTTTTATAACTAAATTTCGGATAATACATATGAAATAAATTAAAGGGATGATTTTTAAGTTTAATAATTATTTAAATTTTATGATGAATTAATTTTGAAAGTTTATATTAAAAAAATTATCAATTCTAAAAATAAATTTAAGAAGAACGTTTAGATTTTTGGAAAACGATGTAAATATTATGAATAGTTTATACACCTCAAATTGAACTATGGTTACGTGAGTTTTTCCCCTACTATGGGATTTAATAATTAGGATAATAATTATATTTTATAGTGTACGTTTGAAAAAAAAAATTAAATCGAAATCAAATTTAAAATTAATTAAGCTATTGAAATATTCAAATTTGACTTAGCTTTTTTTTAAGATTGAATTTGATTGAAATTTGATTTATTGAATTGATATTAAACTTTTAAATAAAGTTAGTTCAAATTAAGTTTCATTCAAATTTATTTAACTTAGCTTTCAAATCAAATTTATTTGTTTGATTAGTTAGTATAAATAATTCAAGTAAATATATATAAATAAATTTATTAACATACTTTATGAGTTTTGTTTATTAATAATTTTTAATTGATGTGTTCATGAATATATTATTCATAAGTATTGTTTGTGAATATTAATAAATTTATTTATTTAATTTATCACATTATTTAAATTTATTTATTTAATTGATTTTGATATCTATTGAATGACAATAAATGAATTCTTATCGGATCCAACATCAAACTTATTCAGAAATTCATTTACCATCCTACTAATAATTATTTCAAGTTGTCGCTTCTCATGGAGCAATCGATTTAACGTTGTGCCAACCCTCTCCGCGGGAATAACTTATGGCTAATGCGGCGACAAAATTGTACCAATGAGTAGAGGTCATTCCTCGAGGGTTGTAAGCCTTTTGAAATGTCTATTTTGAGTTGGACAATATGCTCTCCGTGATTTACCCTCTTTCGTATTGATTGTGAGACCGACTAACGGAGACGCTAAGGATGAACGAATCACCCACCTTTTGTACCAATTTAACATTGTACTAATTTTTTTGGCATGAAAGCATCACACGGTCTGAGAAAAACAACTAATATCAAATTCAGTTGCCGTGAATTTAAGATCCAAGTTGATCATCAATCGACTGAGGAGGATTAGTAGTCAACATCAACTACAACCCTAATAAGTTAATGTGAAATAATTTAGATATTCAATGCTCTGACTGCCTTGACTCACCTTCTTCTATTTGACTGTGTATTTGGTTCATAATTTTTATTTATAATTTTGATTTATTTATGTATGATTATATTATTTCAATATATTTGATTCAAAGTAATTAATCAATGATTTCAAAATAACGAAGTATGTTTATCACGTCATAAATGAAACATATAATCTAGAATTTGATTATCTTAGAAGCGTAAGTTTTTTATTAATTTCAAAGTTAATAAAGAATAATACAATTAGAGCCGTTAATTTGAGTTGGGCTCGTCGAGTTAACCTGCCCCCATCAACTAATTTAAGTGGGTTGGGTTGATATTTTATCAACTCAAGCTCGCCGCGGACCTAAACGGATAAACCCGCGTGAATTGTGGGTCAAGATTGGCCGACCCACAGTGGACTTAGGTTGGTCCGCGAGTTGAAAAAGTTGAAAGTCTTATTTATCAAATGAGACAATGGTGCAACGTGCCAAGTCCAAAATAGAGTCAATCAATGCTCAAGAAAAAACACGCAATCTTGGACCATGAGGGGCAACAAAGATGAATGCTTAAGAGAAGGAGATTGTTAAATGCTTCTCATACCTCTCAAATCCAATTGCAGAGAGTAGAGCAGTGTTCTTGGAGTCATTCATTGAGAGTACCATTGAGATTGATAGAGAAGAGAGAGATTTTATCATTAAAAAGCAGCTAGCGAGAGATTGTAAGGAAGAAAGAAAGAAAAATAAAATATCAAATAAGCAATACACCCTATGCTATTTGGAAGATTTGAGTAAATATTAAAATGACTTCCTCACTCACTGTAAAGGATTGACTCGTCTAATCCGTAATCCGTATTAGATTGGATTGGATTAAGAATTTCTCAATCCGTCAGAATGGCAGGCCAACTCGCTCCTCTCCGTTAAATATTAAGTTTATGATAGATTGATCCGCCCCTATATGAGTCGACCCGTTTGACAATTAATACAATCAATTGTTTATAATTTTCAAAAGTATCTCGTATGAATTAATATCCCAATTAATATCATCCAAAGATGATATAGTAAAATATTAAACAAAGTTATAAATTAAAATTTTCGAACAAATAAATTTTTATTTTATTATTTAAGATTGAACTAAACAATATAAATTATATATTTTTTCTATAATACTTGTTAATCATATAATTAAGGTTATACGTAACTAAACACACCTCTAAGAGTTTCTCTTTACGCCTTAATTATTCCTAATTGAGCATAAATGAATTATTGGAAGAGAATTTACGAGCTCGTTTGAAGAATTTGGCATGAAAAAGAATGGATTTTTGTACGGTTTGGTGAGTGGGATGTGAATTTCACGAGTCTCATCTGATTACGACTTCTGATAATTGTTTTTTTTTTTATAACTCAGCTGTTAATTTTGAAAATAAACGATATAATTTTTGAGAAATTTTTTATTGATTCTCACAATAAATTCGCAGATTAAATAAATATTTTTTTTTATCGATAATCGAAATAAATTTAGATAATACATGTGAAATAAATTGATGATTTTTTATAAGTATAATACTTTTTTTTTATAATTAAATTTTGAATGATACATATGAAATAAATGGATGATTTTTAAGTTTAATAATTATTTTTATTATAATTTAAATATTTAAATTTTATGATGAATTAATTTTGAAAGTGATTGATTTGAAAAACGATCTAATATTATGAATAGTTTATACACCTCAAATTGAACTATGATGATTGCGTGAGTATTATTTTCCCTACCTTGGGATTTAATAATTAAGATAATAAATGAATCAAGTTAAGTCATATTCAGATTTATTTGATAAAATAATTAAATCGAACTAAATCAAGTTTAAAATTAATTAAATTATTGAAATAGCTATTAATTAAATTAAATTTAGTTTTTTAGATTGAACTTATTCAAACTTAACTTGTTGAATTAATGATATTAAATTTTTAAATAAAGTTAGTTCGAATCGAGTTTCATTCGAATTTATTTAACTTAGTTTTTAAACCAATTTTTTTTTTTAATTATTAGTTAGTATAAAAAATTTATAAATGAATTTATTAATATACTTTATGAGTTTTGTTTATTAATAGTTTATAATTGTTGTGTTCATGAATATATATTATTCACGAGTACGGTCTATAAATATTAATAAATTTATTCATTTAATTTTATAAATTGTTCAAATTTATTTATTTAATTAATTTTGATATCTATTGAATAACCATAAATGAATTCTTACTAGATCCACTATCAAACTTATATATTCACAAATTCATTTAACATGCTACTAATAATTATTTCATGTCGTCGACTCTCATGAAACAATCAATTTAATATTGTGTCTGCTCTCCTCACGGAATAATTTTGTAGTTAGCATGACAGCAGTGTTAGTTATAGCCCTAGAGCAAATCATGTGATAGTTGAAAAGGGAACATTTTGTATCATATTCAATAAAGGCAAAGGATTGGTTATTATATTTACATCTTGCTTGTGCCAGCTAAATTAAATATAATAATGCCCTAGAAAAGTAGGTTCTTATCTACAGCACATCAATTGGCAGAATTGATTATGAGAGGCTGTAGAGAACACTTTCCTAAATGTTCCTAGTCAAGTATTAATATGCAAGGGCAATATTAATACATAAAGACTAGCATGTAGGTCGATTGATGACTTGATCTCACAAGTCATGGATATATGATATCAAGTTGACACATGGGTATATATTAGAGAATATATACTGAACTGACCCGCCATGAGAAAGTTTCATGGATCGTTATATGAGTGTCATAAACTTTCTCATATGACTATTGGTATGAATAGTCCTCGAACCTGAAGTCACTACGGTTCCCTACATAAGGAATTATGTACTTTGGTATCGTCAAGCGTCACCCGTAGCGAGGTGGACCATAAAAGCGATTCGGGTATATAATAAATTATGCGGAGGGATGTGAGTGATGTAGATGGGATCTATCCCTCTCATATGACGAGAGTGATATCGGTGGGCCCCTTGATTGAGTAGAACTACTAAAACGCATGGCCATGCTCGAATGAGTCAATATGAGATATTGAGCTCATTTGTTTGAGTTAGTTTACTCAGGAACAAGAAACACATAGATTGATCGAGGATGACACGGTCTATGCCTCATTGGTCAACTGATATCAAGGATAGAAGGACACGGTCATACATTATAGTAGTCACGGAAAGGTTAGCCTGATCTTGACTTATTTCAGAACTTGGGTAGCAATGATGTATTGCTAGATGCCGCTCATTGCTTGTGTATCTAAAAGAGTTTAGATCCACCGCCAACGCTATGAGAGCCTATAGGTCACACACAAAGAGCATGATGATTAGAAGAATTAGTGCATTCTAGTTTGACTAGAATAATTTGGGAATAAGCTTAAGTACAAAATGGTTTTTGGACTTTAAGCTTAATGAGAATTTTAGCTTATTGATTTAATGAGATTAATTCAATATATTACCTTATTGATTTAATGAGATTAATTCAATATGATAACATAACCTTATTGAATTAATAAGATTAATTCAACATGCATGAATGCCACACAAGCATGCCACATAATCATGCCACCTAAGCTAGATAAGGTGGAAGGAGACAAAGTGGTTTTTGTCTCCTTAAAGTGGCCGGCCAAACAAGGTGTCTCAATGCAATGGATTGCATTGAATGGTAGGAGGTGAAAGGGTTTTTCCAACCCTATAAAAGACTCCCAAAGTGTAATTGTGGTTGTTGGGAGCTTGAGGCTTGGAGAGAGCTTTGTGTGAGAAGCTTTTGTTGTGTGGCATTTGTGAGTGTAGCAAGAAGAGTAGTCTTCTTCTTCCCTTCTCTTTTTCCCTAGCTTCCTCTCCTTTAGGGACTTCTCTAGCAAGAAGGAAAGGAGAGCTCTTCTAGTTTTTCTTTTGTGAGACAAGAGCTTGCTCGTGTGGATACAAATAGGCACGACATTTGAACGTGCTAATGATCCAACAAACCAAAAGGAAAAGCGGGATTAACAAGGGCACGCAACAAAGGTAATCCTCTCCTATAAGATAGGTTTGGTTTTAGAGAAATTTATTTTGTACGAGGTTTTCTTTCGCAAGGATCACTAGGAAGGGATCCTAATTTTTCCGTTGCTCATATGCTATTTGGCATATAGAATTCCCTACAGTGGTATCAGAGCCACTTGCGAAAGATCGTATAAAAATAGTTTTTCTCTATTTTATATATGATATAGAAGTAGGATGAATTTTATTATGAGTTGATAATTGCATTAGCAAATTTTCAAACATAATAAAATATCCGATGTCTTTTAAAAGTTAAAATTGACATGGTGCATGGTTATGGCCTAGTCCCAAAAAGTTTGTGATTGTGTGTTGTAATTTTAATACTGTGTGTCGTGCCTTTCTCCTAAAATTCTTGTTGTAAAATTAGCTTTAGACTCAATGTAACTCGAGTATTTCTCCTTTTGTAATATACAACAAAGATGGAGGGTCCATTGGAAGATAATGTTACAAGGAGGAAGTCAACAACACAAGACAACCAAAAGGAAGCACTTGGGAGAAGATGCTATCCCTAGGTTGACCAATCAATCTTCTCATTGGCTTGAGAAGATTGTAAAATAAGGGCCATAACCATGACACACTTAGTTTAACTTGTATGTGATGCATGTTAATTTAGCTTATATGTGATGTATGCTAATATGTATGTGATGCATGTTTAAGTTTATATCTTAATAAGTCAAAACGATATGCCTACCAAAGTTTGGTACTCACTACTTCCTCGATCATTTGTTATTGGGTTTGCACAAAGCAAAGCAATGCATTTTATCTTGAAGAGTGCGAGTGGACAATCGTGATGTCCCGCTATCAAACTTGGTTAAGACTTAATTAAGTTTTTCTTAATTAGTTAAGAAAGTAGAGGCATATATTAGCTTTGAGCATAAGTTTTAAAATTAGTTTTATGTGTGATTCAACATCGCCTTTGTCTTAGAAGTGGTCGCTGTTCGATATCCAAGAAGGCCCTCGCCTCGCCACACCGAAGTCGGTTTAGGAATAAACACTAAACTAATCTAAACTTAACCAAAGCTATTAAAGAGTTACATCAGATGTAATTGGCAAAAGATTGCCTACCTAATCATACTACGCTCTGGGCGATTAGCCAAAGCTAACTCAAGACTAATTATGATGTGGATCTTTATCCCATATAAATTTATAGCTAAATAGTAGCTAATGATGTAGCAAAAGTGTTTGCCTACATCAATGATTAGCTCATATCAAAACTATGAGAATTTAGTGGGAGCCTCATTTAATTAAAGGCCTAATTAAATGACTTAGGTATGATACTTAATTTTGCATTTTATTGTTGTAGATCACCATGTCATCTAACACGACACACCCTCAACTTGCGATCCGTCCCTGAGAAGGACAAGCTCAATGGAGCGAACTTTCGATCGGTATAGGAACTTGAGGATTATCCTCAAGCAAGAACGCAAACTATATGTCCTAGAGCAGCTACCCCGAAATACCTACCCCTACGGCCACTGTCAAAAAGATGCTTATAAGAAGCATCAAGATGACGATTAGATGTGTCATGCCTTATGCTTGCAACCATGAACTCGAGCTTCGTATAACATGAGAACATGGATGCCTATGATATGTTGAGCATTTGAAACAACTATATCAAGGACAAGCTAGGCACGAGCTTTTGAAGTGTCTAAGGCTCTTTTGCATGCAAGATGCAAGAAGGAACACTGTAGGAACTCACGACTTAAAATGATTGGGTACGCTGAGAACCTCGAAAGACTAGGTTTTCCATCGAGCCAAGAATTGGCAACCGATGTTATCCCGCAATCGCGGAAGCATATAATCAATTCCATGAATTATAACATGAATGAAATTGATAAACCTTTGCTCGAGATTCTCAAAGATGTTGAGAATCCGAACCAAATCTCAAAAAGAAAGTTAGTAATGCATTAATGGTCAAGAAGGGCAAAGGTAATCGCAAAGGCAAGGGTAAGACCTAAGCCAAAGGCAAGGCCAATTCATCCACTTCAAAGGGTAAAGGTAAAGTACCTAAGGAAGGGACTGCTTTATCATGTGAGATCGACATCGAAGCGGAATCGCAAAGTCTACCTTGAGGAAGTAAAGAATAAAAGAAGTGAGACTTCGACTGGTATACACGTTATAGAAGTTAATCTATCTATTTCTTCTACATGGGTATTAGATAACGGATGTGCATCTCACATTTGTACTAATGTGCAGGACCGAGAAATAGTAGACTAATGGCAAAGGCGAAGTGGACCTACGAGTGGGCAATGGCGCAAAAGTTGTCAGCCAGAAATGTGTAAGAACATATTCTTTGTCTTTGCCCACCGGGCTTATCTTAGAACTAGAGGAGTGCTTATATGTACTGCATTGACAAAGAACATAATTTCAGATCTTGTTTAGACAAGAAAAACTTTTCTTTTATAATAAAGGACAAATGTTGTTCCATTTATTTGAATGAAATGTTCTATTGTAATGCACCACTTACGAATGGTCTCTATGTTCTAGATTTAGAAACCCAATATATAACAATAATACAAACGGTTCAAATCGAATAATTTGAACCAAACATATCTCTGGCACTGTCGCCTAGGTCACATAAATGAAAAACGCATATCCCAACTCCATAAAGATGGATTATTGGACTCATTTGATTTTGAATCATATGAGATATGCGAATCTTGTCTTTTAGGAAAGATGACTAAAACTCCATTTAGTGGACATGGCGAGAGAGCGACGGACTTGTTAGGACTCATACATACTGATGTATGTGGCCCTTTCAATGTTGAAGCCAGAGGAGGCTATAAGTACTTTATTACTTTCACTGATGATATGAGTAGATTTGGCTACTTATATTTGATGAGACATAAGTCATAATCCTTTGAAAAGTTCAAAGCATTCAAGAATGAAGTACAAAACCAACTTGGTAAGCGTATTAAGCTACTTCGATCAGATCGAGGTGGTGAATACCTTAGTCAAGAGTTTCGTGATCACCTGGTGGAGTGTGGGATAATATCCCAACTCACTCCACCTGGAACACCACAATTGAATGGTGTATCTGAGAGGAGAAATCGTACTCTAGTAGATATGGTACGATCAATGATGAGCCAGACTGATCTACCTACTTCCTTTTGGGGTTTAGCTCTAGAGACAGCCGCTTTCACACTTAATCGCTCCCATCAAAAGTCCGAGAAAAGACACCATATACGATATATGGATGGGAAGAGTCCCAAAATGTCTTTATAAAGATTTGGGGTTGTGAAGCTTATGTAAGACGTCAAGTCTCAGATAAACTAGGACCCAAATCAGATAAGTGTTATTTTGTAGGATATCCCAAGGAAACTAAGGGATATTACTTTTACAATCCCACACTTGGCAAGGTGTTTGTTGCCAGAAATGTTGTCTTTCTAGAAAGAGAATTTATTTCTAGAAAAACTAGTGGGAGTAAAATTCATCTTGAAGAAGTTCAAGATGACGATAACACTAAGGCTTCGATGGAAAATGAACAGGAACCACAAAGTGTTGTGGATGAGGAAAGTGTTGCCCAAAGAGTTGTGGAGCAGACACCTGTTCAAGTAGACCAACCTCTTCAGAGATCGATAGGATCGTCGTCAACCCGAGAGATATTCTTTTCTCGATCGACAACGGTGATGTATTGCTTGTCGATCTTGACGAGCCTACATCCTATCAAGAAGCTATGATAAGCCCAGATTCTGAGAAATGGCTAGAGGCCATGAGATCCGAAATGGAATCCATGTACACTAACCAAGTATGGACTTTGGTTGATCCACCTGAAGGGGTAAAACCCATTGGGTGTAAGTGGGTCTTTAAAGTAAAGACTGACATGGATGGTAATAAGCATACCTATAAAGGTAGATTGGTGGCTAAAGGATTCAAACAAATTCATGGTATTGACTATGATGAAACCTTTTCACCGCATGATGCTTAAATCCATTCGGATCATACTTGCTATCGCTTTACCACGACATTATGAGATCTGGCAGATGGATGTCAAACCGCTCGAATGGAAAGCTACCGAGGATGTGTACATGACACAACCGAGGGTTTTGAAGATCCAAAGCATCCCGAAAGGTATGCAAACCGCAAAGGTCCATTTATGGACTAAAGCAAGCCTCTCGAAGCCGGAATCTTCGATTCGATGATGCAATCAAGGAGTTTGGTTTCATCAAGAATGAAGATGAACCTTGTGTCTACAAGAGAAATAGTGGAGCACATTGTATTTCTTGTCTTGTATGTAGATGACATACTTCATCGGAAATGATATTCCCTCACCCAATTGTGAAGATGTGGTTAGGGAATTGTTTCTCGATGAAAGACTTAGGTGAAGCCGCTTATATTCTAGGCATCAAGATCTATAGAGATAGATCTAAAGATTACTTGCCTAAGTCGAGTACATACATAGATAAAGTGCTAGAACATTTTGCTATGCAAAATTCCAAGAAAGGATTTCTGCCTTTATCACATGGTGTGAGTCTTTCGAAGACTCAATGTCCCTCTTCTAAGGAGGAGAGAGATCGCATGGATAAGATCCCTTATGCATCTGCCATAGGGTCTATCATGTACACCATGCCAGACTGCTCCGACGCCTCGTATGCTTTGAGCATGACGAGTAGATACTATCGGATCCGTGAAAGTCATCGGATATACCAAAAATATTCTTAAATACTTACGAAGAACGAAAGAATATTTCACGATATTCGAGGCACGAGGAGCTAATCAGAAGGGTTACAGTGATGCAAGCTTCCAAACAGACAAGGATGACTATAGATCGCAATCGGGGTACGTGTTTTGCCTGAATGGTGGAGCTGTGAGCTGGAAGAGTTCAAAGCAGGACACAGTTGCTGATTCTACAACAGAAGCCGAGTATATTGCGTCGATGCAAAGAAAGGAGGTCTGTTTGGCCCGCAAGTTCATCCTGAACTTGGGGTAGTTCCTAGCATTCGCAGATCCAATAGACCTCTATTGTGACAACAATGGGGCTATCAGACAGCTAAGGAACCTCGATCACATCGCGACCAAACACATATCAAGGGCGCTTCCATCTCATTCGAGAGATCATCGATAGAGGAGATGTGAGGATATGCAGAGTACCGACAGAAGCTAACATCGCAGATCCATTGACCAAGGCTTTGGCACAGAGGAAGCATGATGGTCACACTAGGTCACTAGGTATTAGATATCATAGTGATTGGTACTAGTGCTAGTGGGAGATTGTTAGTTATAGCCCTAGAGCCAATCATGTGATGGTTGAAAAGGGAACATTTTGTATCATATTCAATAAAGGCAAAAGATTGGTTATTATATTTACATCTTGCTGTACCTAAATTAAATATAATAATGTCCTAGAAAAGTAGGTTCTTATCTACAGCACATCAATTGGCAGAATTGATTATGAGAGGCTGTAGAGAACACTTTCCTAAATGTTCCTAGTCAAGTATTAATATGCAAGGGCAATATTAATACATAAAGACTAGCATGTAGGTCATTAATGACTTGATCTCACAAGTCATGGATATATGATATCAAGTTGACACATGGGTATATATTAGAGAATATATACTGAACTGACCCGCCATGAGAAAGTTTCATGGATCGTTATATGAGTGTCATAAACTTTCTCATGTGACTATTGGTATGAATAGTCCTCGAACCTGAAGTCACTACGGTTCCCTACATAAGGAATTATGTACTTTGGTATCACAAACGCCACCCGTAAATGTGGTGGACCATAAAGGCGATTACTGGGTATATAATAAATTATGCGGAGGGATGTGAGTGATGTAGATGGGATCTATCCCTCTCATATGACGAGAGTGATATCGGTGGGCCCCTTGATTGAGTAGAACTACTAAAATGCATGGTCATGCTCAAATGAGTCAATATGAGATATTGAGCTCATTTGTTTGAGTTAGTTTACTCAGGGATCAAGAAACACATAGATTGATCGAGGATGACACGGTCTATGCCTCATTGGTCAATCTGATATCAAGGATAGAAGGACACGGTCATACATTATAGTAGTCACGAAAGGTTAATGGATCTTGACTTATTTCAGAACTTGGGTAGCAATGATGTATTGCTAGATGTCGCCATCGCTTGTGTATCTAAAAGAGTTTAGATCCACCGCCAACGCTATGAGAGCCTATAGGGTCACACACAAAGAGCATGATGATTAGAAGAATTAGTGCATTCTAGTCGACTAGAATAATTTGGGAATAAGCTTAAGTACAAAATGGTTTTGGACTTTAAGCTTAATGAGAATTTTAGCTTATTGATTTAATGAGATTAATTCAATATGTTACCTTATTGATTTAATGAGATTAATTCAATATGATAACATAACCTTATTGAATTAATAAGATTAATTCAACATGCATGAATGCCACACAAGCATGCCACATAATCATGCCACCTAAGCTAGATAAGGTGGAAGGAGACAAAGTGGTTTTTGTCTCCTTAAAGTGGCCGGCCAAACAAGGTGTCTCAATGCAATGGATTGCATTGAATGGTAGGAGGTGAAAGGGTTTTTCCAACCCTATAAAAGACTCCATGGAGTGGCCAAAGTGTGGTTGTTGGGAGCTTGAGGCTTGAGAGAGCTTTGTGAGAAGCTTTTGTTGTGTGGCATTTGTGAGTGTAGCAAGAAGAGTAGTCTTCTTCTTCCCTTCTCTTTTTCCCTAGCTTCCTCTCCTTTAGGGACTTCTCTAGCAAGAAGGAAAGGAGAGCTCTTCTAGTTTTTCTTTTGTGAGACAAGAGCTTGCTCGTGGATATGATAGAGGCACCTGACATTTGAACGCGCTAAAGATCCAACAAACCAAAAGGAAAAGCGGGATTAACAAGGGCACGCAACAAAGGTAATCCTCTCCTATAAGATAGGTTTGGTTTTAGAGAAATTTATTTTATACGAGGTTTTCTTTCGCAAGGATCACTAGGAAGGGATCCTAATTTTTCCGTTGCGCATATGCTATTTGGCATATAGAATTCCCTACAAAGGGTATCGTGAGCCACTTGCGAAAGATCGTATAAAAATAGGTTTTCTCTATTTTATATATGATATAGAAGTAGGATAAATTTGATTATGAGTTGATAATTGCATTAGCAATTTTTCAAACATAATAAAATATCCGATGTCTTTTAAAAGTTAAAATTGACATGGTGCATGGTTATGGCCTAGTCCCAAAAAGTTTGTGATTGTGTGTTGTAATTCTTAATACGGCCTGCGTGTCGTGCCTTTCTCCTAAAATTCTTGTTGTAAAATTAGCTTTAGACTCGAATGTAACTCGAGTATTTCTCCTTTTGTAATATACAACAAAGATGGAGGGTCCATTGGAAGATAATGTTACAAGGAGGAAGTCAACAACACAAGACAACCAAAAGGAAGCACTTGGGAGAAGATGCTATCCCTAGGTTGACCAATCAATCTTCTCATTGGCTTGAGAAGATTGTAAAATAAGGGTCATAACCATGACACACTTAGTTTAACTTGTATGTGATGCATGTTAATTTAGCTTATATGTGATGTATGCTAATATGTATGTGATGCATGTTTAAGTTTATATCTTAATAAGTCAAATACGATATGCCTACCAAAGTTTGGTACTCACTACTTACTCGATCATTTGTTATTGGGTTTGCCAAAGCAAAGCAATGCATTTTATCTTGGAAGAGTGCGAGTGGACAATCGTGATGTCCCGCTATCAAACTTGGTTAAGACTTAATTAAGTTTTTTCTTAATTAGTTAAGAAAGTAGAGGCATATATTAGCTTTGAACATAAGTTTTAAAATTAGTTTTGTGTGATTTCAACATCGCCTTTGTCTTAGAAGTGGTCGCTGTTCGATATCCAAGAAGGCCCTCGGCCTCGCCACCGAAGTCGTTTAGGAATAAACACTAAACTAATCTAAACTTAACCAAAGCTATTAAAGAGTTACATCAGATGTAATTGACAAAAGATTGCCTACCTAATCATACTACGTCTTGGGCGATTAGCCAAAGCTAACTCAAGACGAATTATGATGTGGATCTTTATCCCATATAAATTTATAGCTAAATAGTAGCTAATGATGTAAGCAAAAGTGTTTGCCTACATCAATGATTAGCTCATATCAAAACTATGAGAATTTAGTGAGCCTCATTTAATTAAAGGCCTAATTAAATGACTTAGGTATGATACTTAATTTTGCATTTTATTGTTGTAGATCACCATGTCATCTAACACGACACACCCTCAACTTGCGATCATCCTTGAGAAGGACAAGCTCAATGGAGCGAACTTTCTTGGTATAGGAATTTGAGGATTATCCTCAAGCAAGAACGCAAATCAGTATGTCCTAGAGCAGCTACCCTCAAATATCCGCCTACCGCCACGGCTTTAAAAAGATGCTTATAAGAAGCATCAAGATGACGATTAGATGTGTCATGCCTTATGCTTGCAACCATGAACTCGAGCTCGTACAAACATGAGAACATGGATGCCTATGATATGGTTGAGCATTTGAAACAACTATATCAAGGACAAGCCGTGCACGAGCGTTTTGAAGTGTCTAAGGCTCTTTGCATGCAAGATGCAAGAAGGAACACTGTAGGAACTCACGTACTTAAAATGATTGGGTACGCTGAGAACCTTGAAAGACTAGGTTTTCCATCGAGCCAAGAATTGGCAACCGATGTTATCCTCGCAATCGTTTAGGAAGCATATAATCAATTCGTCATGAATTATAACATGAATGAAGCACGAGATTCTCAAAGATGTTGAGAATCGCTTGAACCGAATCTCAAAAAGAAAGTTAGTAACGTACTAATGGTCAAGAAGGGCAAAGGTAATCGCAAAGGCAAGGGTAAGACCCAAGCCAAAGGCAAGGCCAATTCATCCACTTCAAAGGGTAAAGGTAAAGTACCTAAGGAAGGGGAGATCGACACCGGACCTTTAAGCAAGTCTGCAAAGTCTACCTTGAGGAAGTAAAGAATAAAGAAGTGAGACTTACGCCTGTATACACGTTATAGAAGTTAATCTATCTATTTCTTCTACATGGGTATTAGATACCGGATGTGCATCTCACATTTGTACTAATGTGCAGGGACTGAGAAATAGTAGACTAATGGCAAAAGGCGAAGTGGACCTACGAGTAGGCAATGGCGCAAAAGTTGCTGCTGTAGCTGTAAGAACATATTCCTTGTCTTTGCCCACTGGGCTTATCTTAGAACTAGAGGAGTGCTTATATGTACCTGCATTGACAAAGAACATAATTTCTGTATCTTGTTTAGACAAGAAAAACTTTTCTTTTATAATAAAGGACAAATGTTGTTCCATTTATTTGAATGAAATGTTCTATTGTAATGCACCACTTATGAATGGTCTCTATGTTCTAGATTTAGAAAACCCAATATATAACGTAAATACCAAACGGTTCAAATCGAATGATTTGAACCAAACATATCTCTGGCACTGTCGCCTAGGTCACATAAATGAAAAACGCATATCCCAACTCCATAAAGATGGATTATTGGACTCATTTGATTTTGAATCATATGAGATATGCGAATCTTGTCTTTTAGGAAAGATGACTAAAACTCCATTTAGTGGACATGGCGAGAGAGCGACGGACTTGTTAGGACTCATACATACTGATGTATGTGGCCCTTTCAATGTCGAAGCCAGAGGAGGCTATAAATACTTTATTACTTTCACTGATGATTTGAGTAGATTCGGCTACTTATATTTGATGAGACATAAGTCAGAATCCTTTGAAAAGTTCAAAGCATTCAAGAATGAAGTACAAAACCAACTTGGTAAGCGTATTAAGCTACTTCGATCAGATCGAGGTGGTGAATACCTTAGTCAAGAGTTTCGTGTTCACCTGGCTGAGTGTGGGATAATATCCCAACTCACTCCACCTGGAACACCACAATGGAATGGTGTATCTGAGAGGAGAAATCGTACTCTATTAGATATGGTACGATCAATGATGAGCCAGACTGATCTACCTACTTCCTTTTGGGGACTAGCTCTAGAGACAGCCGCTTTCACACTTAATCGCGTCCCATCAAAAGTCGTAGAAAAGACACCATATACGATATGGACTGGGAAGAGTCCCAAAATGTCTTTTATAAAGATTTGGGGTTGTGAAGCTTATGTAAGACGCCAAGTCTCGGATAAACTAGGACCCAAATCGATAAGTGTTATTTTGTAGGATATCCCAAGGAAACTAAGGGATATTACTTTACAATCCCACACTTGGCAAGGTGTTTGTTGCGAAATGCTGTCTTTCTAGAAAGAGAATTTATTTCTAGAAAAACTAGTGGGAGTAAAATTCATCTTGAAGAAGTTCAAGATGACGATAACACTAAGGCTTCGATGGAAAATGAACAGGAACCACAAAGTGTTGTGGATGAGGAAAGTGTTGCCCAAAGAGTTGTGGAGCATACACTGCTCAAGTAGACAACCTCTTCAGAGATCGATAGGATCCGTCGTCAACCCGAGAGATATTCTTTTCTCGATCGACAACGGTGAATTATTGCTTGTATATATTGACGAGCCTAAATCCTATCAAGAAGCTATGATAAGCCCAGATTCTGAGAAATGGCTAGATGCAATGAGATCCGAAATGGAATCCATGTACACTAACCAAGTATGGACTTTGGTTGATCCACCTGAAGGGGTAAAACCCATTGGGTGTAAGTGGGTCTTTAAAGTAAAGCCTGACATGGATGGTAATAAGCATACCTATAAAGGTAGATTGGTGGCTAAAGGATTCAAACAAATTCATGGTATTGACTATGATGAAACCTTTTCACCAGCTATGATGCTTAAATCCATTCGGATCATACTTGCTATCGCAAACCTACCACGATTATGAGATCTGGCAGATGGATGTCAAAACCGCTCGAATGGAAAGCTACTCGAGGATGTGTACATGACACAACCGAGGGTTTTGAAGATCCAAAGCATCCCGGAAAGGTATGCAAACCGCAAAGGTCCATTTATGGACTAAAGCAAGCCTCTCGGCGGAATCTTCGATTCGATGATGCAATCAAGGAGTTTGGTTTCATCAAGAATGAAGATGAACCTTGTGTCTACAAGAGAAATAGTGGGAGCACAGTTGTATTTCTTGTCTTGTATGTAGATGACATACTTCTCATCGAAATGATATTCCTCACTCCACCGTCTGGAAGATGTGGTTAGGGAATTGTTTCTCGATGAAAGACTTAGGTGAAGCCGCCTATATTCTAGGCATCAAGATCTATAGAGATAGATCTAAAAGATTACGCCTAAGTCGTACATACATAGATAAAGTGCTAGAACATTTTGCTATGCAAAATTCCAAGAAAGGATTTCTGCCTTTATCACATGGTGTGAG
The DNA here is from genome assembly GCA_025175895.1 of Wurfbainia villosa. Lineage (NCBI taxonomy): Eukaryota > Viridiplantae > Streptophyta > Magnoliopsida > Zingiberales > Zingiberaceae > Wurfbainia > Wurfbainia villosa. The sequence goes on from JAKLTH010000203.1 coordinate 264,523, forward strand.
TCTTTCGAAGACTCAATGTCCCTCTTCTAAGGAGGAGAGAGATCGCATGGATAAGATCCCTTAGATCATCGCTATAGGGTCTATCATGACGCCATGCTTGTACTTCTCGACGTCTCGTATGCTTTGAGCATGACGAGTAGATACTACGGATCCGTGAAAGTCATCGATAGCGTCAAAAATATTCTTAAATACTTACGAAGAACGAAAGAATATTTCGATATTCGAGGCAATGAGGAGCTAGTCAGAAGGGTTACAGTGATGCAAGCTTCCAAATGCATAAGGATGACTATAGATCGCAATCGGGTACGCGTGTTTTGCCGAATGGTGGAGCCGTGAGTCGGAAGAGTTCAAAGCAGACACAGCTTGCCGATTCTACAACAGGTCGAGTATATTGTCGTCATCATGCAAAGAAAGGAGCGTTTGGCTCGCAAGTTCATCGCTGAACTTGGGGTAGTTCCTAGCATTACAGATCCAATAGACTTCATTGTGACAACAATGGGGCTATCAGACAGCTAAGGAACCTCGATCACATCAGGACCAAACACATATCGCGGCTCCATCTCATTCGAGAGATCATCGATAGAGGAGATGTGAGGATATGCAGAGTACCGACGTGTAAGCTAACATCGCAGATCCATCAAGGCTTCGCACAGAGGAAGCATGATGGTCACACTAGGTCACTAGGTATTAGATATCATAGTGATTGGTACTAGTGCTAGTGGGAGATTGTTAGTTATAGCCCTAGAGCCAATCATGTGATGGTTGAAAGGAACATTTTGTATCATATTCAATAAAGGCAAGATTGGTTATTATATTTACATCTTGCTTGTGCTACCTAAATTAAATATAATAATGCCCTAGAAAAGTAGGTTCTTATCTACAAAGACATCAATCGCGTAATTGATTATGAGAGGTCAGAGAGAACACTTTCTAAATGTTCCTAGTCAAGTATTAATATGCAAGGGCAATATTAATACATAAAGACTAGCATGTAGGTCAATTGATGACTTGATCTCACAAGTCATGGATATATGATATCAAGTTGACACCTGGGTATATATTAGAGAATATATACTGAACTGACCCGCCATGAGAAAGTTTCATGGATCGTTATATGAGTGTCATAAACTTTCTCATGTGACTATTGGTATGAATAGTCCTCAGACCTGAAGTCACTACGCTTACATAAGGAATTATGTACTTTGGTATCACAAACGCCACCCGTAATGTAGGTGGACCATAAAGCGACATCGGGTATATAATAAATTATGCGGAGGGATGTGAGTGATGTAGATGGGATCTATCCCTCTCATATGACGAGAGTGATATCGGTGGGCCCCTTGATTGAGTAGAACTACTAAAATGCATGGTCATGCTCAAATGAGTCAATATGAGATATTGAGCTCATTTGTTTGAGTTAGTTTACTCAGGGATCAAGAAACACATAGATTGATCGAGGATGACACGGTCTATGCCTCATTGGTCAATCTGATATCAAGGATAGAAGGACACGGTCATACATTATAGTAGTCACGGAAAGGTTAATCGGATCTTGACTTATTTCGTAACTTGGGTAGCAATGATGTATTGCTAGATGCCGCTCATTGCTTGTGTATCTAAAAGAGTTTAGATCCACTGCCAACGTTATGAGAGCCTATAGGGTCACACACAAAGAGCATGATGATTAGAAGAATTAGTGCATTCTAGTTTGACTAGAATAATTTGGGAATAAGCTTAAGTACAAAATGGTTTTTGGACTTTAAGCTTAATGAGAATTTTAGCTTATTGATTTAATGAGATTAATTCAATATGTTACCTTATTGATTTAATGAGATTAATTCAATATGATAACATAACCTTATTGAATTAATAAGATTAATTCAACATGCATGAATGCCACACAAGCATGCCACATAATCATGCCACCTAAGCTAGATAAGGTGGAAGGAGACAAAGTGGTTTTTGTCTCCTTAAAGTGGCCGGCCAAACAAGGTGTCTCAATGCAATGGATTGCATTGAATGGTAGGAGGTGAAAGGGTTTTTCCAACCCTATAAAAGACTCCATGGAGTGGCCGGCCAAAGTGTAATTGTGGTTGTTGGGAGCTTGAGGCTTGGAGAGAGCTTTGTGTGAGAAGCTTTTGTTGTGTGGCATTTGTGAGTGTAGCAAGAAGAGTAGTCTTCTTCTTCCCTTCTCTTTTTCCCTAGCTTCCTCTCCTTTAGGGACTTCTCTAGCAAGAAGGAAAGGAGAGCTCTTCTAGTTTTTCTTTTGTGAGACAAGAGCTTGCTCGTGTGGATACGTATAGAGGCACGGACATTTGAACGTGCTAAAGATCCAACAAACCAAAAGGAAAAGCGGGATTAACAAGGGCACGCAACAAAGGTAATCCTCTCCTATAAGATAGGTTTGGTTTTAGAGAAATTTATTTTGTACGAGGTTTTCTTTCGCAAGGATCACTAGGAAGGGATCCTAATTTTTCCGTTGCGCATATGCTATTTGGCATATAGAATTCCCTACAAAGATGGTATCGAGAGCCACTTATGAAAGATCGTATAAAAATAGTTTTTCTATTTTATATATGATATAGAAGTAGGATGAATTTTATTATGAGTTGATAATTGCATTAGCAAATTTTCAAACATAATAAAATATCCATGTCTTTAAAAGTTAAAATTGACATGGTGCATGGTTATGGCCTAGTCCCAAAAAGTTTGTGATTGTGTGTTGTAATTTTAATACTCACGTGGTCGTGCCTTCTCCTAAAATTCTTGTTGTAAAATTAGCTTTAGACTCGAATGTAACTCGAGTATTTCTCCTTTGTAATATACAACAAAGATGGAGGGTCCATTGGAAGATAATGTTACAAGGAGGAAGTCACAACACAAGACAACCAAAAGGAAGCACTTGGGAGAAGATGCTATCCCTAGGTTGACCAATCAATCTTCTCATTGGCTTGAGAAGATTGTAAAATAAGGGCCATAACCATGACACACTTAGTTTAACTTGTATGTGATGCATGTTAATTTAGCTTATATGTGATGTATGCTAATATGTATGTGATGCATGTTTAAGTTTATATCTTAATAAGTCAAATACGATATGCCTACCAAAGTTTGGTACTCACTACTTCTCGATCATTTGTTATTGGGTTCCAAAGCAAAGCAATGCATTTTATCTTGAAGAGTGCGAGTGGACAATCGTGATGTCCCGCTATCAAACTTGGTTAAGACTTAATTAAGTTTTTCTTAATTAGTTAAGAAAGTAGAGGCATATATTAGCTTTGAGCATAAGTTTTAAAATTAGTTTTATGTGATTTCCGAACATCAGCTTTGTCTTAGAAGTGGTCGTTGCTCCGATATCCAAGAAGGCCTCGTGCTCGCCATCCGAAGTCGGTTTATGAATAAACACTAAACTAATCTAAACTTAACCAAAGCTATTAAAGAGTTACATCAGATGTAATTGGCAAAAGATTGCCTACCTAATCATACTACGTCTTGGGCGATTAGCCAAAGCTAACTCAAGACGAATTATGATGTGGATCTTTATCCCATATAAATTTATAGCTAAATAGTAGCTAATGATGTAAGCAAAAAGTGTTTGCCTACATCAATGATTAGCTCATATCAAAACTATGAGAATTTAGTGGGAGCCTCATTTAATTAAAGGCCTAATTAAATGACTTAGGTATGATACTTAATTTTGCATTTTATTGTTGTAGATCACCATGTCATCTAACACGACACACCCTCAACTCATGATCTGTCTGAGAAGGACAAGCTCAATGGAGCGAACTTTCTTGATCGGTATAGGAATTTGAGGATTATCCTCAAGCAACGCAAACTGTATGTCCTAGAGCGATCTACCCGAAATACCCGCCTCGCCACTCGTCTTTAAAAAGATGCTTATAAGAAGCATCAAGATGACGATTAGATGTGTCATGCCTTATGCTTGCAACCATGAACTCGAGCTGTATAGCAACATGAGAACATGGATGCCTATGATATGGTTGAGCATTTGAAACAACTATATCAAGGACAAGCTGCACGAGCGCTTTGAAGTGTCTAAGGCTCTTTTGCATGCAAGATGCAAGAAGGAACACTGTAGGGAACTCACGACTTAAAATGATTGGGTACGCTTGAGAACCTCGAAAGACTAGGTTTTCCATCGAGCCAAGAATTGGCAACCGAATGTTATCCTCGCAATCGCTGTTAAGCATATAATCAATTCTCATGAATTATAACATGAATGAAATTGATAAACCTTTGCTCGAGATTCTCAAAGATGTTGAGAATCACAACCGAATCTCAAAAAGAAAGTTAGTAATGTACTAATGGTCAAGAAGGGCAAAGGTAAGCGCAAAGGCAAGGGTAAGACCCAAGCCAAAGGCAAGGCCAATTCATCCACTTCAAAGGGTAAAGGTAAAGTACCTAAGGAAGGGACGCTTCCATTGTGTAGATCGACACCGGAAGAATCGCAAAGTCTACCTTGAGGAAGTAAAGAACAAAGAAGTGAGACTTCGTGTATACACGTTATAGAAGTTAATCTAACTATTTCTTCTACATGGTTATTAGATACAGGATGTGCATCTCACATTTGTACTAATGTGCAGGGACTGAGAAATAGTAGACTAATGGCAAAAGGCGAAGTGGACCTACGAGTAGGCAATGGCGCAAAAGTTGTCATCAGAAATGTAAGAACATATTCTTGTCTTTGCCCACCGGGCTTATCTTAGAACTAGAGGAGTGCTTATATGTACCTGCATTGACAAAGAACATAATTTACGTAGATCTTGTTTAGACAAGAAAAACTTTCTTTTATAATAAAGGACAAATGTTGTTCCATTTATTTAATGAAATGTTCTATTGTAATGCACCACTTATGAATGGTCTCTATGTTCTAGATTTAGAAAACCCAATATATAACATAATATTAAACGGTTCAAATCGAATGATTTGAACCAAACATATCTTCGCATCGCCGCCAGGTCACATAAATGAAAAACGCATATCCCAACTCCATAAAGATGGATTATTGGACTCATTTGATTTTGAATCATATGAGATATGCGAATCTTGTCTTTTAGGAAAGATGACTAAAACTCCATTTAGTGGACATGGCGAGAGAGCGACGGACTTGTTAGGACTCATACATACTGATGTATGTGGCCCTTTTAATGTCGAAGCCAGAGGAGGCTATAAATACTTTATTACTTTCACTGATGATATGAGTAGATTCGGCTACTTATATTTGATGAGACATAAGTCATAATCCTTTGAAAAGTTCAAAGCATTCAAGAATGAAGTACAAAACCAACTTGGTAAGCGTATTAAGCTACTTCGATCAGATCGAGGTGGTGAATACCTTAGTCAAGAGTTTCGTGTTCACCTGGCTGAGTGTGGGATAATATCCCAACTCACTCCACCTGGAACACCACAATGGAATGGTGTATCTGAGAGGAGAAATCGTACTCTATTAGATATGGTACGATCAATGATGAGCCAGACTGATCTACCTACTTCCTTTTGGGGACTAGCTCTAGAGACACCGCTTACACTTAATCGCTGCCCCATCAAAAGTCGAGAAAAGACACCATATATCGATATGGATCGAAGAGTCCCAAAATGTCTTTTATAAAGATTTGGGGTTGTGAAGCTTATGTAAGACGTCAAGTCTCAGATAAACTAGGACCCAAATCAGATAAGTGTTATTTTGTAGGATATCCCAAGGAAACTAAGGGATATTACTTTTACAATCCCACACTTGGCAAGGTGTTTGTTGCCAGAAATGTTGTCTTTCTAGAAAGAGAATTTATTTCTAGAAAAACTAGTGGGAGTAAAATTCATCTTGAAGAAGTTCAAGATGACGATAACACTAAGGCTTCGATGGAAAATGAACAGGAACCACAAAGTGTTGTGGATGAGGAAAGTGTTGCCCAAAGAGTTGTGGAGCAGACACCTGTTCAAGTAGACCAACCTCTTCGTAGATCCGATAGGATCGTCGTCAACCCGAGATATTCTTTTTCTTTCTCGACCGACAACTGAGGTATTGCTTGTCGATCTCGACGAGCCTACATCCTATCAAGAAGCTGATAAGCCCAGATTCCGAAATGGCTAGAGGCCATGAGATCCAAATGGAATCCATGTACACTAACCAAGTATGGACTTGGTCGATCCACCAAGGGGTAAAACCCATTGGGTGTAAGTGGGTCTTTAAAGTAAAGACTGACATGGATGGTAATAAGCATACCTATAAAGGTAGATTGGTGGCTAAAGGATTCAAACAAATTCATGGTATTGACTATGATGAAACCTTTTCACCAGTTGCGATGCTTAAATCCATTCGGATCATACTTGCTATTACAGCCTACCACAATTATGAGATCTGGCATATGGATGTCAAAACCGCTCGAATGGAAAGCTACTCGAGGATGTGTACATGACACCGAGGGTTTTGAAGATCCAAAGCATCTGAAAGGTATGCAAACTGCAAAGGTCCATTTATGGACTAAAGCAAGCCTCTCGAAGCTGGAATCTTCGATTCGATGATGCAATCAAAGAGTTTGGTTTCATCAAGAATGAAGATGAACCTTGTGTCTACAAGAGAAATAGGGGGAGCACAGTTGTATTTCTTGTCTTGTATGTAGATGACATACTTCTCATCGGAAATGATATTCCCTCACTCCAGTCTGTGAAGATGTGGTTAGGGAATTGTTTCTCGATGAAAGACTTAGGTGAAGTTGCCTATATTCTAGGCATCAAGATCTATAGAGATAGATCTAAAAGATTACTTGGCCTAAGTCGAGTACATACATCGATAAAGTGCTAGATCGCTTTGCTATGCAAAATTCCAAGAAAGGATTTCGCTTTATCACATGGTGTGAGTCTTTCAAGACTCAATGTCCTCTTCTAAGGAGGAGAGAGATCGCATGGATAAGATCCCTTATGCATCCGCCATAGGGTCTATCATGACGCCATGCTTCAGACTGCCCGACGCCTCGTGATGCTTGAGCATGACGAGTAGATACTACGGATCCGTGAAAGTCATGGATAGCAATAAAAATATTCTTAAATACTTACGAAGAACGAAAGAATATTTCGATATTCGAGGCACGAGGAGCTAACTGTAAAGGGTTACAAAGTGATGCAAGCTTCCAAATGCATAAGGATGACTATAGATCGCAATCGGGTACGTGTTTTGCACTGAATGGTGGTGCTGTGAGCTGGAAGAGTTCAAAGCAGGACACAATTGCAGATTCTACAATGCAGTATATTCTGCGTCGATGCAAAGAAAGGAGGTATTTGGCTCCGCAAGTTCATCGCTGAACTTGGGGTAGTTCCTAGCATTACAGATCCAATAGACCTCTATTGTGACAACAATGGGCTATTGCGACAAAGCTAAGGAACCTCGATCACATCGTGGACCAAACACATATCGGCGCTTCCATCTCATTCGAGAGATCATCGATAGAGGAGATGTGAGGATATGCAGAGTAATGAGTAAGCTAACATCGCAGATCCATTGACCAAGGCTTTGGCACAGAGGAAGCATGATGGTCACACTAGGTCACTAGGTATTAGATATCATAGTGATTGGTACTAGTGCTAGTGGGAGAGTGTTAGTTATAGCCCTAAGAACCAATCATGTGATGGTTGAATAGGGAACATTTTGTATCATATTCTATAAAGGCAAAGGATTGGTTATTATATTTACATCTTGCTGCTGCCTAAATTAAATATAATAATGCCCTAGAAAAGTAGGTTCTTATCTACAGCACATCAATTGGCAGAATTGATTATGAGAGGCTGTAGAGAACACTTTCCTAAATGTTCCTAGTCAAGTATTAATATGCAAGGGCAATATTAATACATAAAGACCAGCATGTAGGTCGATTGATGACTTGATCTCACAAGTCATGGATATATGATATCAAGTTGACACATGGGTATATATTAGAGAATATATACTGAACTGACCCGCCATGAGAAAGTTTCATGGATCGTTATATGAGTGTCATAAACTTTCTCATGTGACTATTGGTATGAATAGTCCTCGAACTCAAGTCACTACTGGTTCCTACATAAGGAATTATGTACTTTGGTATCGCCAAACGCCACCCGTAACAGGTGGACCATAAAGGCGACATCGGGTATATAATAAATTATGCGGAGGGATGTGAGTGATGTAGATGGGATCTATCCCTCTCATATGACGAGAGTGATATCGGTGGCCTTGATTGAGTAGAACTACTAAAATGCATGGTCATGCTCGAATGAGTCAATATGAGATATTGAGCTCATTTGTTTGAGTTAGTTTACTCAGGATCAAGAAACACATAGATTGATCGAGGATGACACTGCCTATGCCTCATTGGTCAACTGATATCAAGGATAGAAGGACACTGGCCATACATTATAGTAGTCACAAAGGTTAATCTGATCTTGACTTATTTCAGAACTTGGGTAGCAATGATGTATTGCTAGATGTCGCTAGCTTGTGTATCTAAAAGAGTTTAGATCCACCGCCAACGCATGAGAGCCTATAGGGTCACACACAAAGAGCATGATGATTAGAAGAATTAGTGCATTCTAGTTTGACTAGAATAATTTGGGAATAAGCTTAAGTACAAAATGGTTTTTGGACTTTAAGCTTAATGAGAATTTTAGCTTATTGATTTAATGAGATTAATTCAATATGTTACCTTATTGATTTAATGAGATTAATTCAATATGATAACATAAGCTTATTGAATTAATAAGATTAATTCAACATGCATGAATGCCACACAAGCATGCCACATAATCATGCCACCTAAGCTAGATAAGGTGGAAGGAGACAAAGTGGTTTTTGTCTCCTTAAAGTGGCCGGCCAAACAAGGTGTCTCAATGCAATGGATTGCATTGAATGGTAGGAGGTGAAAGGGTTTTTCCAACCCTATAAAAGACTCCATGGAGTGGCCGGCCAAAGTGTAATTGTGGTTGTTGGGAGCTTGAGGCTTGGAGAGAGCTTTGTGTGAGAAGCTTTTGTTGTGTGGCATTTGTGAGTGTAGCAAGAAGAGTAGTCTTCTTCTTCCCTTCTCTTTTTCCCTAGCTTCCTCTCCTTTAGGGACTTCTCTAGCAAGAAGTAAAGGAGAGCTCCTCTAGTTTTTCTTTTGTGAGACAAGAGCTTGCTCGTGTGGATACGTATAGAGGCACGGACATTTGAACGTGCTAAAGATCCAACAAACCAAAAGGAAAAGCGGGATTAACAAGGGCACGCAACAAAGGTAATCCTCTCCTATAAGATAGGTTTGGTTTTAGAGAAATTTATTTTGTACGAGGTTTTTTTTCGCAAGGATCACTAGGAAGGATCCTAATTTTTCCGTGCATATGCCATTTGGCATATAGAATTCCCTACAAAGGGTATCGTGAGCCACTTGCGAAAGATCGTATAAAAATAGTTTTCTCTATTTTATATATGATATAGAAGTAGGATGAATTTTATTATGAGTTGATAATTGCATTAGCAAATTTTCAAACATAATAAAATATCCATGTCTTTAAAAGTTAAAATTGACATGGTGCATGGTTATGGCCTAGTCCCAAAAAGTTTGTGATTGTGTGTTGTAATTTTAATACGGCTGCGTGTGGTTGCCTTTCTCCTAAAATTCTTGTTGTAAAATTAGCTTTAGACTCGAATGTAACTCGAGTATTTCTCCTTTGTAATATACAACAAAGATGGAGGGTCCATTGGAAGATAATGTTACAAGGAGGAAGTCAACAACACAAGACAACCAAAAGGAAGCACTTGGGAGAAGATGCTATCCCTAGGTTGACAATCAATCTTCTCATTGGCTTGAGGAAGATTGTAAAATAAGGGCCATAACCATGACACACTTAGTTTAACTTGTATGTGATGCATGTTAATTTAGCTTATATGTGATGTATGCTAATATGTATGTGATGCATGTTTAAGTTTATATCTTAATAAGTCAAATACGATATGCCTACCAAAGTTTGTACTACTACTTCCTCGATCATTTGTTATTGGGTTTGCACAAAGCAAAGCAATGCATTTTATCTTGAAGAGTGCGAGTGGACAATCGTGATGTCCCGCTATCAAACTTGGTTAAGACTTAATTAAGTTTTTCTTAATTAGTTAAGAAAGTAGAGGCATATATTAGCTTTGAGCATAAGTTTTAAAATTAGTTTTATGTGATAGAACATCACTTTGTCTTAGAAGTGGTCGTTCTCGATATCCAAGAAGGCCCTCGTGCCTCGCCACCGAAGTCGGTTTAGGAATAAACACTAAACTAATCTAAACTTAACCAAAGCTATTAAAGAGTTACATCAGATGTAATTGGCAAAAGATTGCCTACCTAATCATACTACGTCTTGGGCGATTAGCCAAAGCTAACTCAAGACGAATTATGATGTGGATCTTTATCCCATATAAATTTATAGCTAAATAGTAGCTAATGATGTAAGCCAAAAGTGTTTGCCTACATCAATGATTAGCTCATATCAAAGCTATGAGAATTTAGTGGGAGCCTCATTTAATTAAAGGCCTAATTAAATGACTTAGGTATGATACTTAATTTTGCATTTTATTGTTGTAGATCACCATGTCATCTAACACGACACACCCCCTCAACTTGCGATCTGTCCTTGAGAAGGACAAGCTTAATGGAGCGAACTTTCTTGACTGGTATAGGAACTTGAGGATTATCCTCAAGCAAGAACGCAAACTGTATGTCCTAGAGCAGTCTACTGAAATACCGCCTGCCACTCGTCTTTGAAAAAGATGCTTATAATAAGCATCAAGATGACGCATTAGATGTTTAATGCCTTATGCTTGCAACCATGAAATCTGAGCTTAAGAAGCAACATGAGAACATGGATGCCTATGATATGGTTGAGCATTTGAAACAACTATATCAAGGACAAGCTAGGCACGAGCGTTTTGAAGTGTCTAAGGCTCTTTTTGCATGCAAGATGCAAGAAGGAACACCTGTAGGAACTCACGTACTTAAAATGATTGGGTACGTTGAGAACCTTGAAAGACTAGGTTTTCCACTGAGCCAAGAATTGGCAACCGATGTTATCCTGCAATCGTTGCCGGAAGCATATAATCAATTCGTCATGAATTATAACATGAATGAAATTTTGCTCGAGATTCTCAAAGATGTTAAGAATCAATAACCAATCTCAAAAAGAAAGTTAGTAACGACTAATGGTCAAGAAGGGCAAAGGTAAGCGCAAAGGCAAGGGTAAGACCTAAGCCAAAGGCAAGGCCAATTCATCCACTTCAAAGGGTAAAGGTAAAGTACCTAAGGAAGGGGATCGCTTCCATCACGGTAAGATCGACACCGGAAGCGGAACGCAAAGTCTACCTTGAGGAAGTAAAGAATAAAAGAAGTGAGACTTCGCCGTGTATACACGTTATAGAAGTTAATCTATCTATTTCTTCTACATGGGTATTAGATACACGGATGTGCATCTCACATTTGTACTAATGTGCGTGGATGAGAAATAGTAGACTAATGGCAAAGGCTAAGTGGACCTACGAGTAGGCAATGGCGCAAAAAGTTCTGTAGTGTAAGAACATATTCTTGTCTTTGCCCACCGGGCTTATCTTAGAACTAGAGGAGTGCTTATATGTACCGCATTGACAAAGAACATAATTTCAGATCTTGTTTAGACAAGAAAAACTTTTCTTTTATAATAAAGGACAAATGTTGTTCCATTTATTTGAATGAAATGTTCTATTGTAATGCACCACTTATGAATGGTCTCTATGTTCTAGATTTAGAAAACCCAATATATAACATAATACTAAACGGTTCAAATCGAATGATTTGAACTAAACATATCTCTCGCATCGCCGCCAGGTCACATAAATGAAAAACGCATATCCCAACTCCATAAAGATGGATTATTGGACTCATTTGATTTTGAATCATATGAGATATGCGAATCTTGTCTTTTAGGAAAGATGACTAAAACTCCATTTAGTGGACATGGCGAGAGAGCGACGGACTTGTTAGGACTCATACATACTGATGTATGTGGCCCTTTTAATGTCGGCTGAGGAGGCTATAAATACTTTATTACTTTCACCGATGATATGAGTAGATTCGGCTACTTATTTGATGAGACATAAGTCATAATCCTTTGAAAAGTTCAAAGCATTCAAGAATGAAGTACAAAACCAACTTGGTAAGCGTATTAAGCTACTTCGATCAGATCGAGGTGGTGAATACCTTAGTCAAGAGTTTCGTGTTCACCTGGCTGAGTGTGGGATAATATCCCAACTCACTCCACCTGGAACACCACAATGGAATGGTGTATCTGAGAGGAGAAATCGTACTCTATTAGATATGGTACGATCAATGATGAGCCAGACTGATCTACCTACTTCCTTTTGGGGACTAGCTCTAGAGACAGCCGCTTTCACACTTAATCGCGTCCCATCAAAAGTCGTAGAAAAGACACCATATACGATATGGACTGGGAAGAGTCCCAAAATGTCTTTTATAAAGATTTGGGGTTGTGAAGCTTATGTAAGACGTCAAGTCTCAGATAAACTAGGACCCAAATCAGATAAGTGTTATTTTGTAGGATATCCCAAGGAAACTAAGGGATATTACTTTTACAATCCCACACTTGGCAAGGTGTTTGTTGCCAGAAATGCTGTCTTTCTAGAAAGAGAATTTATTTCTAGAAAAACTAGTGGGAGTAAAATTCATCTTGAAGAAGTTCAAGACGACGATAACACTAAGGCTCGATGGAAAATGAACAGAACCACAAAGTGTTGTGGATGAGGAAAGTGTTGCCCAAAGAGTTGTGGAGCATACACCTTGTCAAGTAGACCAACCTCTTCGTAGATCTGATAGGATCCGTCGTCAACCCGAGAGATATTCTTTTCTCTTGACCTAACGGTGAGGTATTGCTTGTCGATCTTGACTTGAGCCTACATCCTATCAAGAAGCTATGATGAGCCCAGATTCCGAGAAATGGCTAGAGGCCATGAGATCCAAAATGGAATCCATGTACACTAACCAAGTATGGACCTTGGTTGATTCACCTGAAGGGGTAAAACCCATTGGGTGTAAGTGGGTCTTTAAAGTAAAGACTGACATGGATGGTAATAAGCATACCTATAAAGGTAGATTGGTCGCTAAAGGATTCAAACAAATTCATGGTATTGACTATGATGAAACCTTTTCACGATATGCGATGCTTAAATCCATTCGGATCATACTTGCTATCGACCTACCACGATTATGAGATCCGGCGGATGGATGTCAAAACCGCTCGAATGGAAAGCTACTGAGGATGTGTACATGACACACCGAGGGTTTTGAAGATCCAAAGCATCCCGGAAAGATATGCAAACCGCAGGTCCATTTATGGACTAAAGCAAGCCTCTCGGCCGAATCTTCGATTCGATGATGCAATCAAGGAGTTTGGTTTCATCAAGAATGAAGATGAACCTTGTGTCTACAAGAGAAATAGTGAGCAACAGTTGTATTTCTTGTCTTGTATGTAGATGACATACTTCTCATCGAAATGATATTCCCTCACCCACTGTGAATATGTGGTTAGGGAATTGTTTCTCGATGAAAGACTTAGGTGAAGCTGCCTATATTCTAGGCATCAAGATCTATAGAGATAGATCTAAAAGATTACTTGGCCTAAGTCAGAGTACATACATAGATAAAGTGCTAGAACATTTTGCTATGCAAAATTCCAAGAAAGGATTTCTGCCTTTATCACATGGTGTGAGTCTTTCGAAGACTCAATGTCCCTCTTCTAAGGAGGAGAGAGATCGCATGGATAAGATCCCTTATGCATCTGCTATAGGGTCTATCATGTACGCCATGCTTTGTACTCGTCCTGACGTCTCGTATGCTTTGAGCATGACGAGTAGATACCAATCAGATCCAGGTGAAAGTCACTGGATAGCAGTCAAAAATATTCTTAAATACTTACGAAGAACGAAAGAATATTTCCTGATATTTGGAGGCAATGAGGAGCTAGCTGTAAAGGGTTACAGTGATGCAAGCTTCCAAACAGACAAGGATGACTATAGATCGCAATCGGGGTACGTGTTTTGCCTGAATGGTGGAGCTGTGAGCTGGAAGAGTTCAAAGCAGGACACAGTTGCTGATTCTACAACAGAAGCCGAGTATATTGCTGCGTCTGATGCAGCAAAGGAGGCTGTTTGGCTCCGCAAGTTCATCAGTGAACTTGGGGTAGTTCCTAGCATTACAGATCCAATAGACCTCTATTGTGACAACAATGGGGCTATTGCACAGGCTAAGGAACCTCGATCACATCAGCGGACCAAACACATAATGCGGCGCTTCCATCTCATTCGAGAGATCATCGATAGAGGAGATGTGAGGATATGCAGAGTACCGACAGAAGCTAACATCGCAGATCCATTGACCAAGGCTTTGGCACAGAGGAAGCATGATGGTCACACTAGGTCACTAGGTATTAGATATCATAGTGATTGGTACTAGTGCTAGTGGGAGATTGTTAGTTATAGCCCTAGAGCCAATCATGTGATGGTTGAAAAGGGAACATTTTGTATCATATTCAATAAAGGCAAAAGATTGGTTATTATATTTACATCTTGCTTGTGCCAGCTAAATTAAATATAATAATGTCCTAGAAAAGTAGGTTCTTATCTACAGCACATCAATTGGCAGAATTGATTATGAGAGGCTGTAGAGAACACTTTCCTAAATGTTCCTAGTCAAGTATTAATATGCAAGGGCAATATTAATACATAAAGACTAACATGTAGGTCGATTGATGACTTGATCTCACAAGTCATGGATATATGATATCAAGTTGACACATGGGTATATATTAGAGAATATATACTGAACTGACCCGCCATGAGAAAGTTTCATGGATCGTTATATGAGTGTCATAAACTTTCTCATATGACTATTGGTATGAATAGTCCTCGAACCTGAAGTCACTACGGTTCCCTACATAAGGAATTATGTACTTTGGTATCGTCAAACGTCACCCGTAACAGGGTGGACCATAAAGGCGATTACTGGGTATATAACAAATTATGCGGAGGGATGTGAGTGATGTAGATGGGATCTATCCCTCTCATATGACGAGAGTGATATCGGTGGGCCCCTTGATTGAGTAGAACTACTAAAATGCATGGTCATGCTCAAATGAGTCAATATGAGATATTGAGCTCATTTGTTTGAGTTAGTTTACTCAGGGATCAAGAAACACATAGATTGATCGAGGATGACACGGTCTATGCCTCATTGGTCAATCTGATATCAAGGATAGAAGGACACGGTCATACATTATAGTAGTCACGGAAAGGTTAGTCGGATCTTGACTTATTTCGTAACTTGGGTAGCAATGATGTATTGTTAGATGCCGCTCATTGCTTGTGTATCTAAAAGAGTTTAGATCCACTGCCAACGTTATGAGAGCCTATAGGGTCACACACAAAGAGCATGATGATTAGAAGAATTAGTGCATTCTAGTTTGACTAGAATAATTTGGGAATAAGCTTAAGTACAAAATGGTTTTTGGACTTTAAGCTTAATGAGAATTTTAGCTTATTGATTTAATGAGATTAATTCAATATGTTACCTTATTGATTTAATGAGATTAATTCAATATGATAACATAAGCTTATTGAATTAATAAGATTAATTCAACATGCATGAATGCCACACAAGCATGTCACATAATCATGCCACCTAAGCTAGATAAGGTGGAAGGAGACAAAGTGGTTTTTGTCTCCTTAAAGTGGCTGGCCAAACAAGGTGTCTCAATGCAATGGATTGCATTGAATGGTAGGAGGTGAACGGGTTTTTCCAACCTATAAAAGACTCCATGGAGTGGCCGCCAAAGTGTAATTGTTGTGGGAGCTTGAGGCTTGGAGAGAGCTTTGTGTGAGAAGCTTTTGTTGTGTGGCATTTGTGAGTGTAGCAAGAAGAGTAGTCTTCTTCTTCCCTTCTCTTTTTCCCTAGCTTCCTCTCCTTTAGGGACTTCTCTAGCAAGAAGGAAAGGAGAGCTCTTCTAGTTTTTCTTTTGTGAGACAAGAGCTTGCTCGTGTGGATACGTATAGAGGCACGGACATTTGAACGTGCTAAAGATCCAACAAACCAAAAGGAAAAGCGGGATTAACAAGGGCACGCAACAAAGGTAATCCTCTCCTATAAGATAGGTTTGGTTTTAGAGAAATTTATTTTGTACGAGGTTTTCTTTCGCAAGGATCACTAGGAAGGGATCCTAATTTTTCCGTTGCGCATATGCTATTTGGCATATAGAATTCCCTACAAGCAGAGTTGTATTAATGAGCAAGAATCAATCTTCGAGGTTTGCAAATTTTTTGCGGTACATGTCCTCCTGCCGTGCTAGCTAGCTCTAGATTGAGCAATATATTCTCCGTGATTTATATTCTTCGTGTTGACTGTGAAACCAACTAGCGAGGACATTGAGAGCGAATGAATCACCTTTTGCACAAATTTAACACTATGCTAATTCTTTTGGCAAGAAAGTGTTACGCCGTTTGAGAAAATCAACTAATATCCAATTTAGCTGCCATGAATTTAAGGTCCAAGTGGATCATCAACCAATCGTGGAGGATTAGTAGTCAACATCAACTACAAACCTAATAAGCTTATGTGGAAATCTCCAGGGTAAATTCAGATAGCTAGCGTAGTCATATTAAAGTTTAAAAGGATACGAGGTCGATTCCTAGATGTGACGACCAGGCTACTGATGACTTTGTATTTCTGTGTTAACTACCTGACACCTGATTTATCTCCCTCCACACGTAGAAGCAGTGAAAGGGGGCCGCTATTTTCTAATAAACTTGTGTGGAATAATTTAGATACTCAATGTCCCGATAGTCTCGACTCACTTTCTTCTACTAGACCCGATCGATCGTTCGAATCTTCCATGTGATTTTACCGCAAAAGTTTTCATGTAACATTTAAGCCGTGTTTGATTCAGAATTTTTATTTATAACCTTGATTATTTACATATAATTATATTATTTCAATCTATTTGATTCAAAGTAATCAGCAAAGGATGTTTATCACGTCAATAAAAGAGACATAATCCATAATATGACTATCTTAGAAGCATAGATTTTTATTGATTTTGAAGTCAATAATAAATAATAGTCAATTATCTAGAATGTTTAAAAGTCTCTTGTATGAATTAATATCCTCCAAAAATAATATAATAAAATATTAAATTAGATCATAAATTAAAACTCCCAAATTAATAAAAAATATATTTTTATTTTTCATAATTCAATTATGTAATTACCTGATAATCAGATAATTAAGATTATAAGTAACTAAACCCACCTTTAAGAGCTTCTCTTTACGCCTGAATGACTCCAATATTTAAATTTGTCACTATTTAACGACCGATTTTTAAATTCTTTTGTTAAATAGAAACTGAAATTAAAATCGATTGCTAATTAAAAGATTAAATTAATTAATATTTTTTAATTTTATAGTAGTGATAAAATTAATTAATTTAGCGATCGATTTTAAATTCGATCGTTAATTAACAATCGATTAAATTATTTTCATAGTTAATTGACGGGCGAAATTAAAATTCGATTAATTCGGTAGTACAGGACTTTTTTTATAGTGCTAATTGGCGATGACCCAATAATTTCTACATCTTTATCTTTAATCGACAATAACCTCTCTCAAAAGATTAGAATCGTCAATCTAGCGGTCTCCCGCCGATCGACTCCTCGATCATTGTGAAAGAAGTAAATCACGGGTGAACTTTTAACCCTTGACTCGGTGGTAAATACAAAAAAGAATATTTCATTCCGAAGAATTTAGACCTCTCGTCTGATTTCGAACTCGAATATCCTCTCAAATATAATCTTGTATTTACCATCGATCCATTCGAGGGACTTAATCGGCAATAACCCGATCCATAGTCACATCAAAGTTGACCATGGATGCGGTGGAGACAGCAGGAGTCACGTGGCAAACGTTGGACTCGGTCAATCCGATCCCATATCGTTCTGTCCAACATAGGATTCGACATCAAATTTATAGACCTCAAGATGAAATCGCATAATTGAGAACTGATTTAGACTGAGCGCGCACAAAAAAGAAACTCGATTGAGTTGACTCGTGTGCGAATTAGCCAAAAGGTATTTCATACCAAAAAAAAATATATATATATAATTTAATTTTTTACTGTGATATCGTTCGACGATGAATTTATAAAAAAATTCATTCGGATGGTCCTGAGCTCAAGAGTTTATCTGATAGATGAAGTACGACTTCGATATTGGACAGTCGTTCAAAGATAGTACAATTATAGAGTCAAGACTGAACTGTGAAAAAATTATAAGTATTTTTTTTATTTATTTTTGATGACTGATGAAAACCACTTGGACTCTAATTTTATCTGACTCAATTATTAGCGAGACACCTAGAAAATCGGTGGGACAGGATCGATCACTTACAGAGATTAATCGATTCGAAAGTTTAAACACCTAGTACCGATAAAAAAAAATACTCATCAAATAAGTTTCGCAAAGATTCCCTTTGACTCTCCTTAACTTTCTTGGATGTTTTTCGGTAGATATCATTTGTTGAAACCTTTGGAACTCAAATTATTGGATACATTCGTTGGTTGAATCTCTTATTTTTGATATAATCATACGAAATAATGAAAAAAAAGTATAATTTTATACTTTCAAAGGTAGAAATCAAAAGCAAGACTAACTAATTTTATCTCTATCGATATACATACCGAATCTTCATGAGACAATTTTACGAAGGCAACAACCATTCCTTTCCGATTAGTATTAATCGGGCTCAGAGAAGAAAAACAAAAAGAGGAAGAGACAATAAACAAAACTCTAAAAAAAAAAACCTCTTTACTTAGATTCCTCTTAAATTCATTTCTCTCCCATCTAGGAGATCATTTTGATACCATAATTTATATTCTTCTACTTCATTTATAAAAGTTGAAACAGTCAATCTAACGATTCTCATTAGTTTGTTCCACGGTCATTGTAAGGAAGATAAACTATGAAAAATCTTATGGATCTTGACATGATGATTAAGACACGTGGAGATAATTAAAAAATAAAAAATAAAATTGATTCATACCATTTTTGTAAATATTATTATATTTTAATCAACATGCTATCCCTGAGGATAATTTATCATTCTTCTATAAGCCTTGAGATAGGAGATGGATATTTAGAATCGAACATTATCATCTTTTGTTACAATTCGTAAAAGAAGTAATAAATTAACTTAGAACAGCTAGAAAAGTAATTAAGGATAGATATATTTATTGGATTAATTGCAGAAAATATAATGAAGACAGGCCAGGCAAATTCCAGCTATATCATGAGTCTCGGCGGAGGAAGAAGCCATGTCCGCCCTTGAACGAACCTCGTCGTCAAGAAGCGCTTTGCCTGCTCGTCGTTCAGCTCCTTTCCGTAGCTCACACGGCGATTCCTGATCGCCCCCGGCCCCGTGCACTTGTACTCCCCGAAAAACACCGTCCTACGATCGACAAACACTTCATTATTTATCAGACCAATTAACGACGACGACGACGATCGATAACAAACGACGACTGATCGGCGTGTGCGAGAGTCGACTACTTTTGGCGATCAGGGTGGCCCTTGTCGTCCCAGCCTCTCGGGTCGACGTGCTCCCCCATGTAGGTGCGTGCGAACACCACCCTCGACATGTCCTTCCATGCTCGGCCAAGGTACGCGCTCCCCGTCCCGGTTATCCTGCAGTCGACGAAGGAGAAACCGCCATGGTCGTCGCTCGTGTTCCTGCCTTGCGCTGTGATGTACGTCACCCCGTCGGCCACCGACTGGATCTCACAGTTCTGCGAAAAATATTGCAGAGAAATCGATCGATGCGTTCTGCTCGATTAATTAACTAATTAACAACCTTGTAGAGAGATCTCCCGTAGCCAAAGATGAAATCGACAGTCCCTCTGATGAAACAATCCTTGAAAAAATGCCTGCCTTTGTCGTCGCACAGAGTGTCCTGGAATCCGTGGAACTTACAGTTGAAGAAGGCCGCCTTGTCGCCTGATATCCTCATGGCCACCGCCTGAGCGTTCTCCTTCCCGACGCGAGGCCTCGGGGCCGTGTTCTTCATAATTCGATCGAACACGGAAAATCATCAGTTGCAGAGCAGAAATCGAGCTTGCTAGATTGGATATATATATATACTTACGTACCTCGAATATGACATTGGCGGCGACGAAGTGATCGGACTCCACGGCCACGGTGGCGCTCCTCCAAGTCCCATTTTGCGAGTCTGCCGTGGCGCCGTAGGATATCGTCGGCATGGCATGCGGCTGGCCGTAGAAGGTGACGTACGGCTTCGACGCGCGGACCAGGATCTTCTCTCTGTAGACTCCGGGACCGATTTTCACGATGACTCGTCGGGTGTTTCCTCTCGGGATGCTCCTGATGGCTTCTTTAATGGTCCTAAAGTTCCCTCGGCCATCCTTGCTCACCGTTATCACTCTCCTATTCTGCTCTGCCAATCGAAGGGCAGGGTCGAGGCGGCGGCGGCGGCGGTTGTGGCGGAGGGGGGCGGAGTTGGCTGCAGGGACGATCAGGAGGAGGGCGACGAAGAGGGTGGCGAGGAGAGCTGGTCGGCGTTCGGCTTGTGGGAGCTTTGCGTCCATCTCCGGCGGAGGAGAAACATAGGGAGGGAGGGAAATCAACCGACTAAACTGTCAAGCTTCTTGTCTGGTTTGATCTTTATGGAGGAGGAGTGTCTCTAACAGTTACGTGGATTAATTGCTGTAACTCAGGAATTGTTCTTTAATGGCGTGAAATTCAACAGCCGCAGCGCATGCATTGATTAGTTTGGAAACCTACAACAGATCGGAGGAGATGGAGAGGCTCCCATCTGTGCGTTAATGAAGCTCATTGCATTAACTGATGAGTTTGGTGGCGCAGCGGTTTCAGGTTCTAATTTACAAAGATGAATATCGATCTATCTGTGTTTGATATTTCTATGCTAACTGAAGAGTGAACGCAGAATCGCACCAATCATTGAAGAGTTAATCGACTCGAAGAATGAAAATAATAATAATAATAACGAAGATTCATCGTAAAATCTTAAGTAGGAATAAAAGACATGAGAATAAGTTCAATTCAATACATTAATAATCGAATCGATTAAATTAAAATCGAATAAATAATTTTTTTTTACCAAATCGAACCGTCTGAATTTTTCAATAATATCAGTCGCGATTAATTAGGTTGAAAATCAAACAAATAGAATTTGTTATCACTAGCCGACTGATATTTTCATATAATATCAGTCGCCTAATTATGGTTAATCGACTGATGTGAAATATCATTGATTTACATTAATTAGTCGACTGATAGACTCCAGTTCAGTTTAATCGGTTTAACCAATTATTTTCATTTCAAAATCAAAACTGAACCGAATAAACCGATTAAATCGATATTTAAAAAAAAAAATTAAATTCTCAAATAAACCGAATTGAAAAGTTCAGTTCGATCGATTTATTCGATTTAATCGAATTTTTACTCACCCCTAGCTAAGATAATGTTCGATGATGAATTTCGAAAAAATCCATGGGAGTGATTCTCTGTATAGGAGTTTACTCGATAGATGGAGTAAGCCTTTGATATTTGGTAGTCTTTCAGGGATATTAGTGCGACTATGGAGTTCGAATTGGATTGTCAAATTATGAACACTATTATGATGTACCCAAATCAAGGGTGGAGCCATGCTTTGTGTTACCTGGGCTTTAGCCCAGGTAAAATTTTTTTTTCTCTATAGTTGTGTAGCATCTTTAAAAAAAAATTTTTTGACGTCGTTTAGCCCGAGGCAAAAAATTAATCTGATGATTAATTAAAAATTAGTCCGGGATTGACTCCGCCATTGACTCAAGTAGTTGGTGGTAAGAACTCCGATCTCTTCTAGCTAAATTATTGAAGAGATGTCTCCGTAAGATAGTATGGTCAGGTTGACCACTTTCGAAGATTAGTTAGCCTCCAATAAAAAAAACTAACGAATCTAAATTTTATTGAATTGGCTCAACATTATTGAATTCCTGCTAAACTCAGATATATTTAATAATTAATTTTAAGTCAAATTCAAATTCGTTCGATTATCGGATCCAATTTATTTTTATAATAAATTTTAATCTGAATATAATTAAATTCTATTTTAAATTTCGAATTAAATTTGAAGAACATATCTAAAATTTTAATTTTAAATTCGAATATTAATATTTTTTATATTTTAAAATCGAAAAGGAATCTTAACACAATAGTAAAATTATTCGAGCTTTAAAATTAATTTTTTATAAAGTAAAATAAAAATGCATATATAATAAAAAAAAATTTCGAAAGTTTATACGATCAAGAGTTTGTGCACGAACTATCCTTTTATTCGATTTTATTATATTAGCTTGCACTCGTAATTATGACGATGGATGATTAACAAAAACAATTACTAACTTATTGGTTGGAGAAAGAATCACTTTAATGCACTGCTTAAATCCTCCTAAAATCCTTTAAAAAAAAATAAATTAAAATTTGATTAACTTATTGGAAAATGCCTTTTCACTAGGCTTAGGCTGAGGGGCTTAGTTCAAAACATATAATTTGGTTTAAAAAAATTAAAATTAAAATTTAAAATATGATTATTTAAAACTTAGTGATAATTTGACGTGTTCATTTTAAAATAAAAGTCAATTTAATATCTATTTAGTGAATGGCCCCCTTTTATTATTTCTTTATAGAAAAAAGAGCTTTTTTAAAAAAAAAAATCAAAATAGTACCTTTTAGCATATTTCAAATCTAAAAATATTCTTATTTAATCATTATCAAAATTATTTTAATTTGATTAAAATCATTTCAAAATGCTAAATATACAGTAATTTTGATTTTTCAAATATTACTGAATTCGAATTTTGATCATCTTATTTATTTTTTTAGTGTTTTATTAAAAGGTGTAAAAAGACGATTTATTTGTCCTCAGCATCCCAACCAATCATTTATATAGTCAATACGAAAAAAATAAATTACGGAGAATATATTATCAACTCAGAACTAGTGTGATAAGAGAACAAACACTTCGAAAGATTTACAATCGTCCCTCTAATATTGACTTTTATTTATTGGTACCATGTTTTACAAATATATGTTACTCGTGAAGACAAATTAAAATAATTTTAGGTTATATTGTAACTGTGATAATAGTGTTTAAATAAGACTATTTTTTATAACAAATATGCAGGAAAAATGCTATTTTTCATGAAAATAATAATAAAAATGTTTTTTTTTGCCCGAATTTAAAACATCTAAAAGTGCTGAAAGTTAAAAGAACTCACAAGTACGAAAGTACGAAGGTTAAAATCCGTCAATCTAACGATTTCTATCAGTCCGTTTTTGAAT
Organism: Wurfbainia villosa; assembly: GCA_025175895.1. NCBI lineage: Eukaryota > Viridiplantae > Streptophyta > Magnoliopsida > Zingiberales > Zingiberaceae > Wurfbainia > Wurfbainia villosa. The sequence continues at coordinate 287,972 of JAKLTH010000203.1, forward strand.
CATCGTAAGAGAGGTAAATTACGATAGGTCTTTGACCCTTGAGACTAGTAACTAACACATAAAGAGACGACACTCTCGCATTTACGAGGGATTAACTCATTGTCCTCTAATACAACGTCTACATGCACTAACCACTAGCCCATCCTACGGGGGCAAAAAGTTAAAAGAACTCACGAACATCTATTTTTTGCACGAACATATATGTCTCATTATACTATAATTTGTTAGAATTTACAAAAATAATATTATTTTTATATGAATATGAGACATCTATGATCATCAAACACTTCTAACTATTTTTTTTTGACGAAGACCATTTAAATTATATTTGAAACTCTTTGAAAGTCATTAAATATTTGTACTCGACTAATTAACATCTAATATGTTTTCTCAAAAGGTATTTTATAGGGGCTAGGATTTTAAAATACACACAAATAATATAACTCTACAAATTTAGGAGAACCTAATACTATTACATAATAAAATTATGAAAAATGAAATATAACTTATTTTATTTAGTTTAATTTTAAATCATGCAATAAAAATTTATTTATTTTGAGGTTTTAATGTGTAATATAGTTTGACATTTTACTATGTTATTCTGGGTTCAATTCTAATATGATGATATTAATTGGGTATAATGACTCATGCAAAGGATTTTTAAAAATTAAATTGACATCTTTATTATAGTTTTCATCAAACTTTTTTTTTAAATTATTAAAATAATATTTTAATATATTTTCATTCTAAAAATATCTAAATCTAATATTTATAATGATTTTAGTTAAAATTAAATCAACTTGAATTAGTGAATTCCTATGTGTTTAACTAATTTTAATTTAGTTAGGTTAAAATTGATCAAATTAAAATCGTTTAAATTAAGATTTAAAACATTTTGATCAATATTAAAATAGCTATGATCATAATAATCTAATAATTTTGAATATATTAAAATAAATTATATTTTTTTAAAATATAAAATACTAGAGTTTTTATTATATAATGGCAAAATTGAAATTTGATAAAAATTTAAAAATATTTTTATCCGAAATGATAAAGATTGAAGGATAATTTTTGAAAAAAAATATTATTAATCTCAAAATCAAGAAAATCCTTCATTTTTTTATATAATAAAAATCTAAATTATATATTTTCATTTGTTAATGCGACGATTATAAAAATATTATTTAGGAAAAAAATTCAAATTCCGAATCAAATAAAATTACGAAGAATAATTAAGATGGATAAAGATTGTCCATCAATACTTCCTTCCTCCCAAGTAAACAGAGAAGTGAATGTTAGCCGGGTTCGTCTCACCGTCGCCTCTTTTTTGCTTCCCCGTCCTTTTTCTTTTCCAGCAGCTCGAGTCGTCGGGCGTAAGGATTCGCCCATGGCGTCGTCGAGCAATGCGAAGCAGAAAAGGATAGTCGAAGACGAGGAAGAGGAAGAGGAAGAGGAAGACGAAGAGCAAGAAGGAATCACGGAAGAGGTGTATTTTTTTTTCCTATCCCCCCTTTCTGCTAGTTTTCTTACTCAGATCTCACGATCTCAATAAAATTGCTTCGACTTCTTCATTAAAATTCGAACATACTGTTTTCCGTTGGTTTCCGATGTGAATAACTTGATTATGCCGATGAATTACCTTTTTTTTTAGAAATAAATTGACGATTTAGATAGACAGGGAATTGTGTTTGAGGAAAGAGACACTTTCTGCTAATTAGGTTTGCTTGATGATCTGTTTCGCCGACAATCGGCTTTTGGTTTGGGAACACTGGCGTTGATTAATGGGGAATGATCTGTTCTGTGGGATGCGAATTGGTCCTGGAGTGTCGTGTCGTATTTCTCTGTTTGATCTTCCCAACCTTTTAGCACAAGGTTGAAGATCTGTCATGGGGAATGATCTGTTTGGAAACCTGACTTCGCTGATTGAAGATCATATATAAGTCATTTTCTTATCTTATCAATTATTCTATATTCTTTGTTAATTTTATCCATAAAGGTCGCCAGTTATAGTCAGATTTACTGATCAACTAATGTCATACTTCCAAGTAGCACAAGGTTGTATTGTTCGATATCACCATGCAATGTTATATTGGTTTGAAACAGTTGTTTGATATGCTGAACTGTGCTGGTCAAAATTTCATATGTATCTTTTTTGGCAAATCATTGGCATGATGAAACTTGGCAGTAAATCTTCTTTGTTTGACATTTTATCTTCCTTTGGATGACATGTTATGTATTATGTGGTTTTCTTGGCAGCTTGAGGGTTTTGATGATTTTACGCTTGCATCGTCGTGGGAAAGGTACCATTTTGTATTGATCCCTTCCAGGGTGCTTAGGACCAACTTATCTACCATTATTCAAGCTTGGATAGTGAGCTGATTCCTGTGATCAATTTTTTCTTGATTTCCAGATTGACTGATCCTTTATCCTTTCCTTTTTGACAAGGTTCATATCTGAAATAGAAGCCATTTGCCGTGCATGGATGGTTGATGGCCATAAGAACTTGGTGGTATGACCTTTTTATTTTTCATAATTTGTTACCAACACTTTTGTAAGATGTAGTTGTAGAACAAATGAACAATTACATTAAGATATTCTCATGTTTAGGAACTAGTATTATAAATTTGTGCAGTTGTTTTGAAACCAGCATATGGTGAACCCTATTGCATTTACTAGACAAAGATGTGTTAGAATTACAAACTTTATTTTCAAGCGATTGAATTCTGTTCGAAGTAAAACTTTTTTTTATTGATTAGTTAAAATACTTCTTGGATTCTAGAGCAACTACCCACAGAAGATATGTGGAAACATGAAACAACTGTAATTCTAGAACAACTCTTTGTTTTTATTAGGAAATATGCAGTGTTTATTTTATAAGAATGGTTCTTACAAAATGATAAATAATAAGATATAAAATGAAGCAGGCTATATCATAAAAGAATTGAATCTTACTATAAGGATATGGTTCTACGAGATTTTGATACTTCATTATTATAACATATTTATGAAGCAGTCAATATAAAATGATTATTGAATCTTACTATAAGGAATTGTGATAAAATAATAACATCTATTAAAGTTACATATATTTAACAATTCTAATAACTGAATTTACAAATATAATTTTAACCCTTTAATTGTCATGCACAAAGTAGTTATCTATGGTAAATTATTTTTTTTCTGAATTATTCAAAAGTTTATATCACTTACTATAGGTGCTTTAACATTAAGTATAATTTATTCACTAATAAACAAGTAAAACTCTGTAAATATTCTATATCTTTCAATAATCAAACATAATTTATGGAAAAGCTAATTCAATGACAATATCAGAATCCAAACTAATTGTCTCTTAAAATTCTGTGATAACACCTAGTAGTTTTTCATTTCTAGTCTATGAATTTATTCTTTTTGTTTATTCACCTACAGCGATAGTTTGGGGGCACATTCAATCCTTTATTTTCTGAATTCTAATTAAAGAAACACTGTTTAGTGATGCCACTTTAAAAGGCATGCTTATCGTAATAATTTATAGGTGTGCTTGGCCAAGGCTTGAAATAAATCTCTTACTGTACTTTGGTTGTTTCTGGTACTGAAAACCTTTATTTTTTAATTTTAATTTCTAATTTTTGTTTTCTTAAATGATTTCCCCAATGTGCAATATGTTGGTATTCACTGTGCAACACTTTGTCTTTTTGCCTATGCAATTTTTATGAGATTTTTTATAAGTTTGTCCAATATTATATCTTTAGGCTGCATTCTACCATGCCTGGATCAATTACACAGTAACATAATAAGAGCTGAGCTATCTATATTGTACTTCTCTTTCTGTGGTATGTAGCTGCAAGTTTCCATGCTTGGGGTATTCAGTAGCCTAACATGGAACGTGCAGGGGCATCCAACTGTTTACATTATACTATCATAATTTTAAATGTGGCATAGAGACAGAACCTCAAGTCTTATTAATACCTTGTAGATCTTGGACATTTTGTTCTTCAATGTGATGCAAGAGTGGGTCTCAACTTATGTTTGATCGACAACACTGGATGCTCATTGTGCTACTTAAGCAGTTAGGAACTAAGTGCTACTTATGTTGTACCAATAAAATAGATATGACACATCTTCCCTGTCTAAGGATTACTATTTTCTTTTGCAGCAAAAGGGTGCAGAACAATTGGGTTCACGGAAAAATTTGTACAAGGTCAAATATGAGATTAAGTATAGTACAAAATTTTACCGCATTGAGCATTACTTTGGTGTCTCTAGTAATGGTAAATGAATTTTGAAGTGAAATTCTTTCTTTTCTCATAATAAGTGTGACTACGGGCCCCTTAATTCAAATTGTAACAGGCAAAGCTGCAGATTGGGATGACAATTTGCATGATCTGCAGTTGTCTTTTGGTGTGTCTGATTTTCTGGTATGTTTTTATTTTCCATTTATGCTCAGAACTTGCTTGGCAGATTTCCCACTAAATTAACATATGATTCTGCTAGCATTAACTAATACCATTAACAATATAATGGTTACAAGCGGAGCCCTCCTCTGAAATGGCCCGGGGTCGATTCCGCCCTGGTTGTGTGCACTGCGCGGGTGGTGGTGCACAATGCCCCCCCGTCCCAGCGTAGTCTGCCCATCAGGCGCCCACGAGACCCTCTTGCGATGGGCCACGCGTCACTCTGATTTACCCTCGTCGACTGGTGGGAAAATTCCGTGGGGCCGGGCCGGTCGGCCATGAGGATTAGTGGGCGTAAGCCCGATACCTCAGGTGATTAAAAAAAAAACAATATAATGGTGTGATGTTTCAGTTCACATGGCACACACTAATTTCTGCGTAAACTACCCTAGGTGCTACTTCTTGGTTGACATGCAGGTCTAATATGCAGCACAAAGAAATTACTAAAGTTATAAATATTCACTAATAAAGCATCTTGTATATTGGTTGACACATAAAACTTACTCTGCGTAGTAGGTGACAGTTACGATCAGTTAAATAATTGTCTTAAATGGTTTCACAAAGATACCATTTGGAATAGCAGAGCATTTGCTTGGGTTATTCTAGAATTTTTTTTTTAAATTCAATAGTTAGCTAGCTTACCTGAATACCTGGTCCCCAAGTATGTGTTGATTAATGGATATATAGATCTGAAGATTGTGGGCCATTATTACAGGCTGAATCATAAAAATTTGCTAAAACATTACTTATTATTGAATGGTGGACCAAATCATTATGTTGTTGAGTCATTCTGTGGTTGGATTTGCAAATAAAACTATTAGTGCCTCTAGTATCTTAAAAGAATTATTTATCTTTTTGTTAGGAATTTATTACTTCCAAGTTTCTACATGACATGGGGGAAGATGAGGAGAGTTTGTGCTATAGCTGAGAAGATTCTTGTACTTTTGGATATATAAGTCTTGTTATGTCTCCAAGAATATTCTTTGGAATATCTCTGTTAATCATAGGAATTCTTAAATATAGAGAATCTCTCTTATTTCTTTCCCTTTGTTCTCCTATTGCTTTTTGTTCCTTTGTTCCTATACATTAATTTTTATATATTCATTTTCTTAGTTTGTGGGTTATTGTCCATATAATACATAATCTCCATGTGTCGAGAAATGACAAGGCCAAATTGTATTTCTCTAGTATAGGTTTTAAATTTTGTTTTGTGCTGGTTGACATAGGTAAACTTTTCATTCTGTTTGTTGAGTGACATGCAAGAAAACATTTAACTCCCAATTTTTTTACTTTGAAACCCACTATTGCTTGCTGCTTGACACCCTATCCATCCCCTCGTGCTTAATTTAAGCACATCATATACCCTCCTTGTCGGTCAAAACCCACTGCATCCTTGGCTAACAAGTTTTTCTCACCTATGCTATTTGCTTGTCCACGAGGATTGGTACACTTCTTTGAAACTCACCTCTACTTGTTGCTTGACTCTTTACATGTTCCTTTGTTGCAGATAGAACCCTTTGTATCCTCACCTAATTAATATATTTATACTTGAAAAAAAATACTGAAATTATATTGGCACGGCATGATACGATACTGAAACCGTATCCTTTCAGTCATAAATTGAGACTTTAACATAGCTCGAAATTTTAAAATTCGTCCTCTATTGAGCAATGACGATTTACTAACAACAAACTCATTGGAGATGCTAGTGAATTTTGAAAAAATGTTGAAGACTATTATTATGTGATAGGACTAGAATCAATTACACAATGACCTTGAGATGAAATGAAATTTGATGGAAAAATGTATTCCACCATATATAAGAGTCTAATAAGTTTGTAAACCCACAACAATTTTTCTTAAGTGAATATAATTGAAAGATAAAATTCAAAGCCCCCTCATTCACTCACATCAAAGATCTTTAACTAAATTAAAAAAATTGAGCTTTGAAAAAGTCATCTTAATCCTAAAAGAGCTCTCTGATGGAATTTAACAAAGTGCTCTAATATTACCTTAGATGGAACTATAAATGATACAATCTTAGAAGAACTAAACCTCTTCAAAAATTATAATTCCTTGTGTTACCTGTGAAACCAAAGAAAAAAAAATTAAAACAACCATAATGACATAGGAATACAAAGACATCAATTGTAAAATTGAAAAATCAATTAAAAGTTCCATTGGTATGTTCCCTTTTATAGTCCATACTTGAAAGCTTGTCAGCATAATGAGATCATTTCCTTATTTTCCCTATATACTTAGATTTCTATTAGTTGATCTAAGAGACAATTGTTGATACTAGGAACCGAATTATATTAAGTAGTGATTATTATTAGGTATTTAGTGATATGATAAAATATACTCATTTTATACTCATGAATTCAAATTGATTCATATCATCTACTTTTAATTCATTGTTTTTCTATCTATTTAATTATATCTCAAGGAAAATTAATCTTAGTGCTTATTTATTTAACATGCCAACATAGTTAAATTAATTTTTAAATTGGATGAAATTTAATCTTTTGTATTTGTAAAGGATAGTCCGATGCACGAAGCTTTCGCCAATGTAGGATCTCGAGAAAGGGTTTATTGTATACAATCTTACCTTACTTTGTAAGAGACTGTATCCATGACCTCTAGATTACACAACAACAACTTTACTATTGAGCCAAGACTCCCCTTCAATCCTTTGTATTTGTATGTTGACTTTTTACGAGTTCATTCTGTAGATCACCACTTTCACACCCCATGATTATTAGATAGATGTTAACTTCATCCTCACCCTACGACAAATCAAAACATTCTCTTGTTCGATAGAAGTGCAACCAAAAGGAAAGGAAACAAAAGTAAGAATAAAATTGATCAATTTCTCAATCACTCGAAATGACGTCCAAAGAAGAAGATTTTGAAGATATGCTCATCTAAAGTCAAGACTCAAATTGTGCTACTTATGTTCCTAACATATAGGAAAGGATGAACATGATTATAACTTGCTTAGTGGTTTCCTCAGTGGGAGAGTGCAAACAAGGAAAATTATTATTATTCTTTAACTTTTTAAATTTTCTAAAAGTTGATTTTGGTGATGAGTGGTCTCCAGTTTCGGTGATTTACCGGAACGTTACGTTTCAACCATTTTGCTATGGTACAAGATTTCAAACCATGCTTCTTTTGATATTTTTCTTTCTTTTTTAAATTTCTCTCTTCAATTTTGATTCCACCAATTCTACTACTTTGATACAGTTGATACTTACATTTTTGGAGCATCTGTTACCGATAACGATATTGATATTGCCAACGTATGATCCACATCATGTAAAGAATGAATTGGGGATTCAAGCAATCTTCCTTTCTCTTAGTTTTTTTTTCTTTTTTTCTTTTAATTTCCTTTCTCTCCTGCTTCCTTGTGAATCAACAACTGTAGGGGAACATAACATCTTATTATTGTTTTAGAAGAATCACATCTGATTTTGATGTGCTTGCCAATTTTATCCTCTATTGTAACTGTGAATGTTTGTCTGGGATAACTTCTAGTATCTCCTAAAGTTCTTCTGTCACTTTCTTTTTCTGTGTGTAAATGAAGTAGCTATTTTTGTCACCATTTTTGTAGTCACAACAATGTCATTCTGTCATTTCCTAGTTGTGCTTATGCTAATATAACTTGTTAACCGTACTTTTTTAGTTTGTAATTATTAATGTATGTTTTACTTTCATAACCAGGTTGTTGCGCCTGTAAGTGCTAGTGGGGTAGTTCTTGATGCACCTGAATCTACAAAATTATTAAGTGCTGTTGCAATCGCTTTGACAAATTGTGGCAGGTGAGTTGCCTAATCAAAAGTTCTACTGCCCAGCCATCTATTGTTTTTGTTCTTCGGTCTATGTTTTTGGTTTTGTAGTTATTACTTTCTTGAACACAGTATACAGCAAACTTAAGCGAAATGTAACATGATATTGCACATGCAGGATAAGAGCAGTTTGTTGGAAGAAGTGAAATAGGACACGAGTGACAAGATATTGCATACGTAGTCTACCTTTTTTTTTTTGGCAAGAGTTAACATGGACATTTTAATTTTGTATATGTTTCCTGTAGTTTCTTGAAGGCTTTCTATGACAACTATTCTGTTCATGATTTAGGGATTCTTAAGAACACATTAATAATTAAGATAATTTTATTTACTTTGGGGAGGTAACTAGTTCATAATCCAATACTACGTTGTTGTGCATATCCAAATAACTAGTTCTTTAGTTTAATTTCATATAGGTGCAGTAGCATATAATTAATAAGTGACATGCAATCCAATCATTCCTCGGTAAATTCTGTGAATGAGTAGAATCTGGGGAAACTAGCTAACATTCTGGTGTGGATTGTTGATGCTTTGTATGTTCGTTTGGTTCATAGACCAAGCAGACTTTACTAATAGTTCATAGTATTCGTGCAGTAATTGGCCTGCATTTGTTCCAGTGCATGATCCTTCTCGAAGAGCATATATTGGAATCCAAAATTTGGGCCTTATATTCACCAGAAGGTTTGATGCTGATAGGATTGGCAGTCAGGTTCCAGTAAGGCTCATGCATCTGGAGGGCCTTTATGAGTTATTTGTCTCAAAATTTGTGAGTCACCACAACTCTAAATTGTTTTTTATTTCTTCTTATTAAGATTGTAACAGATTACTATCTAGGCAATTGCAGGCTAGCCATCTGTGACTGAGATAATCCAATCTCACTTTGCCCTCTTAATTGATTTTCATATCACACATTGATCCCTTACCACTTGAGATATTCTTCTGTTTCTCTTTTTCACCTAAATAACCAATGAAATTTTTAATCTTTTGTATTCACTACAAGCAAAATTTAGATTCTCCCTTCTCATCTTTTGACTTATGATCTATTTACTTGGAAACTTCTATCACCTTTAGGACCTAAGATTAGACCTCCCCATGGGCCGAGTCCAAACTGGATATGGCTTAGAACCTGAACTAGGTCAATGGGCTGGTTACCCTAATCTGAATGGGATCAATAGGTTGGTTATCCGTTGACCTAGTTCAATGAGCTGACCCATCTCTAGATGGGCCAATTACGGGTCAAGCTCATTTTAACTGCCGAACTGACGGTTCAAACTGACAGTTCAATCGTCGGTTCAAATCGGTGGTTGAAACACTAGTTCATGATTTTAAAATATTATTTATTTTAGTATAATTTTTTTAAACAGTAATTTTTATATAATAATATTTGTAATATTTTAATGATATTAAAGGTATGGTTCAATATAAATTGGTTCATCTGTTTTATTTTTTTTTGATGTGGAACTATTATACCAATTTATTTAAATCAATGTCTTAAAATTTCTAATGAGTAATTTACTTTTAAGTTATTAAATTTAATCTAATTTAACTCTCCTAATAGATTATTTATTAGTTTTATTTTTTCTTTTTTATTCGCTAAATATTAAGTTTATAAAGATTATTTAAATTATATGATACAATCAATAATAGATTTGTCGAGGAATATAATATATTTGATAATAAAATTATATATATAGTGAAGATTATCATAGAACGTACAAAATTAAATATACAATTTATCAAAGAGATATATATAAAGATAAATGATTCAGATTTTAGTATCATATTTTTCTCGTTCTACTTTAGTATTGACTTTTTAGAAGCTCAAATATTATTTGATGAATTGACAAAAATTAAAAATCAATAAAAAATATAATTTTTAGAGGACGAAATAAAAGATTTTAATAGTACAAGAAGCAAGAATTAACTAACGTGGTTTTAATTCTTTTATATTCAAGTGAATAGATAGACAACTTTATATTTTTATTTTTTTCACATTTATAAAATTTGTAAATATTTAAAAAAAATATATATAAATAATAATTTTGAACCGTGCCGAACTATGAATCGAGCTGTAATTGGTGGTTCTGAACTGTGAACCATAATCGTCTTAAACGATTAAGGTTAAGGGTCGACCTTTTACGAGCCATCGAATCATCGATTTCGAACCGTCGGTTCCGAACTATGGTTGGGTCTACCTAAGATGACATAGTCAAGATCATGAACACCAGTGTGGCACCACCGCCAATGGGAGGGCTTTCATTCATGAAGCTTATATCCCACTGGTCCCTCAATTCTCCACTTTGGGAATTGATGAAGCTTTTGGTCTATGATTCTTCATAGGTCAAGACAAGGCTGTTAACGCTGAACATTTTAGTAGGTATCTGCTAACCTCCAAGAGCTTGACAAGGATGAGGAGCTACCTAGGCTATCATAATGATAAGCTGGGAGGAAAAGAAAGAAGATGGCAAGTGTTCATGGAGAGGAATGGAAGAGGAGCTCAAAGTGAGGAAGTAATGGGGAGTTCATGGAGTTTAAGAAGAAGATGAAAGTGGATTTCATGGAGAGGAAGAGAAAACATATCAGAGTAGTTCATAGGGATGAAGAAGAAAAAAGATGGAAGAGAAGCTCATGGAAAGGGAGAGGAAGAAGATAATAAGAGGTTCAAGTTCATGAAGTGGAAATGGATAAAGCATGAAGGAGATGAAAATCAAAATATAATTTTGCCCACTGTCGTTGTAAGATAGCTGAGCGATATTGGAATCATTAATAAACAACCAACTACAATATCTCATGAGTTGGTGTTGGAGATGTCAAGTGCTAATGAAGGTAAAACATTGGCGGAATAAAGTGCTAAAAAATCAGGAAAAAATGAAATGATGTGATTAACTAGGTTGGGTTAGACTACCTACTGACTTGGTTTGATTGTCAGTCCAAGTTGTTTTGTATTGATATATCTTGGTCCCAAGACTTTGCATATGTATATGCGTGGCCACTAGAAGACTGGTGATTGGTGAGTGGACTAATTCGAGGTTATGATCACCAAAAACTTTCAATTTGAGCAATACACGATGAATCGACTGCAGGCCTAAACAATTGAGTGGACAAAAAGTTTAGTTGCTTGGTGATATAGCCGTTGGCGGCTCAATGGTAACATTTGTGTTAGTCAAGTGAGCGTATTTTAAGTTAACTAGAGGATGAAAAATGTGTTTGTTGGCACTATTGTTATATAAGTGCTTAGAGAGTTTTAATTCAACAACTTCATATGACAGTATTTTTGTTTGTCCAATGAACAAGTGCTCAAATCTCAATATTTAACACAAGTCCTTAGTAACCTCTTCTGATCTAAGATTTACATTTATCATCTTCGAGAGAAGAGAGCATATTGTAATCGCGTTGAGATTGTAAGATGCTTGCACCATTACTTTTTGTGGAGGAGTTTGTGAAGGAGTGGTTTTAATGAACATTTAGAGGTGACGCACTTGACGCGGCAATAGGCTGTGTATTGGGAGCAGAAACTTTGCACCACCTTATATCATCATATGTTAGTGTTGTAATTGTTTTATTCTTGTTTTTCACTGTCACTCACATGCAACTGACGATTTGTTTGTATTTGTTTTATAGTAATTTGTATTTAGGGGTTTGTCTATTCACCCCTCGCCTTTTAGCCAGATGTGTTGGACCATTTCATTCAATCCTACAGTCTTTTCCCTGTAAACTAGTCTTGATGTCCTTGATATTTGACAGTTACTTTTCTCATTTCTTCTTCTTTCTTGCAATTGTGACCTTTGGCTAAACAAAGGAGGAAAAGAATGATAAATCCTCTTTAATTTTTCATATTCGACACTTGAGCAAGTTCCAAGAATTCAATTTTAACTGTGCCAGTGTAATATTATCAGATCAATCATGGTTAACATACATTGTTTTGTAAAAAAAAAACTTTTTGTCTCGTTTTGCTGTTTCTTTTACTATTTTTTGTGGTTGACAATCCTACCTGTTTAATTATTGAACTATTTAATGATATTAAAATTAGATCATATAACTATGCTATGTATCTCTCATGGTCCTTACATATTCTAATTGCTCATGGAGGCCTTATATCCTGTGGATTTTTCGGCAAGCTTTTTCAAAGTTCAATTTGCCATGAAGCTCACATATAGAACTCCCCCATATGAATCTGATGATGAGATTGCCAGTATAGATCCTGAAGATAAAGAATCAACCGAAGACACTGTTATTCTGAATCACACTAAAACACAATGGGATGAAGACTGCCCTTGGACAGAATGGTATTCTGCTGAGGATCCAGTAGCAGGTACTTTTTAGTTACATTCACCTTAGCTGACACGTTGCATTTCCATAATTAAAACCTTGCAAATAAATTTATTTCTCAAATCCAGTTAGTAATAGTGTCGCCTGCTTCTCTTATTCTATGCATGTGTTCATATGATATTCTTATGCTCGTTGCTAACACTTAAAAATTTGGAATTGACCTTGTGTGGTATGCCCATTTAAACACACTGTTACCGAGGAAAAATGTCTATTATATGAATAATTTAGTTCTCTATGGATGTTGACATGTATTTTTTCTCAAGACATTTGATTATCTTAATTAGAATTAGCTGGATAATCAAAGGCATTTGCTACACGCATTGGATTGTCGTTTTACAGAATAGAAGGAACATATAAGAAGTAAAAGGTCCTTTTTATTGTTACTTATGTACTTATATAAGAAGTAAAAGCACAGAACTAAGTCATACATGTGGATATGTTTTGCTTGTACTTATTTTAAATATTAACATTGAACATTATTAAGATTCTGCAAAACTCAGTTCAAGAAGTTCTGTTAGTATTTTTGCAACTTCAAATAATGATTTCTTACATGTTAAAATTCTTGTGTTAATCTACTTTTATATCAAGATGCATTTCTGCCACCTAGCACATATTATATTGGTAATTGAGTCTTACCTGAAGAAATTTGGTTATCAATCTATTTTATTCAATTTCCACAATGTGTCAGTCCGATGTTTAATGGTTAAGTTCATTAGTCATTTTTTCTAAGATAGTGGTCACTTATCCCAGTTTTATCACTTGGTGATATGGCATATTACTTCCTGTTTGTTTCAGCTTTTGAGCTGCTCGTGATTTGGTCAAGTAGGATGTTTGAGGGTTCTCATGAGATGGCAGAACTAGAAAATGCATCCTCATTTGATGCAGAAAAGTGGCTTCTATATCCTATCATTTCCCCCAAAATGTAAGATTTATTTGTGGTTCTTTTTGAAACGATTACTATTGTGGTTTAACAATAACCTTTTTGGTTTGCATATGGATTTTAATAGATGCTTTCCCTGAGATAACATTAAATACAATACCAACTCATTCCTGTGCTGGTTGAATTTTAATTATTCTAAGGTTAGAAATACTTATTCTGGTTGCATCTTAATAATTGAGTTCAATCACATTAACCCATTATATTTTCAAATTTTGATTAATTAGGTAACACACACTATAAGTGGCTCATCTTTCAAAATTTGAGAAAATAAATGTTGCCTTCTATTTACTCTTGAATATGGTTTAAAATATCGTTCCGTGTTGATGTATCATTTTTCTATCGAAACAATACAATTTCAGTATGACACTGTTATGCTTTGACACTATTGAATCTTGCTGAAATAATATTGAATTACTTTTTGTATCCTCTTACCTAAGCTTGTTGCATTCTGAAAAGATTACCTTTTTAATCGAGATAACATTTTACCATATATATTAAGAAATGAAATTCGTTACCATATATACTAGTAACATGAAATTCTATAAAAAAGGGTGCTCCTTGATTTTTGCCCCATTTTTTTAATTGGTTAAGCTTAAGAAATTAATGGGCTAGATTTTAAAAGGGTCTTCTTTTTAATTGTTAGAATCGTATAAAATAACTCATTGAGTCAAACGGAATTGTCACAGTTCTTTTGATTTTCTATTTGTATGTTAGAACCATATCTTTTTATATGTGAATCATATATTGGATTGTATTGTATGATATAAATCGTGAAATATATGATTCTAATTTCTGAACAACTATGGTCTTCAGTTAATTATTCAAACTCTAACTTTTTTATTGCATTCTAGGAATTTGATAACCTCTGCTAGCGGTCGGCTATATGTAGTTTTCTCACACAATGCTTCCACTATGGAATAAATGACTGCAATGTTTACATGTTTATTGATTTTCTCCAGCTTCAGAGTTTGCAAGCATTATTAATATTTATTGACACTACAAAACAAAATTGAGAGAAAAGAGGAGAATAGAGGTCGAGGGAAAATGCAAACAGCTTGAAACCTGTATAAATAACCCAATTGGCTATATGACCAATCCATGACCAATAAGCTGTTGGTAGTAGATACTGTTCAGTATAAAGCAGTATACTTCTTGATACATGCTGTATATTGCTCGGTGCGAGGGGCATAGTGAGCAGTACCCAGAATGTACCATTTCTTTGACTTTCCACCAAAATTGGTGCGCCAATGATCCTTTGCTTTACCTGATAAATCTAAATCGTAATGAGCAGGAGAGTACAGGATTTCATGTTTCCTTGTACAAAAGTTAATCATGAGCATATTAAATTGATTTTAATGTTACTAATAATATATCCTTGCATAGAACTCAATGGAAGCATAAGATCTACATAGTTTATCCCCATTTAATTTGAACACATGGCTTGATGATGATAATGATAAAAGTGCAGTAAAATTGCAATTGAATCTTCATTGTAACCTAAAACTATTTGGGACAGTATTTTCTCTATTCTTGGGATGTTAGTTTTTCTTCTCGGAATAATATATTTTTTATGCACCAATCAATGTTTTATTCCAAATTTGTCATCTTCTCAGGTTATTTATTATCTGCTCCCTGCTCTGCTATTATTGACCGAAAGAGAAATTTACAGAGTTCATTATGTTGTTACTTTCTTGTGTTTTCAACTTGTCTAAAATTTTATTTTAAACATCATCATATGTAAAATATAATACTTCTTTTCTGACCAAAAAATATATAATGCTTCTTCCTAAAGCTTGCTTTTTATTTGCTTGCACCCTTTATTCACCTTTGTTCCCCCTAATTTTGTTCCCTACGTTGTGGAATTGGAAGGTAAAATGACTGATCATTCACATGTTTTTTCTTATTCAATTTTCATCTAAGACATTCTTTGACAATTCTTTCTAGGACAAATGATGTACCTGAGAAATTTGTTGGATTTGCTTCCCAATTACGTCTTCTAGTAAGTGCATTAGAGAAATCATATGAGGCACAATTTTTGGAAGACTTTGTTTCAGGTTATATTTTATTATTATGCTTTCCCATACTTGTAGCATGGACATATTGGGTACACAGATCATTCTTCCTGACTTTTTTTTTTCTCTTTTATGTTAGACAGCTGAAAATCCTGCATCTGGTAGTTCAAACTCTTCAACTATACCTCCCCCAACTGTTGTCGACCGTGTTTTGAAAGAAATTTTTCATGATGGTATCTCACAGATAATCCAGCTGTCATCTATTTATTTGTTTGTATCAAGTTTTTTATCTTGACATTTTTATGCTTGATGCTATGATCCTGCAACACATTACCACGAACCATAAATTAGTATTTTTTTTTTGGAAAAAGGTAAATGTTATTATATAGTCAAAGAAAAGTACACGTATTAGACACCCAAAGACCGAAACACGTGTGTTTGTCTTAAGAAATATCCTATTGATGTTTGGGACATCACCGTCATACTGACATCTATTTATAGCTTGCCATATGAGATAAATCATACATGCTGTAGCTAAGAACCTCGCTTTGGTGAGCCAAGTGCTACCACGAAAAGATTGGTTGACAGTGACATCAGTCGATGGCTGACAATCGACGACTGCTGGCGATCGACGATGGTTGACGACCGACGTCGATCTTGAGGTGTGGTCGCCCCACATGGTCGGTCAGCCATGTTAAATAGTTCCTGCAAGTCATATAAAAGGATGAATTGACCAGGGTTATAGTTTTCGACAGATGTCACAATCTTACAGGAGCAAATTTTTATCGATCGAAAAAAATTCAAGAGGAAAGGAAAGGTTTTTCGTCCGATTTGAGTGGAAAAAGAATATAACTAAATGAAGGAAACTAATCTGTTGATGGATGAAATCTTAAATCCGTCCACCCATTAAGTAAACAAAAGAAAGGAAAATAGTTCCTCTTTTTTTTTCAAAGTAAAGGAAGGAAATTTTTCACTGCAGATTTTCCACGGTTTCTATTTCCTTCCTCCCATGTTAACAAAGCATAAGTTTCAATTAAAGATAAGAGGCAGAGGAGGGAAGTGTGACAAAAAGATGTACATATATGATGAACTTTAATATGTAATGTTATGAGCTTTTCCTTCATCTCCCTCATATGTTTGATCTAAGTAATCGAACCATAGAGATACATAGCACCTATTAGATTACTCGAGACTTTTTAGATTTGTCGACTTCTTTTCATCACACAAGTTCACTAGCATGATTGGCATAAGGCTGAGCACTAAATTGGGATCATCACTTATAATAACAAAAGTTATTACTTTACAATTTCTCTTTGGAAAATCCTTAGAATCCTTGTTGTATTAATAGTTAGGTTGTGATACGAGTGTAGTAAGAGTATTCTTATTTACATTTTGTTTAATCTTTGTAATATGCCTCAATTCCATTATCAATGGTCTTTAGGTTTTGAATCCATATAAACCTTTGCCGAAGTTGATTATGTATGCCAATTTTAGGCAAGCTTTGAAATCTTGTTCCAAGTTGGAGTTTTGGTCCTCGGTCAGAATGAGAATGCGTTGGCTGTGCTGGCGTCAGTGGGTCTGCTGAGCACCTACCCTAGATATAGAGAAGTAGGAGGAGGATCCTCTATGCTAGTGGTTGTGCTGAGCAACCCTAGGCAACAGTAGAGGAGAATTAGGTGGCAGAGGACTATCCTGTATCTCTGACTGTGCACCCAAATCAAATCAAACTGTCCTCTCCGGCATAAAACTGTATCTAGTATTGTGATCTCTCACTAAAGCTAACAGACAGCAATTGCTGACTCATAGTCTCTCTATTTCATTGTGTGATCTCCAGTTAGGTGTCAACAACTGTCACAGATCCAGCATATCTCTATGATCTTATGATCCTCAACTAGGTACTGTAGGACCTAACCATCATAGATTTTATCTCAACACTTGTAGATAGCTACCTCAGATATCTCTCAATGCAATCCACACAGATTACTATGTTAGTGTACGTACATCTCATATGTCATGTTAGCACAAGTAACACTATAGCTATAAAAGAAGAATAATTCTAAACGTTCATCCGTGAAATCTCCAATCTCATGTCATCATAACTTCATAAGCATGATAAGTTAAATTAAACATGCTATAAATAATTGCTTGTAAAGGAATCGAACAGTAAATATGAACAACTTAAGCAAAGATGCAATTAGGTAAAATGGAGCACTTGTCAAGTTAGAGTTCAGCTGTGACCAGCTTATTACAATCTCACTAGGGCTGGTTCCCATAAGATTTAACATCTCAATCAAATTACTCAGAGTACTCAATTTACCACAATTTTCAATGATCACTGATCAACAATCACTATAGTAAGTTCAATTTCATTTGGTTTCTAATCTAGGATTAGAATGTAGACATTTACACTTGTACCTTTGTCTAAAGAAATTGGGAAACTTTCATAGTTGAGGAGAAAACAACTGTGATTGATTCCAAAAGAACGATGATTGTGGTTTTCTGTAACATGGTTTACTTACTGTAAATAATATTTAAATGATTCTATTTTTTTTATTTCATTGTAAAAGGGGAGCCTTGGCACAACGGTAAGGTTGCTGCCTTGTGACCTAGAGGTCACGGATTCGAATCCTGGAAATAGCCTCTTGCAAAGCAAGGTAAAGCTGCCTATAATGGATCTTTCCCCGGGATCCTGCATGGCGGGAGCTTCGTGCACCTGACTGCCCTTTTATTATATAAATTTGATATTCTGTCCTACCTCCAGGTGGAAGCTTGGCTCTAGAATTTGGAAATAAAAACTGTCGTGCAGTCAAAGGCGCACCTCTAGAATCATTGTTTGCTAAGTTTTGCCTACAGTCACTTTGGTTTGGTGGTTGTAACATACATGGTTTGTGTCTCTATCTGATCTCATTTACATCCTCTTCATAGAATTTATAATTTGTAGTTTTATTTGTGAACTTTGTTGCTTTAAGAAATTTTATTTACCTTTGACTTCAGACTAATTCTGAATTCAATCATATATTTATATAGTTTGCATTAATCTGAATAATAGCTTTGTTGTTAATATAGCTGTAGCATCCCTCTGGATTGAGTTTGTTCGGGAAATTCGCTGGTGCTGGGATGAGTCGCAACCCTTGCCAAATATGCCAAAGGGTTCGAGCATTGACTTATCTACTTGTCTTGTACATCAGAAGTTGCAAATGGTAAAGCACATATGTTTTACAATTAGCATAACTTAGAATTCTTCCCTTCCCTATCTACTTCAGCATATCAACTACTAGAACACATTGATATGGTTATACACTTCGACCTTCCTGTTGCATAATTTTGGATGCACATAGTGATTTGCATAACTTGTTTCTTTTATCACCTCTAAAATACATCTTTCATCACTTTGTTCTAGCTTATATATTAAAGATTAATCTTTTCGCAAGCCTAAGATTTTATTTAAATGTATTTTCAAAAGGAGAAAAAAAAAAAGAACCAAGTCATTCATGAAGGGGACCTCCAATCAGCTATTTGAAGGTTCATACGTGTTTATGATCCTTCCTCTGTTATTCTAATGCACTTAACTATTAGTTGGTCTTTTTACATGTATTATGCCGTATGGTGGTTTGAGCCATGCCTACGATAAAGTGTCTCCTAGGCATACAGGATGTAAACAGGGTAAAATTTGTGTCTACTTGAAGCATAGTTGCTATGTTATGCTACCATAGCTCAACATGGCACTAGATCTAAACTGAGATTTAAAACCTTCTGTTCTGTTAAATAACACAATCCACAAAATTTGGGTTTCTTTTGTGAATTATTGCTTCTAAATACCAATAGTCGCCTTATTAGAAACCACTAGTATAGAAGGTGGGGAAAAAAATGCGCAACCCATTGTGTCCATACATTTTCATGCTATGGCAGGTAGAATGGCCCTTCTGGAGGAGTTTTAAAGGATATCAATCTGGAAATTCATAACTGGCTTTTATTAGCAAATATTGGAGATTCTCAGCAAGATAGAATAATATGGACCCTTAATTCTATGCACAGGACCATTGCCGCATCTTCTACACAATGGCATATACTTTCTACTGGAGATTGGAAAATTGTGATGTCACATCACTTCTTCATTTATCATGTCATTTGAGATGGAAGAGGAATCCTTTCTGGCATGTTATTTGGTGTTTCAGTGTTCATATTCACTTAGCCGTGGTCCATTTTCTTACCTGAGATCTTCTCTTCAGGTGCACAGACATTAGAAGTATAGGAGAATCATTAATAGTGCAATTTCATTGTCGGTGTATACAACTTTCATATGCAAAATGAATAGAAGGAAACTAACATAGTGGGTTGACAATGGCAGTAAAAAATATATGACAATGAAAGTCTTAATTGATTTGTAAATTTTTAAAATGATATCCTGTATTCCCAGTTCATAATGTTTGCTTTGTTTGAGTTTCTTTTTTTTTTGTTTCTCTAAAGGTATATCTGAGAAATTTTCTAGAGTTTCTAGAGTTGAGTTATCAGAAGGCCTTTTTGAGCTCAAGTCTTTTATTTTAAGCAAACGTTCTTTCATTTTAAGTCAAATAGAGTCTTGGGGTGTTGTCTTTGAGCTTGGCTCAATTAAAAAAGATTGTTTTGTGATTACATTCTTATTAGTTAATCAACTACAATTTAAAATTTAAAAGATAAATCAATTCCTAATTTGTATCAGCTAGTCTGTGGTTTCGTTTAAAACAGTGAGATAATCTTGTTGTTGTTTCTTATTCATAGTTTGTCAATATCTAGCAGATTTCTGATGCTTTGAAAGTTAAAACATTTAAATCATATTTGATAAGATTCATCTTGAATCTACTTTCATGAAATTGTGATCCTCACTTTTCCTTCATATGTTCAAGCTTGCAATATGCATTGAGAAGAAATCAAGCCATGATTTCAACAAGAGCACTGAAAATGTGAACCAGATTTATGATGAAAAGGTGACCCATTATTTCCTCGTTTTTTTAGTCTTTGTCAGTTAAGATTGGATAATAGCACTCCCGAGCTTGAAATACAGGTAAATGCTGCAGCTTATCCTTCTGAGTCTGTGAAAGATAAAAATACCAGGTAAAATATCCACTCATTGTTGTCTTGCTTTTACATTCATTGTCATATAACATTTCCTAAGCATTTAGCATCTAGACTGTGAGTGGATAACCTTCAATACTTTCCAACTATGGAAGAGCTTCGGTGAGATCAGAAAAATAAATGCACTATGCAAACCCACTTGCTCCAAAATACATATCCATGGATTGTAACAATGGCTTGAATTTTAATTAGGATCAAAGTTTTCCTAAAATTTATTTTCCACATGCTCATTCAAACTTTTTGTATGCACTTCCTGCCTTATTGCTGATTACTTAGCTGCTTTATGGTATTCATTTGTTAACACCAGAAAATAGGACTGGCTATACTGAATCTTTGATACCTTATGAACCAACCAATATTGTTCATTATAATTGGATGCCTTCTTTTTAGAGTTCAGTTTTATAAAATAGGGTTAAATTTCCTCATGGTGCTAGAATAGTACTTTTTTTTCTCATGAGGGAGGCAACGTTTACATGGTTTTGTAGCTAGGAGAGGAATTCTGTTGAGGGGTGAAATGGCGTTTCTTTTCTGTGATGTTTTGTGTTGGAAATTGATGAGGACCAAATTTTAAATACATAGATCTCAATTGTCATATACCAATCTGAGGGTTGTAAATGCAAATTAGCAATAATGGTGATCTATAGAGGTAGATGGGAATACCTAAGAGTATAATTATCCCTAAAATTAACATGGTATTAGAGCCTCACGTTCCTCTTCCTTCCTAGTTCCCATGAAAGAACCTAACTTCTCATGTCTGATCTGATGACTTCCTCCTCTTCTGGTGTTCCTGACCTTATCCAACATGGAGCCTTTTCCAGTGGGAAGGAAACAATAACCTTCTCTGCTGCTTAAGCTTACTGGAGAAATCCATGTGCTTGGCCACATCCACTCCTAGCAGTGCAACCACAGTGTTCCTCTGCATGTTTGCTACCAAGTAGTGAGGTCTTCTTCTAGATTATCAGGAAATAAGGAAAACTGCATCTCAGAACCATGAAGTTCTTCCAGAATCAAATTTTACTGGTTTTTTTGTCTTTATTGAATCTGGATACTCGCAATAGGACTGACTCAATGCAGTCAGTAGCATTGCTTGAGGTTTTCTTTTTGTGGTCCATTTTAAAACTGATCTGATTTTGTTTTGATTTTTTAGAACATATTTCTTCCAGCCCTTTCAGAACAGCTTCTCCTAGGCTTTCCACATTTCCAGCTTCTTTTTTAGATACCAGTTTCTTCCAGAATAATTCTTAGACTTTTCTGTTTTCTTCACTGCTTATCCACTGTTTCTGATCAAATTTTACTCCGCTTTTGCTTCTTCTGAAAGACTGCTTGGAGTTGGTTTCATTAGATCTGGGTTAGCCACACTGCTGAGGTGCAGATCTGATGAGACTAGTTTATTTTCAACCTTCATCTAGGTTTTTCTTTCAGAAGCCCCTTCAAACAGGCTCTTCAATAGCAAATTTCCAAACACCAGTTATATTGCTTTTCTGATCTGCAATTTCATGTTAGTTTTGTCTTTAATTCATGGACTAATTATCTGATACGAGGCTAGAGTCTCGAGAATTATCATCTGACTTATCAAAGATTGTCCTCAACCTACTCAATCTTCAGTCTTGAACTTAAATATGGTCAATTAGGAAACATGTTCAATTTCCATTTCCTCCCAGTGTGTAATTCACCTTCTTGAACTAGGAATGTTTCAAACTACTTGATCGTGTAGTGGAGGCTTTCAGTTGGGAGGTAGAAGAAGCATTCAGTCCCTTGGATAACTGAGTTTGACTTAAAAGTCCGTAGAAAATCACTACTTGTTCATTACATATGTTCAATTTTGCACCTTTCCCCACCTCAGTAGTAGTAGCACAACACTTGCTAAGTTGCCCCCCTTATTGAAGAAATAGTTTATTGCAGTGGTCACACCAAATTTTTTTAGTGAATCTCCTTGCACTTGTAGGTAGCAAGCATAGAGTTTGGTTGGTGATCTACCGAGGGACTGTGTGTGACTCATTTTTGCTCTCCTCCCTTTGTACTTTAGCAAAAATCTTCTCAGAGAGACATACCCAAGGTTTGAAATATCGATCTGTTTCGTCCGAAACGGGTGATTTTTCTCGTTCCGACGTGGCACCGATACCGGCACGTCTGTGAGACGCAGGAACAATGTCGGGCCTCCACGTGGCCTCGCCCGAGGTCGCGGTGGCCATAACGGCCGGTTGCGGCCTCGTGCGGGGTCGCAACGACCGTCGGTGGCCTCGCACGGAGTTGTAGCGACTGCCGATGGCCTCGTGCGAAGCCACAACACCCGCCGATGGCCTCATGCGCAACCGCAACGGGCGCTGGCGGCCTCGCGCGAGACCATGATTGTCACTGGCAGCCGCACGCAACCTATGCAAGGCCGCAGTGGCTGCAGGTTGCTCGCTCGAGGCCGCAGCGGCCACAAGCATCCTCGTGCAGGGATGCGGCGGATGCCGACTGCCTCGCACGGGGCCTGTCGACGGCGCGCGCAACCTCCGCGAGGCCGCGGCAATGCGAGTGAAATATTTCAATTAACTTTTCAAACTATAGTTTAATTATATGTTAAATAAAATCAATTAAAATTTAATAAAATTATTTTAAAATTTATTTTATTAATTTATTTCTATTATAAATAATAATTTTATTATTATTAAAATTTATTTTATTTTTTAATCCTATTTAATTGAAATTTAATTTATTATTATAATTAATTTTTAGTATTTTTTAATCATTTTTTTATTTTTAATATTTAAGTTAAAATTTTCATTTTTAATTTATGTATTTTGTATTTAAAAAATTATTGAAATTTATCGGTACGCTACGATACGATATCAAAATCGTATCATTTTGGTCGCGAATCGAAACCTTGATACAGGTCGAAATTTTAAACCTTGGACATACCAACTTGGTCCCAAGCAGACATTCATGCATTTCATTAACATTTGTATCGAGTCCTTAGAGGAAACCAAAGAATTTTTTCCTTGTATATTGCTATGTTTTAGAATTTAGATGATAATTTAAAATCTTGATTCATACTGAGATTTCGGTCCGCGACTAGAATAATACGGTTTCGGAATTGTATCATGTTGTGCTGATATGGTTTTAGTATTTTTCAAATATAAAATATATTAATTTAAAATAAAAATCTTAACTTAAATATTAAAAAAAATTTAATAAAAAAGAAAAAGGAAAAAAAAGCACGCGACGCCTTCGTGGGGTTGCGGGTGCGCCGTGATCTCATGGAGGTTGTCGTGGGATCGCAGTAGCCTCTTTGACCTCGTGAATTCATGACCCTGCAAAGTTTTCGCGGTGTCCCATGGTGCCGATGTTGGTATTGATGCTCAAGCGAAATAGTAAATTTTGCCCATACCACGCGGCATGGTACAGAATTTTAAAATATAATTCAGATCATCCTACTTTGGATCATAAGAAAGGTCCATCTACCACAACTTCATTAATGCATTATAACAGTGACACTAAGAGGACCCTGCCAAGGAGTGTGGATAGCACACCAAATCTCAAAACACTGAGTTTTTTTAACTTCATTAATGCATTACAACAGTGACACTAAGAGGACCCTGCTAAGGGGTGTGGGTAGTACACCAAATCTCAAAACACTCAGTTTTTTTTTCAAGATCGAAATAGATATCTTGGACAGATTCCTAAATCTTGAGAAGAGATAGGTGTGCCCCTTCTTTGGCTCCATTGAGTTTAGCTCCATTAAGTTAAAATTATGATTCTAAAACTCTCACATTATGGCCGCAACAACCTGTTTATGGTTCATTATCAATATATTTAAGTTACTTAAAACTTTGTTAACAGTCACCCAAGAGATTTTGGGCATCAAGATTCAGAATTTTCTTCCTCAAGTTCTGAAGAATGTACTAATACAGAAGAATATCCTAATTCACAAACAACAAATCTACTACGGAAAGGATCAGCTGGTGTTGTCGGTTCAATGATGCTGTTGCACTCGTGTCAAAAGATGCATGCTCCGTACACACAGGTTATCTTGTCATCTTGGTTCTTTTGTGCAGTTCTACTCATCAAGGCTTTATTTCTCATCTATTAAATGTGCTTTCTATGTCCTCGATTCTAGGATGCTCCAATTATGACAGAAGATATGCATGAAGAAAGGCTTCGTGCTGTTGAAGCTTTTGGTGATACTTTTGTAAGTTTGATTTCTATTTTTAACTTTTAGGCTTCACTCTTAATATGCAAATTTCTTATTTGTTAAGCAAGACTTGCTGGTCCACAGGGTGTCCCTTAGCCAATTCTCTGTGTGACCATTGGAGAGTTGATATTGCTACTAGAGGCATCTAATTTAGAAACAAGGAATAATTAACACCATAAAAGTTAAAATATAGTTATAACTTAGAAGACTATTATTGCTGCACTTTGAGACTACTCAAGTGAGTTGCTCAAATATTCTCCTTTCAATTTTATCAGAAATTAAATAAATATGGCAAAACACAAATCTCCAACCAGCTTAAAATAACACAATGTTGATTTATTAATTTGAAATTTCTTTATGTGCCAATCACTATTCCATATAAGGGGTAAGCTTATTTGGGTGTATACAAAATATGTGCAACAATGAAAAATAAACACAATTTATGATAATCTATAATAATCAGCAATGTAGACTATATCATATATGTAACATGCAACTGAAAACAAGTGTTTAGACTAACACATGTAAGTCACAGCACCAAAAGATTACCTTACAAAGTATTTCACAATCACAAGAGATAAACCTATTAAAAAAATCATGAAGCTCTTTATATTTGAGGAATGAGTAGGTCAAGTAATTACTCATGTTTTTATTTGATTCAGATGAATCACAAGTTTAGCCTTTTTTTATCTATTCCCTTTTTTGTATATCCTCATATATGACTCCATATATGGCTGCACAAATCGCATATGCATAAGCCGTGTAGTTTTGCATATTGAAACTGCAAAAAGATATGTTGATGTTGTCGACTGCTGCAAATGCCTATGCAACTTTGTAAGCTACTTTTTAAAACCATGCTATATGTTAATTATGACTATATGGATGTGATTTCACTTTCAAGTTCAAAATATATCCGTTTGAAGTTGTTAGCTTACTTCATAATAGATGAATTTTTAAATATTTATTTAGACCAATTTTTAAAGAAGATGAAGATGCAACATGGATAACATAAGCACAAATTTGTTGGAAACAGTTGCAAATTAATTAAGCTTGTATGATTTTATGCTACTTCAACAAGATTGATTCTGAAATCTTTGAGATCTGAGGCTTATGGAAAATTGAAAGGATATCTTGGTTTTACCACTTAATTGAAATTCTATCCACTTGCCCTGTGAAAGGATATCACTGAATGATGGGCTAGTGTTTTGATTTCAAAATAATAGCCATCAAACTTTTACTGAGTATCTGGATGGGAAAATGCCTCAATCTAATTTTCTTTAATTATTGGAGAGAAGGCATGCTGAAGCAAGAGTTGATATAATGTAGATCTTTGTGCTCGGGTATAATGGCATAATGCTTTATTTCTTTGAATTCTACTTATGCCCAATTAGTCTTGTTATGAGTTTGTACACATTTGAATAATTTTATTTCATATACATTTAGATTTTTTATTTTTCATATTTATTCTATATATTTGTCAACATATTTACTATTTCATCCATGAAATTTTTTACATATTGTAATTCTTATGTACAGAGCTTCTCTGGACAATTGGAAAGAGATATCCTCTCATCTGGTAAGATTTCTGTAGCTTTTCTCTGGTTCACCAATCTTCTAGTTATTGATATTCAAATTTATAGTTCTAAATTAGTTTCTTTTATTTGTTTTCAGCTCATTTGTATGTTTTTTCTTTCTTGTTTGGAAGTAAATGTAAATTTTATTGATATGTGGGATTTGATTGGGAATTTTTGTCTTTACTTTTAGATTCTTTTTATGATAAACTTTTGTTTGTTGGCTAACGTTTTATGCGGTGTGGTAAGCTCACTCTGTGGGACAGTAGCAATGAACACTATTTATATTTTCCTCCTGTTTTGAGTCAGCTCCATAATCATTTTCTCTATTTAGCTGCCGGCAGGGTGAAATATGTTGTTAAGCTTAAATCAGTCAAATCTTCTGGCGTTTCTTCCTATAGTTCTACTCTCCCTTCTATTCATATCTAATTCACTTGGCTTTCCTTAAAGAAAGCATGTATAAATTAGAAATTCATTGAAGGATTTTAATGTTTTATGTTGCTTGATTAGATATGTCGGCTTTCAAGGCTGCAAACTCAGATGCAGTGTTTGAAGATTTTATTCGGTGGCATTCACCCGGTGATTGGGAGGACAATGGAATGGAAGGGAATGCAGGTGAACTTAATGACTGGCCTCCTCGTGGAAAGCTTTCACAACGCATGTCTGAACATGGGAATTTATGGCGGCAGATTTGGAATGCTTCTCCACCTTTGCCTGTTTCTGAGCAGAAGCCTCTTCTCGATCCAATTCGAGAAGGAGAAAAGGTACTTGTTCTATCAAATATTGAGTACTTGCTAAAGTTATGTTTTTATTTTCACCTTCATGATAAGAATCTTACTACAGGGGCAGTTTGTTATTTTGGTTTCCTTTTAACCTTCTGCCATTAGGCTCTTTTAATTCAATAACTAAAATTAGATTGTTGAGCTTCATGTAAAATATTGTGAAGTTATGCATTTGAATTGGATATTGTAGTGTTTTCATAACTGCATATGTTTTGCACTTTCTCAAGAAATATATTAGTCATGTCTAGACAACTTAAAAGTTAATGTTCAAGATTGCCATACTCATGGTTTCATGAAACTATCTAATAGTTGGTGTTGCTCCTTAGCTTAGTTGAGATTTTAAGCTTATAATATACTAGAGTTGTCAACCTTCATATTGATGTTACCTGAAGCTTTGGTTGTACTTTGAATTGCTGGTACTTGTTCTAAATGACATTCTGCTTGTTGCTTTTATGCTCAAAGTTCAAACAACATGGTATATCAAATGTAGGTAAGTGGATTAACATTTTTTTTACTTGTAAAAAAGAAAGAAATTTTGTCAATCTATACAGTAGATTTCCAGATTACAAAATTTTTACAAGAGCACTGAATTCAACATCATGCTTGTTTAGGTATGAATTGCACCGACGTGATTTTATGATGCAAATGTGGGTGTGATTTTTTTACCCGTGTGGTCTGCATGCTTTTAGTAGTTCAGTGAGTTTAATTATCATTGTATCTTGTTGCCCTGTCATGGATGAGGTCCAAGTTTCCTATTCCCACTGTCCTATTAATCGTTTGGAAATCTAGAAAAAAATTTCCATGATTAAGGAATATGAACTCAAGAATTTTAATGCTTTGCGCAGATACTCCATTACCTTGAAACTTTGAAACCATATCAGCTGCTTAAGCAAATGGTCTGCACTGCCTTCAGAGCATCAGCTGACATTCTGAACCAGACTTCATATGGTGATTTCAAACCTATGAAAACAAAATTTGATCAGCTTTATCTTACAATAGCATCAAATTTGAAATGTTTTCAAGGTATGTGACAATGACTCAAGAGGAACACTTGCCTTCCAACTTGTAAAATTTAGACTTGCTAGCAAATTGATTCCTAATTTTAGTTCAAGTATTAATTATGTTTCTTCACAAATGTCAATCTCTGTGTCTTGTTAAATTGTTAAAAATACAGTATCTTGAAAATCTAATGACAACTTCTTGGTGGCTATGTGAATAGTTCACCATCTCGGTGGTTATCCTTTCACAACCAATGGTTTGGATGACCTATTTAAACTCTTTTGTTGTGGCTCGGATGTTATCATTTAACCTCTCCATTGTTGTCAATGACTTGTGGCTTGGTTTGAAACTCCATTCATCATCTACTTGACTGTAGTGGTCATTATCCATTCTAACTACACTACTTTTAGAATTAGTAAAATGGAAAACATTCAGCATTCTGAGAATCTTATTTTTTTACAGCAAATCATCTTCTTGAGAAGGATGAAATGATTGGCGACTTAAGACGGCTTTGTCTAGTATTTGAGCACATAGAGAAGTTGCTAATCCTTGCAGCTTCAATTCATCGTAAGTTGCTAGGTGCTCCACGACTTTCAGAAGCAGTGTTCAATGACTATTTTGCATTTTACCTGCCCAAATTGGGGAACAGTTTAGAGAGCATATGCTATGATCAGGTACTTCAACTTTTATTAAAGTTGATTAGCTAACTACCTGTCCCAAAAGCTTGAGCTGCTAGATAAGAGACCAATTTATATATTTATATTGTTAATACTCTCTATTCATGTGTCGTTGACACATACTTATTTCATTCTTACCTTTATCTTTCATGATAAAATAGCATTCTTCCTACTCAACTTCATCGGAACATATACTTAATTTAAGCATTATTTCAATTATCTACATCATGTTTAATTGCCTTACCCTTAAATTTGTCATAATGCCAAATTAATATAAGCATTTTTGAATTGCTTTCCAACCAATACCTGTAGATCTTGTATTGGAAAACTGCTTTGGAGATTGTTTCCTAAGTTTTTGGTTTTAATGTTGCTTTCATCATTTGGGTGGGGTATATCCCTGGTTTTACTCTCATTTTGCAACCCATATTTTGCATGTTTCGGCAAAATTTTACCCAGATTTAGAAAAATGTTAATTGGCTGTAAAATTACAGAATTAGATTTCTTAATCAAATAACAATCCACAGTAGCTATGTGAATCACATGATGGATAGATTGGGCATAAGACACGTTAGGTAAAAAAGAAGACCTTTATCCATGATATACCTAGTCCATTAGTTGGTCAGATCTAACAAAACCTTGAATGGCAGGTAAATTGAAAAGAATCTCAAAAGTCCAGGAGAAAAATGATATTTAAAAAAAAATCTATATGGCATTTTCCAGAAGTGGATACACTATGGAGGGCAAAGTAAAACCCCTCAATTCTACGAGGATGGTAAAAAGCTATGATAAATATACCCTTTTTTTAGTAGATACTTGTCAAAGAAGTCAACAATTATCAGCATATCTATGATCATCTTTACAGATCCTAGGAAATTATTTTTGCAAGAGAGCTCTTTGAGTGATCTCTAATTTTTCTTTGTTTTAGGAGTTCAAAACTAAGCAACTAATAATGTCTTACGAAAGAAATGCTGTTGCAAGTTTGTTTCCTCCTCCCACTGCCAATCAATCATGGAGAAAAGTACTGAGCATGGGGAATCTTCTAAATGGTCATGAACCTGTTTTAAGAGAAATAATCTTCTCCATTAATGATCGCATACAAGACAGTCATTATGCTAGTGGTGTTCCTACATCCAGCATGGAAGAAATCCAGACACATCGCATGTACATATGTGGGACATCCAATGATCTCTGGGTTGCATTATCCGTTACTTCGTGGGATTAGTTGCCCTCATCTGAAAAGGACTCGCCATCAATACATTTGCTGTCTTCAAGTCTGCAGGCCCTCAGGTCTCCATGGACAAATAATTTCTAAATGACTGAGCCTGAGACATCTAGTAACACTATGATCTGTTCTCCTCTACTGCTTTCCACTTGGATCACCATTTACACTGGAGAGTTTTTGGGTCCTTGTTTGTCACATTGGAGATTTTAAAAGAATTGCAAGCAAGTGATTACATCGACTTTCAAATTCGAGAAGTGTCTTTACTGATGTTCACTTCTCTTGAGTACTAACACTGTTCTGCTTCAGGTGTCATAGTATGCCTAAGGTCTTTGCCCCATGGTGTTGATCATGCAATGCCAGGTGATTCCTTATGCCGATATTACTTTGATAAGTATTGATTGATTGTTAATGAAACTCTCTTGGTGCTGCAACATGATCATTGTGATGAACTTGTTCCTGTGTGACTGACTATACCGGCATGTCTTTTTATGATATTCTGAGACTTGTGATATATTCCTATTTCTTTGGTGTCAGAGTGACGAAAAGTTGCATGCCACATTTGCTATGTAACAAACTATTTCTCAGGTGAAGCTATAGAGGAACCTGTAAGAAACCTTTGAGAGAGCTTGTTGTTCATCCTCATTTTCAGATAAAATTTATGGAATGGCTTTATTTGCAAATTTCACAAAATGATACTTACCTGGACCATTGTTATTCAAATTAGGAATCGATTTATACAACTTGATCGAATCAGTTTTTTTTTTTTGCTTCAGCAGAGTATTCTAAATGTAGAAGACTAGTAAATTCTTAATTTTGAGCTAACCATCAACTTAGTTAATCTGAAAGTTCTTTTGAGCATCACTAAGTGAAGGAGGGTGATTTCGTAGGGGAGGCTGATGTGGATCCTCTTCTTCAAACCTTGTTAGAGTCCTTATAGGTCATCAATGGGAGGTCGATCCTTTCCAAGTGATGAGACTGGGAGACACAATTGAAAACAACAGAGGCATTAGTTAGGGCTGCGAAGGATGAAGACAGATCAAGAGCGTAGGGTGTTGGTTTAGGCATTTGCATATGATTTGAGTGTGGATTTACTCGAGAACAAGGAGAGTTGTGAGTCTTGAGGAACACCACAATGGAAAGGGTGGAGAGGAAGCAGGTGGATCTTAACAAAATCGAGCATGACAATAAAGAGGGTGGAGATGATGAACAACAGCAGATCTTAACAAATTTACATGAAATTGGCTCCAATTCTATCATGTTTTATTTTAATTAAACCAACTGGTAAGGGTTGTATAACAATCATATACTATTCGTGTCTATAGTTAGTATCGTAGTATGTATTCTTTACTACTGCTACATTAAATGATATCTTACAAGTTAAAAGTGCAGTGCGATGCACAAAGCTTCCACTAATATAGACAGTCTTATTTTGCTTTGCAAGAGATTATTTTTATGACCTCCAAATCATATGACAATAACTTTATCGTTATGCTAAAACTTCCCTTCAAGTTAGCGAGCCAAAAAAGGTTCAAGGTGGAGAATAGTATAGAGCCTTTTATAGCCATGAGATTAATCTCAACAGCTATTAAATCAATGACTAAAATTAATACCCCACAAATCTTAGATCCAACATCCGTAAATATGGGCCTTCACAAAAAACACTATGAAGACCTCCCTTGGCGAACACTAGGTTTTTCACCAGTCAAGAGGGTTGGTACACAACATGTCTTCTTCATTTTTATGTTAATTATTAGCTTAGAATAGAATCTGATACTCCATCTTAGTACTTGTGCAAAATATAACTTCCCTGGGCACTTTATTTCAGTCTCCAGAGATCAGATTCTTATCTGTTTATTTCAGTCTCCAGAGAAAGACAAGATGTGATCATAAAGTATTGCAGACATGTTCAAAGAGATTGTAATGCTTGAGGCCTATCTCTTTCGTCTAACTTCAGTTTAATTAGGCTGATTGTAACACTTGAAGCATGTAAAAAATGTGGGGAATGACATACTATTGTTCAGGTTTTTAACAAAAGAAGATTATCTATTCCAAGATTTTAAGTGCAGCAGCTGCAATTATTTGCTGAACACAATCTTTGGCCTATACACCTTCATGGTCTCGTTAATCTTTTCTGAAAACCAAAGCTTGGAATTCAATCTTTTTACTGTGCTGGTTTGATCTTGATCTCATAAACTTTCAACCTCTGAATTCCCTTGACCATCAATGGCACCTGAGAAACTTAGGGAGGCATAGCACAGTGAATTTTGAGCCTGATTTGAGATCATCATGAGAAATGATACTACTACTCATTGCAGTTCTGAAAGACTTTGGTGGTAGTCAATCGAATGTGATGTGGCAGGAAAGTTAAAGATGGTAGACAGTGGGAATTAGTCACTTTGGCAGCCAGCTTTGGATTGTATTGCATGACTTCCTGAATGATTGAAAGAATCCATGGCGGTAGGTCAGCCTCTGCCTCCCAAATGGCAGTGGAATTTTTTAGCAGAAAGGAGAGAGATTTGTGGGGGTGGCCAAAACACACTCATAAGGTCTGCAGAAACTTGCTCTCGCTTCAGCCATTGCTCCTGTTTGTGCCAGCATTGGATTCTTGTGCCTTTTTTCTTTTTAACATAATTCCATCCAAATTTTCAATATGTCCACTTAAACTAAAACCTTGCATATATCCTGTACGCTCATGAAATCTAGGGATGACAATTAGGGGTGGGTGATCATGGTTCCGAAACAGTCGATTTCGATTTTGAAATCGTCGATTCCGATTTATCATCCAATAGAATCGGAATCGAATTGTTCATCAACGGGTTCAATTTCGATTTCGGAATTGTCAGATTCGATTTTTTACAGTTCGATTTTGATTTCGAAATCGTTGGTTTCGATTTATCATCCACCGGAACCGAATCGTTAATCAATGGTTTCAGATCTTTACGATTCAATTTCGATTCGAATAGTTTAGAATCAAAATTAAAATTATTTAATTTAAATTATTTTTCAATTTATTAATTCGATCGATTTATTTTAATTTAAATTTAAATTTTGTACGTACAAATTTAACTTATATCGATTTATTTATTTTATATAAATTTTTAAATCAAATATTTATCATAAACAATTATTATTGAAACTTATTTAATTAATAAATTTACATCAATAAATTAAAAAGAATATATATATATATATATTATTTTTATAATTACATTAGGTTATCGTTCTTTGATTTAATAATAAAAAAAAAAGAAAGAGAAGAGTTTGAATTTAATTTATATAAATTAAGTTGTGTAATTAAAATTTTCATAGTTCATTTATCATTTAAATATGATTTTTTTTATTTTAATTTAATTTGAAAATATTGTCAGAGGTAGCGATTGATATGTCTTCGATTGTAAGATTATATAAGTCTTTATTTATCTTTTGTTGCTTAAGATTTATTTTTAAAAATTCAATTTTTGTTTGAAAAAAAAAATATTCAATTCTGATTTCGATTTCGATTCCAGTTCAGTTTTGGTTTTGATTCAGTTTCGATGTCAATTCGATTCCGATTTCAAAAACTTAGAAATTAAAATCGAATTATATGTCTCCAGTTTCGATTTTTTAATCAGAATTGAAAAAGTAATTTCGGTTCGATTTTTGAGCCATCAATTTCAGTTCGATTCACGATTCGAATCCGGTGGATGATAAAATAAGATATCATATCTTTAAGAAAATGGATAAATAATCGATGAATGAGATATTAGTAGAGTATGGAAAATAAGATATCATAGTTTTTCCCCTCATTTTCAAGGATAAATTGATGGAAGTTTTTAAAGTAGTCGTTGAAATCAAATAGATTAACCATAAGGTTAATCCATAAATGTCCCAAAATGTAATATTATTGGATAAAAGTATTAGATCCGATGAAATGTATATATGTCCACAATGATATATTATCTGTTTTAAACTAAAATTGTTATGGATTTATTTTTGAATTTTATCTAAAATATCTCGTATTAATGGATATATCTTTTTCATTTTATAAGTCGTCTTCGAAGGACTTTCTCTGTTTGGTGTCCGATCTTCGATCCATCATATCTTTTTGTCAGTGTCCGATTCTCCTGATCTAATTGGACTTCTTGTTGGTGTTTCATCGGATTTTTCTTGGTGTCCCATTAGGTTTTCTTATCAATTGTTCAATCTTTCTGATCTAATTGAATTTTCTGTCGGATGTATGGTTCTTTTGATTCAGAAATGAAAGTCTCCACTTTCTTTGTTCAAAGCTCATGATACGACTTGTATCATTGGATCTGATATCACTTGTTAGGTCTGGTCTGATGAAATTTATATATCTCTATAATATTATAATATTGTCCACTTTGGACCTAAATTTTTATGGATTTATTTTTGGATCTTATCTAAAATGTTTCATATAAATAGAGATATTTTTTTATTTTATAAGTCAGAAGGATTTCCTGTGTTTGATGTCTAATCTTCAAGTTGCTAAGTCTTCTTATTAGTTGTCCAGTCCTCCTAATCCAACTGGACTTCTTATTTAGTATCCCAACATATCTTTCCTAATGTCTCACATTTTTTTTATCAATTTTACTTTCTTATATGGTGTCAAATTCTCTTGATCGAGACATGAAAATCTTTACTTCGAGGCTCATGATTTGACTTGAATCATTGGCTTTCATACCATTTATTAGATCTGATGAAATTTATATATTTCTATAATAGTATGATATTGTCTACTTTGAATTTAAATAGACCATATATTAATTCATCAAATAACAATTATTTTATATTTAATATGGTATAGAGATATTTTTCTGTCAAAAAGATTTTTCAAATAGTTTATCATGCATTTCGGAGCACCGACCATGAAAAAGATAGATTTACATTCTTAAATTGTTGATCAAATTTTTTGTATTAATTTGTGTACCTATCAAGGGTACATGACTATAATAAATATAATTATGTAAACTTGATATTAAAATTACTATCTCCACGAGAATGACATGGTGACTAAAGTACGACAGTATTTATAGATATAATATGAATCGATTTTGGATAATGTATAAAGTCCTTTTTTAGATTCAGATAATTTTCACATATTTTAACCACCACGTCAAGTTTATAGGATCCCATGATTTATCTTCCTCACAATAACCGTAGAATAAGTCGATGAGAACCGTTAGATTATCGATTCCAACCTTTTACGAATATTAAGATTACTATTTTCTAATAAAAATTAATTTCTTTTTAAAATTTTTAAAGAGTATAAACATGATTTGTCTTAGTTTGTGTTATATCACCAAAATGAGCTTAACGCAGTTTGCAAGTTGAGTGTGATCTAATTTTAATATTAGTTTTTTATTTTAAAGTTATTTTATTAATTTTTAAAATAATTTTTATTTTAAAATATAAACATGACGCTTGATAGGGATTAGGGATATTAGAGCATCCACATCTAATTTTTTATTTTTATCTAAATAAAATTTTTACCTTAAATTTTACATTTTACATAAAAAAAATCTTTACATCAGATACCCTATCCATTCCTTAAATTTAGATTTTATGAACAATAACTCTCTAAATTTAGGAAATGAAATCAAATCCCTAAACATTAAAATATTATTTCCATCTACGTTCGTCATTTCGTCTTCTCTGCTCAACGGAATAGTTCGTGCGAAACCATTAATATAGATAATAATAAAAAATAATAGAGGAGAGAGAAATAATAATAAATAAATAAAGATATGATAAATTATAGGGAAGATGATATATTGTGCAGTGACAGTGGATATCCAAATTTAAATAAAGTAGATTTTTTACCTTAAATTTTAAATGTTGGATAGAGAATCTGATGTGGATGCTTTGCATGGGCGCCAAAAAAATAATAATAATATTCATCAA
The DNA here is from genome assembly GCA_025175895.1 of Wurfbainia villosa. Lineage (NCBI taxonomy): Eukaryota > Viridiplantae > Streptophyta > Magnoliopsida > Zingiberales > Zingiberaceae > Wurfbainia > Wurfbainia villosa. The sequence goes on from JAKLTH010000203.1 coordinate 323,996, forward strand.
TTTATTTTTAAAAATAATGAAAATTAAATTATTTCAACTTATTAATAAATGAATAAAATGGATATTTCTTTAATTAGCATGGAATCACGTCAATTTGGATTAAAATTTTTTATCCTGTAAAAAAAATTTATCACCGCGAGATAAATGATATTTAGCAATGATTTTTTTCACCGCTAATATAGAATATTCGTTGCTAAATCATATTAACGACGATAATATTTCATCTCGTTGCTAAAAAACTTTAGCGATGAAATATTAAATTTTCTTCGTTAATGTTAACGATGATGAAAAAATGTCATAAATAATAATATTTCGTCACTAAATCTGTAATATCGGAAAGGAAAAAATTATTGATATTGACATTAAAATATTATATTTGTTCCGTGGCAAAATCATCAGTCGACTAATGGAAGAAAACAGTCGACGATCATAAAATTCATCGATAATTGTTATTGTTAGTGATGATATTAATTCGTCGTTAATATTTAGTCGTTATTTTATTGATTTATTGTATATATAAAATTTCGCTTAAAATTAAGGTCTAAACTAAATTAGGTGGTAGGATGCTTTACAACGATAATAATTTATTTTGCACCGCAGCCAAATGTTTAAATACCATCCTTGATATGTAATATATTATTTATAGTCTTTAAATCTAAAGAAAATCTTAATGAATGAGCAGAATTAAATACTTGTGAATTGATAGGATTAATTAAACATTAAAAACCTATAACAAAGTCACCTACGAAATTAAAATAGATGCTCTAATTTCTCTTGTAATAATTAAATTAATATATACTCCAACTTAAAAATTGTATTTTATTTAAATAAATTGCTAAGTTAAACAAATACATACGATAATCAATTTTTCTAATAATATAATCGAATAAAATAGATACAAACAATATATGAATTCTTGCCAACGTAATATATATATGATGAAAGTTTATCATATTATTAATTAATTAGTACTTTATATTAATCGTTATTAATTAAAACAATTAATAGCAAGGGTTTGAGAATTAAGGTAGCTAACATAATTGTTTGACAATTATTAACATTAAAAATAAATGTGAAAGAAACAATAGCAAGGTTTTTTTTTTTTTTGAATTTTTAAGTTAATATTTTCCATTATTGTTCATGTTGCTTATTTCTAGGTTAATAACATGGATAAGTTAAAATATAGGAGTTTAAGTTAGAGGTTGAGTTAATAAGAATTTTTTTCTAAAATATAATATATATCATTAAAAGATTTTTCTAAATTGTTGGTAATAGGATTTTTTTTTTTTTTTGTGCAAAGAGTTCTTTTAAACTATTACTAGCTAGAAGATTGTCGTAGGGTAGAATTATCATGAGATTTCTTTATACAATCTTTTATTTTAGCTAGAAAATTCAGAGATTGTGAGTTAAGGTTTACAAATTAATGTTGTTAATTCTCAAGTTTAATATACTAATTAAGAAAGAATGTTTCATGTTTACGTATTTGTTAAGTATTTTTTTTTAAATTTTGGCGAAATCTATTTTTTTATTAATTGTTTTTTAATTTCATAATAATGAGTTCTTGTCCATTTTATTCTCCATTACTTTGGATGTATCACCAATAACTTTTAATAGTTGTGAATTTGATAAATCATATTCATTTGATGAAGGTTAATTAATTAATCCAAATAATTTTTAATATCTTCTAACCAATTAAAAATATATATTAGAGTTCATACTTCATTAGTATATATTTGTCCTAACATAGTTCACAACAAGTATTATGTTAAAAAAAAAAATTAAATTCTTCGCTAGATACAAGGTGATCGAGTTTATTGATTGTGTATAAATTTATATCTTCATTTATATTCAAATGAATTTTATTTTAATTTATTGTTGCTAAGTCTTCTTTGACTTTTTTTTATTTTTTTAAAAATTATAATATGTGTATTTGTCATTGTCTCATATTATCTAATTGGAATATTATATTAGTCTCCTAAGTATATATTCATATTATTTTAAATATGACTTTTGGATTTTTCACTCAATCGATATCTCAATTTTTTTCTTTAAGATTCATCCTTTCTGTCTTTGCATATCCATTTTAATATTTCCATCTTTGTTAATCGTTTCATAGTCTAACATTCAACTTTAATTATCATTTTATAAAATTTTTCTTTAAACTTCATAAGTATCACACGATCACAAATGACACATAGTATCCTCCTCTAGCTATTTCAATCATTGTACTTTTATATATAAATATTAATGAATAATGATAATAATAAAATGAAGCAATGTGATGAATATATAATGTAAGAAAATATAGTGAATAATAAGCAAATTAAATGTAAGTAAAGAGAATGCTAATAATGATAATTCTTTTATAGACCATGACTAAACTAAATAAGAAATAACATGATGTGTTTTCTTAATATTCATGTAAAATACTTAACTAAATAAATTAAAATACTTTTTTTAAATATAAATATATATATATATATATATATATATATATATATATAGTGTTTTGAATTCGACCAATTTTCTCATTTTCTACTCTTGTTAACCTCCTTTTTAATCATTCTTTTTTTTCCTCAACTTTTTCTTTTCAATTTTTTTTTTCTTTCTACTACAATAGACCTTTTTTTTTAAATATTTATATCAATAATTTAAATACAATCTTCTATTTAGTTCTTGCCAAAAGTAGGACACTTAAACCTTTTCGAATTCTTTCCTTTTTAAATTATTGTACCTTGATAGAAATCCTTCCTTGTTTTGGTCAACAATTCAAGGGATATAGTCCTTCCATGATTTATCTTCTTCGTATTGACTGTAGAATCGGATATGTTTAAGACGAACGAATCATTTTTTGATGCAGTTGATAAAAAACACTTTCTTCGAAGTTAGATATAACTTTTTAACCAACACCTTACACTATGCCAAATTAGATATTTCTTATTCATCATCGACGAACCCTATCTCAATTAGTACAAATTATATTTCTCCTTTAATAAAGTCGGAGATTAAGTCGTATCCAACACTAAAAAATTATCCTATTTCCTCGTTTATACTTAATTAGAAGCCCATTCGAGGTGGTTTACCTATTTTTTAAACCAAATCAATGAGCACATTATCTTGAGATCCTATTTAATTACAGCATTTTTCATTTCTCAAATATTAAAGTTTAAATGCTAAACATGTGTAATGCATCGAATTCGAACCGGTTTACTAATTCGGACCAAAATGGGCCGGGTTTCCAGTCGGTTTTTCGGGTTATTCCAATAAAAATTTGACACACGCAAAATTTAAACCCAGACGGAGAAGAAACGTCGGCCTCAGTCACCTCGCGTCCCAACACGGCGTGGGCCAGCGTCTCGATTATCCTCTACACGCGTTGCCCCTTCGACGTCGCTTGCCGACCCACTTTTTTTACCTACCTCCGCTCAGCTCTGCGCCTCCTCTCTCCTCTCCCTTTCCAGTGAATCGGCAGAGAGCAGAGATCGAAGAGGAGTGGAGCAGTCTGTTAATCGGCGGCAGTGAGGAAGTGAGAATCCGAACCGCGTTTGCTCGAGCTAGCGATCGTGCATGGAGTCCGGAGAAGGCGGCGGTTCGTCCTCTTCGCCGCCCGCCGACCAGACTGCTCCGCAGCCGCTGCCTCCGCCTCCGCCGCCGGCGCCGCCGCAGCAGCTGAGTCGGTACGAGTCGCAGAAGCGGCGGGACTGGAACACGTTCTTGCAGTATTTGAGGAACCACAAACCGCCGCTGACGCTGGCGCGGTGCAGCGGCGCGCACGTGATCGAGTTCCTCAAGTACCTGGACCAGTTCGGGAAGACGAAGGTGCACGAGGCGGGGTGCGCCTTCTTCGGCCAGCCGAACCCGCCGGCCTCCTGCGCCTGCCTCTTCCGCCAGGCCTGGGGCTCCCTCGACGCCCTCATCGGCCGCCTCCGCGCCGCCTACGAGGAGAACGGCGGCCACCCGGATTCCAACCCCTTCGCCGCCCGCGCCGTCCGCATCTACCTCCGCGAGGTCCGCGAGAGCCAGGCCAAGGCCCGCGGCATCCCCTACGAAAAGAAGAAACGCAAACGCACCGCCATCACTGCCGCAGCTGCCACCGCCGCCACTTCTGCCGCAGGGGAATCCTCATCCAACGCCCAGCCGCCGCCGCCACCGCCACCGCCACCGCCTGCGACTGCTGCCTCCTCGTCGGCGCCGGATACTCTCGCCGGTGGTTCGTCGTCCGTCTCATAATCGACTCTACTACAAAAAAACCTACATATTTCCCAAAATCCTGCATTACAACTAACGATCTTAACAATCACTTCATGATCACTGGGAATATCAATTACTGTATCATCCTCCATGAACTGCAACTGAAAAACAACAGCAAAAAAAAAAAAAAAAAAAAAAAAAAAAAAAAAATATAATTTTGATGGTGCAGCGCAGTAAGAACTGACATGAGATTCCAGTCTTCTCACTATTCATAATACGAACGCTTTCATTTCCTTGTTTACGTGGATCGTCAATCAGACTGCTGTCCTGATTCGCCTTCTCTGTTATCTTTTTCTTCTCGTGTGTTCATCCTTTTTCTTTTAGAGCATTGCTTTAATGGCAGACATTTTAAGTGGCAGCAAGAGATATATACTCGAATCGCGTTATATCACATGTATATATTACTGGTCCCCTTCATGGAAGAAGAGAACAACGACGCCAACGAGAAGAAGAATCTAAAGGTCATTAATTCATTTACCCGCACGAGTGCAGCTCAACTCTCTCTCCTCTTCTTCTTCTTCTTCTTCTTCTTCTTCTTGCAGTCCAGTTTTCTGAGCAGAAGGATTGTCAGAGATCTACAGGCGGTTCGAGATTTGGGGGGCAATCTTCGACTTGCAGAAAGATCGATCTGCAATTTCTGTATTTGTTTGCTTTACGATGGATGGGTGACTGGCCATGTCCTACCACTAAAGGTAGCTGAACAGTGGCAGCCGACAGTCGAAGGTTGAAACGGCAGCAGACAGCAGTGGTCTTCTTCTCTCTTTAATCTCTACAGGAAAAAACACACGCATTTTTATTTTAATTAGTCATCATATTCTACGCGGGGGATTGGAAGTAATTAAGGCTGTGCAAAAGAATTTATTTTTTTTAGAATTTCAAATTTCAATTTTTTTTTAAAAAAAATCGATTTTAATTAATAAAATCAGTCTTGTAAAAATATGATACTTTAACAATAGTCAGTCGATTAATAGTACTATAGTAGTCATTGATTAATTTTAAAAAAATAATTTTTAATTTTTAATTGAATTAATCAATTTTTTATAGATTCAATTAAATAAAAAATAATATAAATTTTTTCAAAATCAGTTCGATCAATTTAATTAATAATCAGTTGCTTTTATATATATATATATATATATATATATATATATATATATATATATATATATATATATATATATATATATATATATATATCCAGATGATTAATTTAGAGATGCTTGTTAAATTCTTGAAGATTTTTTTATTGATCATCAAGATATATAAATCTAAAATGTACCGTTAAAACAAGTTTTAACGGACGATCTAATATCATGAGTGATTCGAATATCGTTGACGAATATTTATACAATGTGAGAATCAAATATGGTCGTTGCATGAATATCCATATTCTAATATTATCGATGCATCAAATTTGGTGAAATTTTGAAGAACTTAAATACATAATAATTATTTATTTATTTATTTTTAACTGACATCAAATACTTAGATTTTTGATCTGATTAATTTTGATATGAGATCGATTGATCTAACTCTATGGAAGTTTTTCATTGATCGTCAAAATAAATTAGAAAGTACTCACCACGATTAACCCAACTTTTTAAAGCATAATATTCTATTTGAAGAAAATTCCGGTGTAATGAAGTTATAGGGAAGGAAGTCCGACTTCGATTTTGATTTGTCCATGAATTTTTTATTACAAATTTTGACGACTAACTCTTGCAAAATGAATTTTAAACTAATAAACTTTGAAAAATAATTCGAGCCGATTTAATTTGTCCGATAAAATCCAAAATTGATTAGAAAATTAAAATTTACAGAGATTCTTAAAATATTTAATTTCTCAAAGTTAATTTGGAATCAATGGAAAAATAATTATTAAATCGAATTCAAATAAAAATCTATTATGGAGAAAAATAGAAGGCCAAGGGATATGATTTTTTTTTTCAAGAAAATATATTAAACCTTGTATATTATTTTGTGTCGTTAGAATTTAATTAATTTGTTCATCTCAAAGACTAAATTTTTTAAACAAAAAACTCTGGACTAAAATGTATAATTTGATTAAAAATTTTAAAATTAATTGAATAATCAATTACATATATAATAAATTTGGCTCGAGCTAAAGAGATAAATATTAATTTGGCTCGGTCTTTTTTTTTGTTTTTTTACTAATATAGATATCTAAATCTTTGATCCAACTACTCTCACGTATAATAAAAAAATTTCATTTGTCATCTGAATAAATGTGGACAATCTTAACCATCTCAACATTCATAATTTATATCAAATTTGAAAGAAAATTTTATAAATTCATCGCAATTAAAGATTGAATTATAAATATTTATGAATCGAATTAAACATTCTATCATCACATCGTAGTCCGAGCTAACTTAGCTATGTCCTTGATGTAAAAAGGCGATTCGCTCGTCCTCAACGTCTTCGTCAATCGATTTCATAGCCAATACGAAAGGGGTAAATCACGGAGAGCATATTCTCCAACCCATAGCTAGTTAACGTGGCAGAAGGACATGCGCTCCGAAAGACTTGCAATCCTAGAAGATTGACCCTTGCTCATTTGGTACAATTTTACCGTCGCACTAATCATAAGATCCTCTCGTGGAGAGTGGAGACAACTTGATTCTGTCTTTAGTATAAAAGGTGATTCGTTAGCCTTCAGCGATCTCGTCAGTCGATTCTACAGTCAATATAAAAAAGATAAATTACGAAAAATATATTTATATTGTCTAATTCAAAAATAATATAATAAGAGGATAGATATTTTGAAAAACTGGTAGTCTCCTTGCATTGGATCCTATTCGTACGAGGGAGGTGCGCATTGGAGGGTTTAAGGCATACATTTTGCATCGTTCAAGACAAATATTTCATACTTGTATTTTAAAAAGTTCTAAAAATTTTTGAAGTTTTTATAATTTAAAATATTGATATCCAAAATAAAAGTCATTCTATCTCGAAAGTCTTGTTTAGGTGCAAAGGATAAATTTTAATACGAAATGTATACGTACTTTGCGTTGCATTTGATAAATATTCGTCTTCGAAAACATCTGATAAATTTGAAACGTGCATTTAGATAATCTTAAATGCATCGACATTATGTTACCATCAAATTATAATATTAATCACTAGAGCTAACAAGAGGATATTTATTACCATCAAAAAATTGAACCGTCGATGGAGGAGATCAATCAAGATTCCAGACTACAACTTTACAAGTGCAAAGGAGGGGATCTAGGGTTATAAATGAACTAAGTATTTATGAATAAATTTAATATTCAATTTGGTAAGAGATCATATTGGGATCACAATTGAAATTTCACATTGGATCTAAATTAAGATTAATGAGTTAATCTTATTGAATCTGAAACTCATTAGATTAATGAGTTAATTTAATCAGATTTCAAATTTATTGGATTACTAGATTAATCTAATTGGATCCAAACTTATTAAATTAATGGATTAATCTAATATACGTTTGAGTTTTTCAAACAAGACCACGAATAATATCCACGTTTTATAAATTAAAAGAAAGAGAATGTCATATTAGATATGACTTCAGGATTAAACAATAAATACGATCTTATATGATAAGATAAGATTGCGTAACCAAAAATTAGGTCTTTTGATTTTCCTTTAAATAATAGCTAGCACTACGACGGGGTGACGTTATTCTCCAATTGTGTTCGCGAGATGAATGATGATTGTGTTCGTGTGGATACCAAAAAGATATGAACGTACTAATTGAGTTCAAATCGATTTAATTGTCTAGCTTTGAAAAGTTCATGCATCAAAGATAATGCTCTAAATCATGGATTTTGTTGGGTTCTTTTTTCTACTGTGAATTTTGATTTAATTTTGCTTTAGAACCCAATAGTTCATTTATATTCGTTCAATAGACATCAAGTTAATTAAATAAATAAACTTGAATAGCTTGATAAATTAAATGAACACATATGTATTCAACTTGTGTTTGTGAACACAACTTATAGATTATGTTCCTGAATAAAAATCATAAATTATATTTATGATCAGACTCATTCATAAATTTATTTATAATCTTATTTATACTGATAAATCAAATAAATATTAAAATATTAACTTCAAATAAATATTAAAATATTAAATTCAAATAAACAAACGAGCTTGACTTCTTGATAGCATTTAAACAAATCAAGTTTAAATAAGTTTGAATCAAATTTGATTCGAGTTTAAAATGAACTTGAATGATAAGCTTAATATCAATTAAATAAGTCAAGCTCAAATCAAACTCAATCTAAAAAAAAAAGAGTCAAATTTAAAAGCTCGATTAATTTTAGATTTGACTTGGCTCGTCGTAACTATCTTATCAAACAAATCTAAGTATTATAAAACTTAATTTGATTTAGTTTGTAGATCGGGAAGTGCTCCGCGGACAACCTCAGCATTCCAGCTTCTTTAGTTTGTCATTCAATTTGGAAGAAAATCTTAAAAATTCATCATAATTGAAAATCAAACCATAAATATTTGAGAATAAAATTGAACGTACACTCAAATTTTAAGTCATTATTATTTTTATACCAAAAATCCTCATGAACCAGGGACGCTGGATCTAGGAGGATTTAGGGGGGAGCCATGACTAGACCTGGCAAATCTGGACACGACACGAAAACACGACACGAATACGATCCGCTTTTTTCGTATTTGGATCGTGCATTTTTGGATTTGTGTCTATCCGTTAGACATGAAAAAATTACGTGCCAGATTAGTGTCTTGTCTTCTGGATCCGTTAGACCTGTTTGCTTTTTTATTGTATTTAAAAAAATCTATGCATGAAAAAGAAAGAAGATGGATGACATTTATGCAATCTGTACAAGTTTGAATGATGATGACAATCTTTGAAATTTATTTTGTGTTTTTACAATAATTCTAGGGTTAATGTACTTATAATCCCAATTGGATAGCGTGGATTATAGGGATTGTTAATTTTTTTTATAAACTCTTTTGTTTAAGTTATTACATTATCATGCATTTATGGGTCTTTTTGCGTCTATTAATTGATTTGGATCATGTCTAGTAATCTATTTTATACTTTGTTTAAGTTATTGTATTTTCGTACAATTATAGATTGTTTCGTGTCTATTGGTTCGGATCGTGTCTTGCAATCCGTTTTATACGTATTTTTTCGTGTCTAACGAATCGTGTCGTGTCTACCCGAAATTAAGTGGTTCGTATTCGGATTGAATCCATTGACACAAAAAATTAAACGGATTGAATATGGATTAACATTTTCAGATCGTGTCTAGATCGTGTCAAGATACGAATCCGATCCATTATCCGATTTGTCAGGTCTAGCTATGACTCTTAAATTTTAAGTGATTATTATTTTTCACTATGATACATACTGTCAAAATTTTATTTAGTTTTTTTTTAAATTAATATTATTATATTTTAGTATGTGATCCTCTAATATAAAATTCTGAATTCGCCCCGTCGTGAACATGTACTCTTTTGCACTCACTTTTCCTTAGGAGTCTATAATTTGACCAAACTCCTTTCTCTAGGCGAATCCTCTAGAAGTTTTTTTTAAATGCTTTTATTTTTTAAATATAAGAGTTAGATTGTTAGTCGCACTAAGCACAAACACAACGTTATGCTATCATTAATTTATTTGGAGTTAAATAATATTAATGGTCGCATCAATCCCTATTATATTATTCTAATCGCAAGAACACACAAATCAGCCAAGTGTCCCATTCGAGGTTAAGTAATAAATTAAAAATTATTATAGATATATCACATCGTTTTGAAGTTAGATATGCAAATCGTCTTGAGTTAGACCTTCCTTAAAATCTAGTGCGACTTAAAAAATATTCGAAAAAAAATTTAAAATCGTCACATTAGTGACTTCTTCGATTATCTTTTTGATGGAAGAGATAAATTAATATCTCAAATGACAAATATAAAAGAAAGACGATCGATAGTCTAGGATAATAAAATTATCTGAAATTAATCCTTATCTATTTAAGGGTTAACTCAAAAAAACATTCGAGCATGTAAATCATCTATATGAACAATCAAACATATTAAACAAAAAGAAAATTTTTGCCCCCAAGCTAGGGTGCAATGGCATGATTTTAAGTATTTTCGTTGGTAATTATGATGTATTGTAAAATAATTTTCTCTTTTAATGAAATGAAAATTTTTGAAATGTTAAACCGTTGGATCGCTCGTAGCGAATAAAAATTTTCTGTAGAATATCAAATTAATTAGTTTGAAAAATTGAATATTTAATGTTAATTAAAGAAAATATTTTCAAATAATAAATTTATAAATATAAATATACGATAAATTTAAACCAAATTAATAAATTTTTTTATTTATATCAAATATCAGGTACGATTTCTCTTCTCTATTAGTCTTGATGGTGGCCAGTCTCTACGGCCCGACTAGAGTCTCATGTCAACGAGGTAAATCATGACGTGATAATGGATGATCAAAGACGCTTTGAACTCATGCTATACCGTAAGAGACCATTTGGGACGGGGGCAATGTGCACCATCCACGCGGCCGTATCGAGCAGAATCGACCCTTGAAAACACAGAGAAGAACCTCGTAAATTACCATAGCGTAATTGCCCTGGGGCTTAAACCAAATTAATATTGGCATCGCCAAGTGTTGCATGTGATACCTCATAATATAAAATAATTTTTCATAAAGCAAACCAAATTAATAAGAATCTCACCGCAAGCCTTCATTATCTCTTTTCTTTTTTTAGGGTGCCTATATAATTTATTTTGATAATCGATAAAAAAAAATAATAAAAGAATTGAATACCAATACTAATTTACAAAAAATCTAAATATAAAATAAATTTAAACCAAATTAATAGTGGCGTGTGATACCTCATAATATAAAATAATTTTTCATTTCGAATTATAATGCACTACAAAATATTGGTGTGAAAAATTAAATATTCAATACTATTTTAAAAAAAAAAACAAAATCTAAATATAAAATAAATTTAAACCGAATTAATATTGACGTCGGCAAACGTCATATGTGATACGTGTGAATATAAAATAATTTCCCACAAGACAAAGCAAAATAAGTAGGGCCCTCAGATCGAATCTCACCGCAAGCCTCCATTACCTCTTTTCTTTGCCATTCTCGACTTTTGTGGGATCATGGGGACTTTGAGTGATAAAGACAATTTTATTTTTTTAATTATTAGGTGTTCAAAAATTCGATTATAATAATATTGCAAGGAGTATATATTTCAACTTTGTCTAATGTGATTATTATTATTTTATTAATATCATTCTTCATCATGGTATGTTGGCCCATCCTTTTCTTTCCTTTTCTCTCTTTAATTTCATGGGTTTTCTTTTCCAAATTCTGTTTTCCCCAGTAAAGACTAAAAGACAAATTGGGCTGAGAAGAGCAAGCCTATCAGCATTTGAAATAAGTTTTTTTTCTCCCCTGTCTAATCTTAAAGGTACATGACTTACTGATAAATTCAGAGTATAATTTCCATGATGATATGATATTGTTCATTTTATATTTAAATTTTTATAATTTTATTTTTGAATTTTATTCAAAAAATATTTCGTATCAATGAATAAAAATATCTTTTCATTTTATAAGTTCATGATTTTTTCATATTTTTTTTTCAATAATCTCTATCTCTAAAAGAAAAAATCACATTGGATCTCTCTGTAAATTTATCCATCTTCGAAGGACTTCTTTACTTGATGTCCGATCATTAACCCACTATTTCTTCTTATAAATTGTATGGTCTTTTTGATCCAATTGAACTTTCTGTTTATGTCTGATCCTTTTGATTAAAACATGAGAGTCTCTACTTCGTTCGTTCGAAGCTCATAATTCGATATGGATCATTGACTCTGATATCAATTGTTAATGCAAATAAAATTTACTTATCTCCATAATAATATAATATTGTCCACTTTGAATCTAACTTTTATAATTTATTTTTGACTTTATCCAAAAAGTCATAAAAATATCTTTTTCGTTTTATAAATTTACGATCTTTTTCGTGTTTTTCTAATATACAACTTTGATTATTCTTCCATCAATTTTAATGTTTTCAAGCCCTCTCGTGAGGCCACAAACTCATCTAACTATCCATACTCGAGCACAAATCAATTCAGAGTAGCTCCACCAAATTCAATCCAATTCCAACGAAGTGTTTCGACTAAAATACCTTAATGACTCAAAAAGAGGTTAAACATCAATGCTAGCACTCATTCGCCTTGTGAGGGATTGCTTATAGCTCTATTGACTCAATCGAGTCTAACTAAGATCTTTTTGCATCAAAGTGTTTTAACTAAAATACCTTAATGACCCAAGAAAGGTTAAACATCAATGGTAGCGTATGGCTCGACCGACTCAGTCCGGTCTAACGAAGATCTTTGTAGTTCGTTTGTTTGCTATAACTATAATTTTAGCACAAGGTTTTAGCCAAAACACCTTGATGACCCAAAAGGGGTCAAAACCATGCTATAAGGATATCAATGTGAGTCTCATGAATACATTTGAGCATTAATGCACCTTTAGAAGGTCATGGTATTTCTTAAAAGTGGCAAACATTAAAATTTTGTTATAGTGGAAAGACTTCTAGTGTTATCCTAATGCTCATGGGGGTTCTAAATCCAATTTTCTAAATAATTTTAAGTCAAATTGCCCAACATGAAAAGCTTAGGAATCACACATAAACTCAACTGACACATATCTACAACCATTTGATCCTAATAGATCTAGTACAAGATATAAAATCAAAAGCCAACACACTTGCACACCACATCTAATATCGTATTCGTACAGTTTATGATGTTCCAATTAAAGGAAGATTAATAGAGAGTGCACCCAAATTTTTCTTATTCTTCACATGCACACAAAGACAATAATAATGTCAATAGGAAGGGGACACAAGTGTGATTGAGATTGTTAATTACGCAATGAAAATAATAAATATAAGACACACACACACTAAACAAGTTGTTTTACATTTTTTGGATATCTAATTCTTTCTTTACTGTCCCTTTACGAGAGGAATAAGGTAAACCTCCACAATACAAGAATGAAACCTTTACCTGATCAATGGGATTTTGTAAGATAGACAACTTTGACCCTGATCAAAGATTTGGCTCAAAAATAAAGCTCACCTCTTCCTAATAATGATGAAAAGTTTTGAGATGTTGAATCCACTCTTGAATCCTTTTGTATCTTGATGAGCACAAGGACTAATGAAACATTTTCGCGAAAGTTTTGTCCAATGGCTCTCCAAGAACTAGTATACAAAGCCTTCCAACGAATAGATTTTAGCTGCATCCAGTCAACTGGACCCAAGGTTCAAAAACCTTTTACAAAAGATAATAGATGAGTTACTCAAGTAAATGCAAAAATTTATCAAAATCAGAAATAAATTTTCCTAATAAATAAATTGTCATGCACCGAGGTCGAATGGAACTAGGAAAAGGCTCAATGTAATTATTTGCAAAATCATATCTTGCAAAATATATTCTCGTCAGGTTTCAAAATCATATTATTTGCAAAATTATGCAATGAATCACAACCAAGTGGTTAAGTCTTCTTAAGAGATGGGTGGTTAATGCACGCATTCACTCTCTTATGTCTACACATTTCTGCTAATGTACTTGGAAGAATTCAAAAGCAATCCCATTCTTTCTTTTGGATGACTGTTCCAGTCATTCAAAATTGACACTTCTCGATTGGACTTCTACTATGCAATTAAATCCTGGTGGCAAATAGGTGATCAAGATCTTGTTGTTATTCGTGATGTCATATGCACTAAAAGAGTTTGATCACTGCTAATAAAGACTTCAATTTGGGTGAATATTTAGGCAACAAAATGTAATTATATCCATACTAGGTATAAAGTTAGTCAAGATAATTTCTCTTCTAGGAAAATAAGTAATTATTAAGGATATTAGTTTGGGTCTTAGCCAATTCATTAAACTAAATCTAGGATTTTTTACTAGGAAAATTCGTCCAATTAATCTAGGCTACTCATGTTTCAAGGCAAATAACTCAATGCATGCAGATCTTTAGCATTATCGGATAGCTTGAAGCAAATCTAGAATCAAGGATGGAGAATTACAACATACACCGATGCATGATTGTAATCAATATTCTGAAGAAAATAGCTCCAACTCCCTAGACAAAAATTTGATAATTAGTCGTAAATCTCAAGGTTTTTTATTATTGATTAAAGATTGGTTTTATGTAAACAGAGATTCTAACTACACACATACATAAGCTAATTTTTCTATGGTCAATAGTGACATTCATTTTTGGATTTTTGGAAAAGAAAATGATATGTTTTTGCAAAGTGTGGTACACAATATTGCTAATGAATAAATAGATAGTTTATTCTAAAAACTGAAAGAATGCACTGGGAAGAGGAACAGTGGTGGCATCCATAGAGTGCTAAAACTGTGCAGCATGCTAAAACCAGAGGGAAGAGCAGAAGTTACCTGGCTAGGTCTACTGCTCTGACTTTTGAGGATAAATAATGATTGAGTTTAAGTGCTTCAATCTCACCAATCTTGGACAAGTCAAGTCACATGTCTGTTCATCAGGACTTCCAGAATTTTCATGGCCTTTGGAAATCTCTTTCTTCCGCTAGTTGCCATTGTCCGAATGAAAAATTTATAGGAAATTGCATCTGGTACACAACCTGATATCTCCAGCTTGACAAGTATCAAGAAGACATCCCACAATCTGCGCATTCGAAATACAGCATCCAAAATAGTATTATAGTAAGGCATGTTTGGCTTTACGTTCGACTCTAGCATCCAGTCCTCCAATAGCACAGCAGAACTAATATTACCTTGCTTGCAGAGGCCATGGCTTAAGGACCCATATGTGAAGCCATCTGGAAGCAAACCTTGGCAATACATATTGACCAACAAGCACTTCATTAAAAAATAATCACCTTCCTTAATTGAAGCATGTATAAGGATGTTATATGAAGTTATATCTGAAAATATTCCTGCATTCTTGAATCCGTGAAGCATTCTATAAGCATACCATAAAAAACCGCACTTGCAGAGGCTGTGCAGAAGTACATTATAAGTGATTGTACTGGGTTTGTGCCCATATAGAATCATATGCTTAAAAATATTATAGCATTCCAACGGTCTGCTAGCCTTGGAGAAGTACTGCATCAAACAAGTCATGCCAACAGTATCAAGTTTGGCTCCCTCAATGTCCATTCTTATCAAAATTCTTCTGATCATAGATGAGTTACACTGCTTGCAAGCTATTGAAAGAATCGTATTGAATGAAACTGAGTCAGGCCCTTTTCCACCCTGAAAAAAGTGATCAAAAAACTCTAGTGCCTCATCAATAAAATTGTGTTTGCATAACCCCTTTAAGATAATGTTATATGTGACAGTAGTTGGCAGAAAACCCTTCTCCATCATACTAGCTAGCAGTTCAAGTACCTCATCCATGTTCCCCTTGCAGCATAAACAATGAAAGTATATATTCCAAGTGACAATATCTACACTATTGCTTCCACAATAGACTACTTTTTGCAGAAGATCTATTGCATTATGTACCATCCCAGCCTTCAATAAACCACTCGCTAGTGTACAACATGTAACCTGATTAGGTGAGTAGCCTTTTTGCACCATAAGATGAATGAAGTTATGAGCTTCTATGATTGCATTGTTGGAACAAAGACCATGGAGTAGTACATTACATGTTACTAGATCAGGTCGACATCCATTCTTATGCATTGTCTCAAAAATGCCAAATGCCTTCTTAAACTCCCTTGCTTTGCAAAGGTTCCTAATAAGTATAGTGTATGTGACAACCGTAGGCATGCAACCTTCATCTTCCATCAGTTTCAAAACATGATAAGCCTCCTCCCACAACTCTTCCTTGCTGAATCCAAGCACCATAGCTGTATATGAGTAGACATTTGGACTCAATGCCTTCTTTTTCATGCTAAAAAGGAGAGAAAGAGCCATATGGCTAAGACATGATTGGGAAAAGCCAAAAAGAAATGCATTGTAGGTGTAGACATTTGGCATAAAACCTTTTTCTTGCAAGAGCGAGAGAACCTCAGAAGCTTGGCGGATCCTGCCCTTTCTGATTAGATTCACTAACATATTATTTGCATCTGCCAAAGTGGGCAAATAACCAAACTTCATCATGAGGCCTAACATTTCAAGAGATATTTCAAGGCTACCAGAGCTTATTGATTTCTTCATCAATTTTTTCAACAACGTGAAAGATGGAACAAATCTCTGGCTGCACATTTCATCGAGCATAAAGAAGGCATCTTCCAAATTACCCATCGCACATAATCCATTTAAGATTATGTTGAATGTCCAAGCGTTTGGACATGGCCCAAACCTTTTCATCTCTGAAAAAATATGCATCATCGCATCTATAGAAACACAATCTGATTTGAAATAATTGTAGAGAAGACCATTGTAGTCAAGAATACTGGGCTGGAGAAGCTGCAGAAAGTTCAGAGACTCTCTTACGTTGCCTGCTTTGGCACACTCTTGCATCCTCAATTGGAGCCAAGCTCGATAGGACACCCAATTATCACGAACAAGGTTGTTCTCGCAGCCAGAAATTGGTCCTCCCGGAGGCAAGGTTGGCGAACTGGAATTGGCGAGTAAGATAGTGTCATGAGGTGGAGGAAACGATATGAAACCTTCTTCCGGAAAATCCAAGGCTTCACATGTCAATAAACGGATGAATCCGATGGTTTCATGGTAAAGGCGCAATCTTTTCCAGGTTATGTTCGAGACGTGCCTTGTCAGAGAAGGACAGCAATTGTCACGCCCTGCCCGAGCTAGGCCCACCAACAGGCTCAATCTCATGGCTGAAATCAAAGAACAGACAGAATCTGCCACTCAAACCAAGCTCATAAAGGAAGAAGGAAGAAACAGAAATCAAGGAAAAGAATAAACAGAATTTCACCTCGAGATATTCCTCCTAAACACATTGTAACGGCCCAAACATACAGATTGGCCTGCCATTAATCTACACGAGACCATAGCACCTACAACTCATTAGAATAACAAAACCAAAGCATCAAATGAGGGTTAGGCTTGACCCCCCATACAGTACATCACGCAGGAAAGTCAATCGAAGATGAGGGAGTGATCGGCGGCACTCACAGACGAAGAAACAGCGAGAATTATCGCGATCGAAACCGCTACTCGAAAGAAGTCGATCCCGACCGCCGCAGCATAGATAAGAACTAGTGGAAGAAGATATCGCGTCCGGGTTGTTCACTCACAAGTGGGAAACTTCCTCCAGTGTAGGCTTGGCTCGAGGCGGAGGCACCGGCGTCAGCCCTAGGCGGATGAAGAAGAGAGGAACTGTCGTCTCCTGCTGGGGTCCCGGAAGCGGAGGCGACGTCGGGGAAAGATCCGGGACTCACTGTAAATGATTCCGCCTGGGCTCGCGGCGGAGATGGCCGACACTTAAACTGCACTCACCGGCGATCATGAGGGGAGAGCCGCCGCTGGGGACGGCGATGCCCGAGTTGAAGAGTCGGGACCGAAAGGGTCGAGACGAGTCGGGGGATTTAGCGTTGAGGGGGTTTTAGGCGAACCGGGTTTTTTTTTTCAATAAGGCCGTGTATTTGAGTCAACTATTCACAGTCAAACTGCAAGCAATTCCTAATTCAGATGATCCGACGGTCCCAACTTTTGCAGCAATTCCTAATTCAGATGATCCGACGGTCCCAACTTTTGTAAGGAAGGTAAATCGCGATAAACCTTCGAGCCAATAATTCAGTGTATGGAGGACTATCTCACATTTACGAATGATTGATCTGTTGTCTTATGATGTAATATTTGTATGCGCTAGTCGCTAGACTCTTTCCCGCGGAGGCAACAATTCTTAACTAGAATCAGGCTTCAGCTCAAGCTAAGCTATGTGAGTAGTCGTCAATTTAAATTAGATCCATCGATCACTTCGTCAAATAATTTAAATAGATTGAATTAAAATTTTATTAATTCATCCTCCTAAATTTAAATAGATTTATATTGATCCACACATTAAGAAAGTTAAAAAATTTAATCTCTTTCGTAAAATATTTTTAGTTTGTCTGTTCCATTTAATGTCATGTGATCCATTTTGGATTGAGTTAAATTGGAGATTTTTTAATCCGTCTGAATAATATATCAATTTCATTCCCCACGGGGATGACGTGGTCTAAAACTTTTTTCTGTATTTAGATGTCCCTAATGTATCTTAGCCACAACGTAGAGCCAGTTCTTGATATTTTTTGGCCCTAGACGAAATAAAAAAATGGGTCTTTTTATTGATAAAAAATTATTTTTCCATAAAAATGGACCCTTTCCCTCTATAATTTTAAAAAAAATCTTCATTGGACCTTGGGAGGGAGCCCAGCTGCCCCTGCCCAAGGCTGGCTCTGTCACAACGTCTAGGCCCATAGGATCCTCCGTAATTTCTCTCCTCACAATGGTCGTGGGATGGATCGATGGAGACCACTAGATTGACAGTTTCGACCTTTTACAAAAATTTATAGAGAATTAATTTGTCCCTCGATTTGTTTGACAACACTAATCACGATTGTCTAGCAACACACTCGAGATTGCAATTAGAGCCGTCAAGTTGAGTTAGGTCCACTGGGCTGACTCGTCCTGCCAAGTAATTGGGTTGGATTGAAATTTTATCAACCCGCTATTTTGGTAGACCTAAACGAATCAATCCGTATGAGTTATGGGTCTAGATGGATTGGCTTGCGACGGACTTGGATTGACCCGCAGATTGAGAAATATCAAAATAAGATAAAACTTGTGAAAGAAAAATTATTTAAACTTTTTATTAATATTTTAATACTAACAAGTTCATAATTAGAATCTTCTTCTATCACACGTATAATTCGGTACAAAGTATAAAAAAAATTTAAAGAAAATAATAAAAAAATATTTGATTTAAGTACTCTAATCAATTTTTTGGTATACTCTAATTAGTTTATAATTATTATTTTATTACTATTATTTCGATTAATATAAAAAATGATAAATCAATTAAAAGTGAAAAATCTCAATTCTCTATTTGGATTATCCAAATTTTGAATTTGTATATTATTAAGATTTGAATATTTTAGAGTTTTGAAAAAATAAAAAATATCAATATCTAATATTGTCGATTGATAATTGAATCTCAATTATAAGATTTTAGTTGTTTCAAATGTATATTTTTTTATCATGATATTCTATCCTCCTTGTCCGTTATCGTCTCAATAATTTTGATTTTTTTTTTATTTTTTTAGCCCATGAATTGATTCGTCTAATTCACAATCTGTCTTGGATTGGATTGGGTTAGAGATTTCTCAATCAGCTAAAATGACGGATCGATCCGTCCCTCCCCACTAAATATTGAATTTATAATGGATTGACCTACCCCACTATGTATCGATCCGTTTGACAACTCTAGTTGCAATAGGTAAATACTAAACTTGTTATCGTCCGACAACAAAAGTATTAAGATTAACAATAAATTTTATGGCTATATATATTTTTTTATGCTTTTAAATTTTTTTTATCGTGTATATATATATATATATATATATATTCGCGCATTATCTTCTGCGTGCTTACTGTACGTGCATGAAGAGGAGACTAACATGATATATTAATGTCATATCGATCTCCTTGCGTATAGCAGGTGCACAGAGGAGAACTTTCTCTATATATATTTAAATAAATTTTATTTTATTATCATTAATTAATTTTTTTTATGTTCCTCTTTTTCATTTCTTTGACGTATCATTTTTAAACAGAAATATTTTTTAAAAAAAAATCAATTTACTAAAGGCACACTAAATTTCAGAAAGTTTAAAATCATTTATTATACTCTACGTTTACTAAAAAAAAAATTATTTTTAAAAAATATCCTATTTTTTCGCTTAAATTGTACTGCCGAATTGAAATAAAAAAAAATATTTAATCAAGTATGCTTTAAAAATCTCATAATTATGTCAATTAATATTATTATGTTTTAAAAATCTCATAATTATTGTTACGCTGCTAATGACTTTTTATTTATTTATAGTAGAATTTAAAATCACAAGGGCCAATTAATTTATTTTACTTTTGAGTATTTTAACAAGTTAATATGTAGAGAAATTTTATCCTCCGCAACGCAATTTAAATCGTTACCGTACAGAGGTGTACAATAAATAAAAAATATATAATATTTTTTTTCCAATGATCTCCAATTAAATTCTTCTACATCGATTATCATCTATATTATAACCTAATCTTTGAACTCGTCTGAGTCAACGTCGCTGTCCGACTGACTAAATCGCAGTCTGATTTCGATCAGAATTGCATCGAATTGCAATCGAAATTCGAACGAATTGTGATCGACGTCCCGCCAAATTGTGATTAAAATCCAGTCGAATTGTAACTAGAATCAACTGAATTATGATCGCAATTTAATTAGAATTGACCGTGATTACGTTCGTTAATAACTACGACGTTGTCGGTCGCAATTCGATTTGATTTTGATCACTATCCGACCACCAGTACTGTGATCGTTGACGATCGCAATTGCGATCGATTCCGATTGTAATCTGATCGAAATTTGATTAGACTTTGATGTCGATCGAATCGTGATCGAATTCGGATCAAAATGAAAGCTTCGATCACAAAATTATTATATATTTTTTATTATTATACGCGCTCGAGCGCTCTATTAATACGCATGACTAATATTGTAACAAAGTGGAAAATTATCGGTAAAATAAAAAAGATGACTTTTGGTTGTTGTGTTGTTTATTCGATGCATTATTTTCCCTGTCCGCTGTCCGGTCACTCACACTCCACGATCACATCGTCCACCGATCGTCGAACCCTAGAAGAGCTCGTGCTCCTCCGCCGCCGGCCATCTCCTCCGCCAGTCCTCCCGCTGCTGACCATCTCTTCCACTGACACCTCCTGCCGCCGATTAGGTTCCTCATCTTTTTCGTCTTCTAGTTTTCTTCTTTTTTCTTTTACTTGTTGTTTCTTTTTATACTGGTTCCTTCTTCTTCGTGTTTCTTTCTTCTTCTTCTGAAAACTGATCTGGTCGAATTGCAGTATTTTTGTGAGCAAGTTATTTAATCCCCATAGAAGGTTGCATCAATTGTTGTTTTTTTTTCTCTATAATATTGATTTTTCTCTCTGTGAAACCATAAAACCCTTCTTCTCAAAGCTTTAATGTAATCCATTGGATAAACTATACCTCGATCCCAATCTAAAGTTCAGCGTGTTCATTCGTGTATCTCGTATCTATTCCATTCGATAGTGTAATCAAACATAGGAATGGAATACAAAATTCCAATCTAGATTCCATTCCATTTTCCGAATGCTAAATCAGCCATATGACTTTTCCTGATGGTGTTTCCACGAATTCTGGGGGCTACTCGCCCTCTTCATTGTAATGGCTACATTCTCCCTCACATCGCTTCTGTTGCTCGTCGTTTCCTCTCTGTTGATCCTTCCGATGGAACTTGCTCTTCTTCTACGTCCAATTCTACAATCTCCGAGCACTTCGTCCTTAAAGAGCTCTCTGACCTCCTCCCTATTGATCTTGACCCTCCAAAACCCCGCCTTTTTGTCGAGAAACCAGTGCAAGAGTCAGCATTGACTAGCCTTCGAGATCGAATTCTCTCACCTGATGAGCGGCTTAGGGGAGTCTTTCTCCAGAAGTTCCCAGGTAGGTCTGCCCTTGAGTCTGCACTCTCAGCCGTCAGCGTCGACCTGACGCACGAAATATACACTGATGTGCTAAATAAGGGAAGCCTAGGCGGTGCTGCTATGGTCTCCTTCTTCATCTGGGCAATTCAACAGCCAAGGGTGGCACCATGTGCTAAAACTTACAATGTGATGTTGAGGGCCCTTGGCCGGAGGAAATTCTTTGACTTTGTTGATGAAATTTTGCTTCGAATGAAGGACGATGATGTTAAAGTCAATGTTGAAGCCGTGGAGATTTTAATGGACAACTATGTTAGAGGTCGCCGAGTTTTGAAAGCCGTTGAACTTTTCAAAAATCTGGCAGATATTGGAGCTATGCGTAATGTTGAATCTCTCAATATATTGTTAAAATGCTTGTGTCGAAGATCTCATATCAGGGTTGCAAATTCTTTGTTCAAGACAACTAAGGGAGAAATCTCTTTTGATTGTACAACATATAATGAGATGATTGGTGGATGGGCAAAGTTTGGTAGGGTTGATAAGGTAGAGAGCTATTGGATGATGATGATGGCAGATGGTTTCAGCCCTAATAGTGTGACATATAAACACATCATTGAGGCATTAGGACGGGCAGGACGGATAGATGAAGCTATCGATATCTTCAAGAAGATGAAGGAGAAGGATTGTCCACAAGATACCATGGCATACAACGCAATGATCTCTAACTTCATGGCACTTGGAGAATTAGACAAAGGCATTGAGTACTACAGAGGCATGATAGAGAAGGAATGCTCACCAAATCTTGATACCTACAACATATTGATTTTCGCTCTCCTCAAAGTGAGGAGAGTTGCAGATGCCCTTGAAATTTTTGATGAGATGGTATGTTGTGGAATTTTGCCTAGCACAAGGATGATCACTTCCATCATTAAGCCTTTATGTAGCTTTGGACCTCCCCATGCTGCTATGGTTGTTTATAAGAAGTGTAGTAAAGCAGGATGTAAATTGCCTTTGAGAGCTTACAAACTTCTCCTTATGAGGCTTTCAAGGTTTGGCAAAGTTGGGATGGTGCTAAAAATCTGGAAGGAGATTCAAGATAATGGTTTTGATTCTGATACGGAAGTTTATCAGTACATTGTTGATGGACTGTGCAATGTAGGGCAGGTCGATAATGCTGTTCTTGTTGTGGAGGAATCTCTGCGGAGAGGGTTTTGTCTTCCAAGGACCATCTATAGCAAACTAAACAGCAAGTTGTTGCGGACGAATAAAGTCGAGAGAGCATATCGCCTCTTTCTGAAAGTGAAAGTGGCACGTCAAAATGCTAATTCACGGAGCTATTGGCGTGCTAATGGTTGGCATTTTTGACCGTGAATTCTTGTCCAGGCGTTTTACTATGTAAGTTGGTATTCACACTTGATGACAACCTTGATGAGAGAACAGTAGATACTGTAGGTTGTCTTTAAACATGTTCATGGTTGTTCATTTGTCCACAAACCCTATTGCTTTGGTAATATGATAATTTTTGGTGGGAGTGACCTGACCTGACCTTATAAAATCTCCTGCATTCTTTCAATTGATCTGTTAACTAATTGCAAATACTGTCGTCTTCCCAATCTTTAGTGTGCAGGGGAGTCATGTTTTGTGTGACAAGTCTGATGCTAGTGAAAAGCTTTATTGGGTATGATGGCTATCTTTCATTCTCTTTTCAGTTTTCCCTTTTCCCATCTCACTTGCAAGATTATTAATGCCTTGCAATGGTGCCTATATTCATTAGTTGATGTACATTGAGTCTCCACAAGGATGACGTGATGACTAAGGTACGACGGTGTTTACGAATAAGGTATGGGTCGATTCTGGAGGAAGTCTAAAGTCCTTTTCTGGATTCAGATGATCCCTACGTGTTTTGACCATCACGTCAATGTTCATAGGACCCTCTGTGATTTACCTCTCTCACAATGACCGTGGGACAGACCGATGCGGGGCCGTTAGATTGGCGATTTCACTTTGCGGATTAATTAATGTAATTTGACCCCACGGGCGTAGTCCAGTTGGTACTTGAGTGATCGAGTTGATGTAATTTTACTCAATGCTTGATTGAGAAGTGATTAACACTGCTCTAATTATTACTTTCGCCATTGATGATAATTAAAGCTTGAAGGTGACGCCGGTCACCTAAACCACTGCTGTCTTCTAATCTATTTATAGCTCTTCAAGCTGAGTCACTTCAACCATTAGAGGACCTCCTTCATGGTATCGACAGCAAGCAGAAGCTTCTCATGGAGTCAACAAAGAGGACAAGTTGACTGACTAAATCGTAGACTTTGCCATGGATTTTGAGCAAGTCAAGTGGAGCAGAATCCTACAGCCTCCGGTCTCTGACTTTGAAAGATTCTGATCATATGCGTTTAGATTTTATTCATCTTCCTACTAAAAAGGGGTTCAGCATGAATTAGACTCCACATCTGATGGTATTTCCTGTTGTTAATGACTCACAAGTGATCATTGTTTAGTTCTTGCTAATAACACACTGCTATTTCTTACAGAACAAGTGCAAACACCAGTCAGCTAATCTCAACACAACAATGACTACTTGGACTCTCTAATGCTGTAACATCTGTAGCGTGGGAGCCCGGTAGTCGACTGAATTCTGCAACATTCGATCGTAGGGATTGTTAACTGAAAGGAGGTTAGCGCGAGCAGCCATTACTGGAGAAGGCTGCAGCAGGTTGGATTTAGCTTCGTGAGGTTGAGGTCTGCTAATAGCATGCCCCGTGCTGCTTCCTCTGCTTGTAGGCACTTCATGGTTGTGCTTTCCTTCGTAGGTCGTGATCACCGATCTCAGGTCGCCGGATGCCCTCTCCACATGCTTCCTAACTGGGCAACCCGTCGTCGTGCATTTGTAGTAGCTCCTGTCGAAAAATATATTAGAATTGATCGACTAACCACCAATCTACATGAAGGACCACAACAAAGACTTTGAAGTTCTTTCTCACCTTGGATTTGGATTTCCTTTCACCACCTTCTGCCCATATTTTCTCCACCTATATCCATCGTCAAGGATATCGACGTCGCTCGGAGTTTGCACGACCACTCTGGGCTCCCTGATTGTTCTACTTCTCGGGTTCGACAACCCCTCGATCTCACCTTCCTTCTTGCTGCACGAATTTAGTTCGTTCCATGTCAAACTTCTTAGATCATAATCTAAGTTCTTTCTAACAAAGCTATGAGTAAGCTCACCAGCGCTTTGCTTCGCATTCGTCTTCATCGAATTCCTCTGCATCAGTGTTGCTCCTGCGTGCGGTATCGGCGTCGTCATCGCCGAACGAGACCGACGAGTTATCCGGCGTGAGAGCTGAATCAGTGGGCGTGCCTGCTTCAAAGGGCAAAGCGGCATGAGTTGCCTGAGAGGAAGCTGAGTTCCTCCTAACGGACTGAGGCTTCGGGTGGTTGTGGCTGCCCTTGTACACAATCTCAGTGATCTGCCCGTCCGGCGATCTCTCCACCTTCTTCTTCATGGGGCAATTAGGGTGACTGCACTTGTAGTAGCTCCGTGGATTCTCGCTCCCTCTCACCTGCTTCTGCCCGTATTTCCTCCAGTTGAATCCGTCATCTGATCTCTTATCTCTCGCAGCCTGAGAATTCTCTGGCAGCGTCGGAGCTCGCTCTTCGACTCTGGCCCTGCAATTTCCGGATTCCAGCACTCCCTGAGCGATCGGTTCCGAAGGATCAGATCGAGAAAAGCAAATTGAAGTTGTTTTTATCAAGAACATGAAGAATTTACCGTTGTGGAATTTTGCAGTTGTAGTTGAGTTTGGAAAGAGAAGTCAGAGCAGGCTCTGTTCTCGTCTTTAACTCCTGGTTGAGAGCTAGCAGAGGAGAAGTCCCAGACGAGGTGCTGTTCAGGTAAAGATCCAGTGGTCGGAGAAGGCAAGATCTATCGATCGATACAGATTCCGCAATTTAGTTTCGACAAGTTAAAAGAGATTCGATTGAGCAATCATCAAGCTTGGTTCAGTTCGTTGACTTACTGAGGAAGAGGAGAGGAGGACAGGGGAGTCCAGGAGCTCTGTGAGGCTGAGACCGGTGGGGAAGGAGAAGAAGGAAGGGGAGATGGGAGGGGGAGAGAAGGGGAGGGAGGGAGGCGGCGTAGACTTGAACTTGGCCACGCCAGCTGCTGGTTCCTGGCTCATCCCGAGCCGCAGAGGCTCCTCCTGATCGGTACTTCCGGTGAGCAACTCGGTGAAGGAGGCGGCGAAGGGCGAGGAGAAGGCCAAGGCCAAGGCCGGCGGGCGCGACGACTTGCCGGAGCTGCTGCCGATGGATGAAGCCATGGAGATGGGGAAGAGGAGAGTGCGTTCTGATTCTTGTGGAGGCGGAGGACGCAGGAGACGCTGATTTAGCAGAGACGAGAGATTTGGAGGGTAGTTAAGAGGAAGAAGTGTGAATGTGCGAGACAAGGATGGTTGCTTCGAGGAAGGGGATGAAGGTGTTGACTTGGAAGTAAGTCAAAGATGGTGGGTTGACTAGTAAACCGGCCTTTGCTTACAACTTGCATTAGATATTATATCTACTTTTTTTAGGCAAAAGTTAAAAGGACTTCCTTTTATTAAAAGCTTTTTTAAAAAAAAAATATTTATTTTTTATTTGTCTTTAAAATAATATCTCATCTTACCTCATCTCATTTTTTTTATTCCTAAATTTTTTTTATTTTTAGTATTACTATAATTTATAAAAAAAAAATGACTTAGATGTGGTTGTAACAACTACGAGATCGTTGCTGGTATACTATAACATTGATTAAGTGATTATGTCCGATTATAATTCAAAACTGGTGCAACACTTGTCTTTTATCTCCCTCGAAATAACCATTGAATAGATCGGTGAGAAGAGCGTTAGATTGATGGATTTTAATATTTTATGTTAATTAATATTGGACATTCATATATTGCAACCATAATTTATAATTATTACAGTGTTATTAGTAAGTGTCATGTTATAATTATAATAGTCATGAATTATATATATATATATGGGATCGCCGGATCTTGAATCCGGCCGCATGACGTCGGGAAGGACCGCCGACCCGGCGGTCCTTCCCGGCCGGATCCGGCCGCGGTCAGGAATCCGACCGCCTAGCGGCCCGGCCCGGTAGCGGACGCTGCCACCGGCCGCGATGGGGCCGGATTCCGGCCGAATCGCCGCCGAATCCGGGGAAGGGGAAGGGCCGCGGCGGTCCTTCCGACGAGGCCGGGATTCGGCCGCGATCCGCCGAATCGCGGCCTGCGCCGGCCGGCCACAATCCGGCCGGCCGGGCTCTGCCGGATCACGGCGAGGTGCGTTCCAACGCGATCCGGCCCGGCCGGAGATGGCCGGACCGGGAATGGCGATGTGGGGCGCGAGGTTACGCGGTGATTCTTCTGTCGCAAGGTCGCGCCGCGAAGGCGCAGAATCGGCGTACAGGAGATCATATATATATATATATATATATATATATATATATATATATATACGAGTTTGATATTTTTAACGACGTTCGTTGCACGACTCGTGCACGACGATTTCTTCATCGTCTGATCAATCGTGATTGCATAATAAATGAGAAATGTACAGTATTTTCTCCGCCATAATTTTACTCGCCCACAGTTCGGATTCATCGGCGGTCGGTCGGACTCCGATGTCGGTTTGATCACGATCGAATTTTGATTGAATCGCGGTCAGAAATGATCGAATATTTATCATGGATTGATATTCTTCATGGATTGATATAGTTAGTAACGATATGAATATTTTTCGCATGAGATATTGGAGTTAATTTTTAATGTCTTATTAGATTTCTGAATTCTTCATGATTTATGATTCTTCATCAAGTCAAATGATCGATCATGAAGGATATTTGATATGAGCGTTATCATATTTTTACCATATAAATTATAGCTACTATAATAATGACAAAAATAATAGTATTTTCGAAAATAAAAATGGATTGAGATGGGATAAATATTATTTTGATGATAAATAAAAAGGAACAACTTTTTTGATGATTTCAATATATATATATATATATATATAAAGTGTCTTCCTGCGCATTGAAATAATGTGCGCCTGTGCGCACTAAGAGTGCATGTGCACAGTAATAGCACAGAGAAATCACTGTGTTATGAGAAGGGTGCCCACAGACGTGCATGTCATCGGTGCACAGGAGATAATTAGTATATATATATATATATATAATATCGATCTCATCATGCGACAAAAATTTCGTGATCGTCGCGATGCGTCCGACTCACCGCCACGTCGCCGTCGTCCGGCCCCCTAGCCGGCCACGACCGTGCATTGAAGCGCACTCACGGCGTCCGAGAGCTCGGCCCGGCCGAATCGCGGTCGAATCCGTGGCGGTCCTTCCCGGTCGGATTCCGTAGTGATTCGATCGAACCGACGAGCGGCCGCGATGGCGCGCATCGCCGGGCCGCGATCGGGCCGGATTCCGGCCGAATGCGTCGGAATCCGATCGGGAAGGACCGCCGCCGGGCGGTCCTTCCCGGCGTGTGCGGTCGGGATTCGGCCGCGATCCGGCCGAATCGCGGCCAGCGATGGTGCGCCTATCGCCGCGATTCGCGAATCGCGTCCGACCGGCCGCAATCGGCCGAGCCGAGCTCACGGACCGGCGGCGAGTGCGCTCCGGCCCGGCGACCGAGGTGGCTCGGACGGAGTGGCGGCAATGCGGCGCGATGTGTCGGTTATCAGATTCTGTACATTTCTTGATCGTGCAAGTGCAAATAATCGAGTAGCAGGTGATCAATTTCCTATATATATATACTTTTCTTTTCTTTTTTTACTTTTAGATTAACAGGGGTAAATTTGAGGTTATTTATAGCAACAAGATATGAGCATCTTTGATAATCCTTTAGGGACAAGGTAGAATGCTATAGGAATATTGTCAAGGAGATAATCGAGACCACTAATTCTATTCATGATGAATTAATCTTGCCATGGTCTAAATAAAAAAGAAGAATTACGTTAAATTGTCGGTCAATATTAGATTAAGACAAACGATCAATTCAAAGATAACAAAGACCACCGGCAATGAGATCCTCAAAATAGAAGGATACTAATTAAGAGTCATTTTTATAAATACATTACTCATAATAATATTAGAGATCAAAATAAGACACTAACATTTATAATTTTTCTTAGCGAGATAGCATGTTATAGTGAGATTGTCGAAGGGCCAATGGAGTTGATTGCGTCCCAAATTGAATTAGAGATGAGAGATCCCGATTAACTTGTTCATTAGAACTCTTAAATTAAATAATAAAGTCGCGACGAACGAATAGAAGAAAGAGCAAATTTAGTCAATATCTTTGTTTTCAAGTAAAATGACTACTTCCTCACATATCATTTTTTTTTTTTTTATAATTTTTAATTTTATATACATGTTTGTTAGGAAATATAGCAAGATACATACTGTTAAGATTCGGTGGTTGAATTATGCCCATTAGATATTAAACTTAGTCCACCCAATCACATAGCTTAAATACGTAAGATTTGCGACGACCAGACTAACGATGATTCTACATTTCTGCGCTAGCCATCTGAGACCTGATTTACCTCCCTTCACACGTAGGGGCAGCGGTGGAGGGCCGCTAATATGGTGGTTCCATATTTTTTTTTAAATGCGTGGGACCTAGCCCCGCGTGGCAAAATCAGGATAGGCTATGAATCGTGTTAAACTGAAAACTGAAGAAGGCGATGGTCGATTAGGTATACGACCACTGACTATGACTTCGCATTTCATTACCACTGAGACCTAATTTACCCTCCACATATACCAACTGGTGGGGGCGTAATGTGGCGGTTCCATATTTTAAATATATGGGACCTTAGCTCTCAGGGCTAGCCCAATTGGTAAGGATAAACAGATAACTCTTAAGTGGACAGGGTCAATTTTCAAAGAGGTCATGATTTTAGGTCATCGACCGACCCTCTCCTTTGCACTTATTATTTAGGTCTTGATTTATCTCCTCCACTAATAGGGACAGTCAGAGGGGGTCGTTAATGTGACGATTCCACATTTTTTTTTAGATGTGTGGGACCTAGCCTCCAGGACTATCCGAGTTAGTAAGTATAAAAGAGTAATTTTTAAATAGATAGAGATCAATTTCTGAGAATTTTATCGTCCTGAACTATCGATCGATCTCTTCTTTTGCACTTATCATTTAGAATTATGATTTATCTTCTTCATCGATAGGAGCGTCGAAGAAAATCGCTAATGCGACGATTTTATTTTATTTTATTTCTAGATGCGCGGGACCCTATGGAGCAGGCCTTTCACTACCAATCAGATTATTAATATTAAGAATGATAAAGAAATTGGTGGGGTGTGAAACAAACATATGGCAAAGGATGAGTAAGTTGGCTGCCGCTCCGCCACTTGCTAAGATAGTTATTAGAATTGATGGTGATGGCTACCTATCGGATGTGAGTTTTTTTTCAGTTGACTTCGGGTATTTAAGGGGGTGTCTCGTTCGTAGAAATTTTTTTGTTTTTTATTTTTATTTTTTTTTTCATAAAATAGAAAATGATTTTTTTTTATTTTCCAATTTTCTAAAAAATACTTTTTTATTTTTTGAAAAACGAAAATGGAAACAGAAAACGATTATTTCTCGTTTTCTAATTTTTCAAAAAACGCTCCTTTATTTTCTGGAAAATTGAGATGGAAAACGCGAACCAAACGTATTTTTTCATTTTTGCAAAAAATGAAAATGGAAAACGGAGATGAAAACACTTACCAAACGCCCCCTAAATCTTCTATTGATAGTAAAAGATGATTTATTTATCTTAAATATTTTTATCAATCGATTTTATAATCATCGTAAAAGAGATAAATCATGATAATAAAATGATCTTTTATATGGGTAAATAATTAATCCTAAGAGAACAAACTCCAAGGATCGACTCTTACCTCATTAGTAGCAATAACCACGTGAGTACTAACTCCACTTAGCTTCTAGTCGACTATTTTGAGAGATGATTGATTCGGCTCTAAAAAAATTTTCACCGACCACTTGAGTAAGTGTTCAGATGATTTATCATTTCAAAATTTATCATCCTACTAGATGAAATTTTTTGCAGTGCACCGTAGTTAAAAATCAAATCGAGAATATTTGAAAGATTATATATGGACGTCCTACCACTGCATCATAACCCCATAACCTTGAGGCGATTGGATATGAGTTTGATTAAAATTCAATTTATCATTTTTCTTATTTTTAATTTATTGTCTCACTTGATGTTGCCGACGAAGCTTTCCTTGACGTGATTAATTCTACAAGGAATAATACACGTTAGAGGGCTCGATGGGAGTTATCCGACAAGACTCCTTCGATGTTTAAATCAGATCCAACGGAAAAAAAAGAAGTAGCAAATAGATGAGATAGTAGAGAATCACATGCCTTCTCGATGTTAATATCGTTAATTTATCAAACATCGCTCCTGAAGTTTGGAATTGCCCAAAAAGTAACTCATACTTTCATATTTCATATTTACTACACAGATTTAATTCTTTACTCTTCAAATAGCGCACTTAATTTCAACGATAGCTGAATTAAATTCAAGACCACCGCGGTGCCGAATTTCCATTCCAAAGACCACAATGTGGTGCAATTCCAAAGACTACCACCGAGGCCGAATTCAATTCTCAGCATCACGTTCGAAAATTAAGTGCGTTATTTCTGAAGGGTAAAAAGGGAATTAAGTATGTTATTTGATAAATATGGAAGTATGAGGTATTTTTTTGAACAATTCTAAACTTCAGAAACACTGTTTGATAAATTATCATTAATTTACGTAAAGAGGGGAGAACGAAGAAAGAATCGACGTGCCTGATCAAAAGGAGCACTCCTTTGTAACCAGTGCCACCATTTCATACTGATTGTAACAGTCATGCCATGGACAATCGTTGCCCTATACTCGATGTCAGGATATGCCTTTGTGCGATGAACTCAGATTCATAATTCTGTAAGTTTAAATCCTTCGTACAGAGACCTTTACATACTCTCAAGCTTTTAAGTCCTTAGCTTCCGAGTGTTCTGATGGTCAGACATTCGAGCTTTGGGTTTTCGAGTGCTCGTGGGTCCTCAAGGACTCATGCGCTCGGGCAATTTAGCAGTCGGAGTTCGGACGCTTAGGTAGTTCAACAACTCAACATTTGGGTAGTCGATGCTTGGGCACTTAGATAGTTCGACAATTTGGCATTCGACACATAGGCAATCAGTGCTCAAGCGTTCGGGCCTTCAGTGCTTGGGCACTTGGATCTTCGATGCTCAAACGCTCAGATCTTGGGTGCTCGAGCACTTAGTCCCTCATGCACTCAGGGCTTGTGCTCGGCCAAATCCTCTCTGGTCTTTAATGCTCAAGTAATTTGCTCAACATGATAACTTAGTTAGCTCAAGAAGACATCCTCAAAGATGTCCCAATTGGTAAGTGCAAAATCGTAATTTTTTATTATACATGGGTCAATTTTCTAGGGATTTTATTGTCCTGGGCTATCAACTAATCTCCTCATTTGCACTTTGTCACTTAGGATCCTGATTTATCTCCTCTACTGGTAGGGGCAGCCAAAAGGGGTCGCTAATATGACGATTTTGATAACTTTAACGTGGATAAGAGTCAATTCTCAGAGATTTCATCGCTCTGAACTATCGACAAATCTCTTCCTCTGTATTTACCAATTGAATTTTTAATTTATCTCCTCCATCGATAGAGGCGACCGGAGAGAGTAATTAATATGACAATTGCACTTTTTTTTTTCTTTTTTTAGTTAGCTCAAGATGGAACCACGTGGATGCATCTTGATGACCTACTATGAGCCGGACACCAACTAAATCAATATGCAATATAAAAACGTATAGTATACAAATAATTGCCCTAAAAGGGATCCCTCCACGATTGCCTTTTTTTTTTTTTTTTTTTTTCTTTTTTTTTAAGATTTTCATGGAGATCTCCATGAATAGAATTTATAGTCAGTTGATCTTGAAATTTTGGAAAGTCAATTTGTAGTTACACATCTTGACAAACTTTAGCAAGGCAATATCTAGTCTCAGGATCGTCCCAATTAATAAATGGGAAAAGATAATTTTTAAATATTTCATCGTTCTAGATTATCAATCGATTTTTTTTTTACACTCGCTATTTGAGATTGAGATCTTAATTTATCTCCTCCACTGATAGGGATAATCGAAAGGAATCACTGTCTAATTTGACCACAACAAGCATCTAAACCAGACTTCAGGTCAACTCGCGTTGGTCTACCCTCCTGTCACATTGGTATGATTCAGTGGGCTAAAGGGGACAGATTTACTAGATACATTATTTGGCCTACTTGCATTAATTAGGCAGACCCAACTAGATGCGAATGTTATTCTTTATTATAAAGAATAATTATTTTTCTCTATTATATTCTTTTATATATAATTATTCTCCTGCACGATCAATTTCTACGTGTCTGTGTGCTCCACGCAGACTCTGTGCCACTGCCAGCATCGCCGTTGCACCGTCCAATCACCCGATCGGACACGATCGATGTGCAACTCGCCGACGGTCCGACGGGGCTCGACTTCCGACCCCGACGCTAACGACCGTAAATTCATCACGTCACGCGGTCGGTAGTGGCGCGCCCACTGCCGGTCGCAATCGGGCCGGAATTCGACGATGGATGGACCGACAGCCAACGACGGCCCGTCCGACGTCGGATTCCGATCACAATTCGACCGGAATCCAACCCGATCGCGGTCGAAATCGGGCGCCCGATTCTGAATGCCAATTTCGATCGTGATTTGGTCGGCCGATGGCCAAATGGCGGTCGACCGATTATACCGGACGGACCGACGTCGACTGTCGATTCGTCCGACATCAGATTTCGATCGCAATTCGATCGGAATCCGACCCGATCGCGGTCGACAGTGGCCGCGCCAGTGCCGGTCACGTGGTTCGATCATTTCTGACCGATTTGCATCGAATTCCAGGCGCTAACCGATCGAAATCCGAGCCCGCTTGACGGCGAGTTGCTCGCTGATCGTGCCGCCATCACGGTGGCAAGCGCAGATAGCGACGCGCGGCGCAGCGCGTGGCTCGCACACGGGGTGCACACTGTGCATTTCTCAATCGCGGTTGATCGGATGACTGGGAGCGCATCGTGCAGGGGCGCACAGGGATGAGTCGCGTAGGCGATCAAAACTATATATATAGAAAAAATTTCTCCTGTGCGACTCATTTCTACGCGCCCCGTCTGCTCCACGTCGACCCCGCGCCACTGCCGCCGTCGCCGCACCATCCGGTCACATCGGCCGCCAGACCGGGCGCAATCGACGCACAACTCGTCGGCGGTTCGACGGGGCTCGACTTCCGGTCGATTAGCGCTCGAAATCCGACGCTAACTAGCCGGAAATGACTGAACCACGCGGCCGGCAGTGGCGCGACCACTGTCGGCCGCGATCGAGTCGGATTCCAGCCGAATTGCGACCGGAATCCAGCCCGCATGCGGCCGAAATTGGCCGCCCGATTCTGGAGGTCGATTTCGGCCACGATTCGGCGGGCCGACGGTCGACCGATGATATCGGACGAATCAACGTCGGTTGTCAGTCCGTCCAGTATAATCGGTCGGCTGCCATTCGGCCGTCGGCCGGTCGAATCGCGGTCGATTTCGACCGTGTGCGGGCCAGATTCCGACTGGAATCCGACGTCGGACGGGCCGACAGTCGACTCCGGCCCATCCGACTTCGGATTTCGATCGCAATTCGACTGGAATTCGGCTCGCACGCAGTCATTTCCGGCCGGTTAGCGTCGGATTCAGGGCGCTAACCGGTCGGAAGCCGAGCCCCGCCGAATCATTGGCGAGTCACGCGTCGATCACGCCCGGTCCGACGGTGACGGAGGCAACGCGCACAGCTCACGCGTGGCGCGGACGGGCACGGATGAAATTGTTGTGCAGGAGAAAAAAAAACTCTCTCTCTCATATATAAAACCTTTAATAAAATACAAGTTATGAAAATTGACCAAAAAGTGTTGGGCAATTAAGTGCATTAGTTAAATCAGACAAGTTGTTTGTATCTATAGATAATTTAAACGAGTTACGGGAGCTGGTCGAGCTAAATGGGCAACTAGAGTTTATTAAATTGAGTGACCGACTGCATAGATCTTGTCGATCCAAGTGGCTTGGATATTTTGTTCAGCTGAGTCGGGTCAATTTAAGCTAGGAGGGCTCTATAGACCCGTTTGATCCGGGTGGTGATGTGAATCCGATGAAAAAGAGTGAATTATATAGTTTAGTCAATCTAATCTAAATTTTAGATGACCTTAATTAGCCATTTAAGTTTTATTTTTACGTAGTTGAGATAAATTTCATATTTAGATTGTAATGATGGCTTAAATTCAATCTAATTTAAATGGATTTCTTTTTAGTCTTTTAAGAGTTTCAAGTCATTAGGGTAATCTTTTGGTGTTTTTCTTTTTTGATTATCACTAAGTATTCAAACTTTCGACTTGATTAATCATGAGTATGGTTGATCCGATTCCACGGATTTCTGACGGGATGCTAAATAATCTATAAACTAGATATGTTCCACCGACCACCAAAGTAAGTTAGGAAAGTCTCGTGGCTCAACAGCTAAGCTTGACGACACGATCGCACCATCCCTATAAGGCAGATATGATGTTGAAGATACACTTCGTCCAAGAAAACAAACTCCCGATCCGCATCCGACTCAGGATCGTCTGTCTAAATTTTTTTTTAAATTCAAAGTCGAACTTGTCTCAACAGAGAATCAAATCGCGCTAACTTGTGAAATATTGTCCCGCTTTACCGATGCATCGTGCCTCTGGGAGCATCTTTTGATATTTTCAATCTATAACAAAGTGATACACTCATTTGTTAGTTTTTTATTGAACTAGAATTTATCACGATAATCTCTTATGATGTTTAAAGACTTATCAACTTAAATCTTAAGGTTATAATGTCTTTCTTTTTTTTTATTGACACGAGGGTACCTGAACCCTCGGTCCGAATAATCTCTGGGAGTGACCGATCTTATCTCACGGACCTTCGGGACGCCTCGCCAACAGCTGAGCCGAGTATGATTGGAGCCTAAGTGACCTCCACCAACTACCAAGGGTAAATTAGAGAAGCACTCATAGCTTTTTTACGGTTCAATTCAGATTCCGCAATCACATCATCCCTGAACGACGATCCAATATCGAAATCGTACTCCGTCCATCGAACAAATTCTGCAATCGCACCATTTCTGAACGACGATCCAACGTCGAAATCGTACTCCGTCTATCGAACAAACTCTTAGACCCCAAGACCGTTCGAATAAATTTTTTCTAAATTCGCCGCCAAATAATATCGCAATAGAGTATCGAATTACGTTCTCCTATTTGATATCTCTCCACTTTTGTCGCTGCACCGTGCTCCTGAGGGCAGTTATAATGTCTTCCATCTTCTACGTTAAGGTTGATGCTTTAGTAGGTATTTGGTCGAGATTCTTTCCATCCATATTATCAATTTAAATTTTCTTTGTTTCTTCTTCAATTTATCACATCAGATGAATTGAGCATTCCAGTCGGCTGAGCCAAATCGATCGACCTAAGTGGACTAGATGGTTTGAGTGGATTAGGTGGGACAAATCTAAACTGATTAGTGAGTTCGATGAGCCAAATGAGCTAGAGACCACATGGTTCGGTCGAGTCGAACAGGGTCGAGCAGATCAGCCGGTGACTATTCGAGTCAATTGAGCCGAGAGATCTAACTCGATCGGTTCGATCTCTTTTCTTTCTTTCTTTCTTTTCATTTTTCCCTATCCAAATTCAGTCTATAAATACATCTCTCTTTTTCACTTTCTTTCTTCCCCGATCGAGATTGTTCGCAATGCCTGCTGCGGATGTGATGCCTGAGAAATCTCTCGAAGGGAAACGTGTTCATGCTTGGGAAACTTGGGAAACGGCCGCTCCTCTGCAAAAAAGGTGATCTTTTAGTTCGTTTGCTGATTAAAGATGTGCAAATCTCTTATGGTCTGTATTTTTGGCTTGTGTCTAGGCTCGAAGGCAAGGTGGCGATCGTCACGGGCGGCGCGCGCGGCATCGGGGAGGCTACGGTGCGCCTCTTCGCCCGGCACGGCGCGAAGGTGGTGGCGGCCGACGTTGAGGACGTCGCCGGGGAGTCTCTGGCGGCGCGCCTTGGCCCTTCGGTGAGCTTTGTCCGCTGCGACGTGCGACAGGAGGCGGACATCGAGCGGCTGGTGGACCGCACTCTGGCCCGTCACGGCCGCCTCGACGTGTTCTGCAACAACGCCGGCGTGCTCGGCCGGCAGACCCCGCGCAGCGACCGCAGCATCGCGGCGCTGGACGCGGAGGAGTTCGACGGCGTGATGCGCGTCAACGTGCGCGGGGCGGCGCTGGGGATGAAGCACGCGGCGCGCGCCATGGTGCCGCGCGGCGCCGGGTGCATAATCTCGGTGGCGAGCGTGGCCGGGGTGATGGGCGGCCTGGGCCCGCACGCCTACGCCGCCTCCAAGCACGCCATCGTGGGGCTCACCGCGAACGCCGCCTGCGAGCTGGGAAAGCACGGGATCCGGGTCAACTGCGTCTCCCCCTTCGGGGTGGCCACGCGGATGCTGGTCGACGCCTGGCGCGAGGTCGACGACGCAGGGGAGCACGAAGACGTCGCGCCGGCGGACGCGCCGCCGACCGCGGAGGAGATGGAGAAGACAGAAGAAATGGTGAGGGGGCTGGCGAACCTGAAAGGCGTGACGCTGACGGTCAGGGACGTGGCCGAGGCGATCCTCTATCTGGCCAGCGACGAGTCCAGGTACGTGAGCGGCCACAACCTCGTCGTCGACGGCGGCGTCACCACCTCAAGAAACCTCATCGGACTGTGACACGCTCGAGAACGCCGTCGGCACTGCTGCATCCCATTACTTGATTGTTTCTTCTTCCTCCTCGACACTGATATCAGATCGTTGTTCGAGCATTCTTCACCGCCTGCAATTGATCCACTGTGGAATAAAAAATTTCTCTTCTGTGCGTTTCCAATGTTCTTATTGATCACGATAAGTCAAATGCTTTGTTTTCTTGCATCGAGTTCGTTCGATCTTGATCTGCACGTTCAATTTTGCCTGCAACATGTTTAATGCAGTCGCATCTTTGAGGCGTAGGTTAACTTTTGAAGTGTGCATATTTCACCCGACTCATATTGGACGGCTTTCCCTTAGTTCATTCATTGGAAAAATTTTTAGGAGGACGATAAGTCTTTTGAAGTGTATGTCTTCCTACCGTATTAATTTTGAATTGGATAATATATTCTGTTGAATCGAAAAGTATTGCTAGAAAGGGAGGTGAATAGTGAGCATAAATCTTTTCGTTCGTTCGTTCGATACACGAGTAAGCATAGTGAAAAATAAAGAAACACATTTATTTTTACTTGGTTCACAACCCAGCGGTGCCTAGCCAAGGCCCTAATGGTCCTAGACCGCGTACGGAGGACAAAACACTATAACGTCTCCTCCTCGTTGGAGGTAGGAGACAACGATTGCAAAACCGAAAGTACGAGAATGAGACAACAAACCTACCTCACCTCGTTACGAATAAAAATAAAGAATACAATAATAAAATATGTTACTTGATGCTGCTGCCGACGAAGAAGATCAGAACTTGTCGTCGCATCGACGTTATGACAATGTTGGAGCGTTGGCGTTGTAGGAGCACTTGAGAATAAACTTGATGATGTTTGGAGTTGGAATCCTCCCCTCCTTTTATAGAGTTTGGCCTCTAAATATATCTCCTCATCTTTTGGAACAGATCACGAAGTTGTACAAAATTTTATCGCGAAGTGGTCGTGCCAAACGTTATCCGTTTTGACCTAGTGCAAAGGCTGATTCGTCGCCATCAGTCAACTGATGCCTCCCATCAGTCGACTGCCAGCCTGACCACTTCTTTGCAGTAAGAGGTTAGTACGAAAAATGGTAAATGTGACGGTTTCTAACCGTCCGATCTCGACCTAGACCTTCCACGGAAGTCTTAGTCGGATCGGCGCCTACGGTTGTCCCCATACAAAGGACACGACCTTACCATCTCTCACTCACACGAGCTTACCTCGATACTTACCTTGTAGCTCTCGCTTCTGGCCTTCCACTCGATTCTTTCGACTCCCTCCGAAGTCACTCGACTGTCGCCCGACCACCGCGGCTTCGTCCGGGTGTCGCTAGCCTTCAGCTCCAGCTTTAGCACTTTTCTGCACACTCGATTTAGCTCGTGAGATAACGATGTAAACTTAACTTTGTGTCTTTGTCATAATCAAAACACAAGTTCGATTATCTAGTGCCCCTGCACCAACATACTCTTTATAATTTACCTCATTCGTATTGATTGTAAAACGAGTTGGCAAGGACACTGAGGATGAACAAATCGTCTTTTGTATCAATTCATACGAAAAATTCATTCACGTTGATTGGCAAACTACGTAGATACTTGTGACATAAAATTTTAAGATTAATTTTCAACGGATGTGAAATATTTCACTGTATTCCTGACCTCTCCAATGCAAAGAGACTACTGTGTCAAAATAAATATCTCCATGATTTATTATCCTTCACTGATGTGGCGTTTGGTTTGAGTGTGGGAATATAAATAGAAATGAATTTGATAATAGACTGGAATGAGAATGAGTTTAGTCATTTTAATAAGTTGTTTGGTTTATAAATTGGGAATGAGAGCAGAGACGGTGTCGACATCACCATCGGTGAGCAGCACCGACAATCGACGACATCGGTGGGCGACAGGCATGACCGTCGACGACCGACGAGCGATGACCAACGAGCGACACTAACAGGTAGCAAGCGGCAGATGACCATTGGCGACCGAGGGGCGGTCGATAGTTGGCAAGCGACAAGCGACAACTGGACAAAGGGCGATGACAGGGACAGGCCGATGGGAATAAAACCCAAAACTCACCCTTGTTCAGATGGATTTTGTTCATTTCTATATAATTAGAAATGATCTCATTCTCAAATTCATTAATCAAATATTCTATATTACTCTCACTTTCATTCTCTTATTTCAAATCTACGAATCAAACACCACTTGAGTTGAAGAGCATTTGACGTGAACATTTTCATATTTTATCACATTCATACGGAAAATTAGAAACATATAATTTATGCCTATATTCATAGAAACTCTCAAATTTATTAGCTTGCAGAGGAATTCAAATTCAAAATTTTCAATTTATCTTAGAATATTTTACCACTAGACCACCACATCATGGTAGGTGTAGATTAACTTTGCATTCAATGTGCCTGCATTTTGAAGTCAACCTTGTTGAATAAATCAATTAATTTATAGACATATGATAAAGTCTACTATTCATAAATTTTTTTTACATCAAATATGGAAATCGGCCCAACTAATTCTGTAGATGATCAATCTTCTATTGACTATTATAATAAATCTAAAAAACGGTCGTGATCCAATAGTGAAGCTCGATTTTGTAATCACGTTATCCTTATAAAATCATCTAATATTAAAATCGTATTCTGTTTATAAAGATAAATTCTCATATCCAATATACAAGTCAGATTCAACACTTAATTCAGGGCTGTCAAATATAAATTTTTCTATATTCATTCTTAACAGAGAATCGAACTCTGCCTTACCACTTCCAATTATTAAAAATATTAAGTAAGAAACAAACCCATAATTCCAAATCACAAGACCATTAGAAAAACCTAACGTAACCATAATCCAATTTATACAATAACATATAATATTTATTTTTAGTCCATCCTAAAAGATATGAGATCTAATTTCTACGTATAATATGACTCCACGCTGTTATTTAATATTTAAATAACTCATAACCAAATTGCTCATTTTAAAAATATTAATTCATATATAATTAATTAACTAATAAAACGAAAGTCCAATGGATAAAATTTCTGTCAACGTAGAATTTCATAAAAAGATTTATGTATCGTAATTTTATTATGCTTCACAAGAGATGTCTCGAATTCGTGATTTTTATATTACATGACAATAATTTTACTATTAGTCAAACCCGTTCATTTAATTAACTATGTAAATTTAAAAGAGATCGAGTATTCACACCCCATTAAATATTATACGTATCTTAATTTTTATAAAAAAAATCTAAAATGTTATTTTTTCCCTTCATCTTCCTGCTTTCTTTGCACTTAGCACCACGATCCCGAACACTCGCACCCATTGTCACTCGACATCGTCGCCGAGCGATCAGATTCCAATCGGTGTCGGAGTCCAGTCAGATTCCGATCGAATTGCAGTCGAAATCTACCGTCATTGCAGTCGCCAATGTTGCGGCCATTGGCGGCCGCAATCACGGCGGATTCCGACCGTAATTTGGTCAGAATTCGATCACTGTCCGATCGAACTCTGATATAGGTCAGACCGTGATCGTGTTCCGCCCAAATTGCAATCGGAATTGACCGTGATTGTAGCTACCAACAATCGTAGTGTCGAAGGCTACAATGGCGACAGATTCCGATCGCAATTCAATTAGAATTCAACCGCAGTATGGCCGAACTCCAACATCTGTTGGACCGCGGCTAAATTCCGATCGAAATCCGAACGATTGATGACGATGCGAGCGACAATGGATGCTCGAGGTCACAATGCTCAAGCAGGGAGAAAATGGAAAGCAGAAGGGAGGAGAAAGGATATTTTAGAATTTTTATAAAAATTGAGATGTATATAATATTCTATGAATAGTCACTCTCAATCCGAAATTCTACCGAATCTTTTCATCCAACTTGGAGGTCCAACCTCTGGCAAGTTCTACGGGTGCTCATGTTCTCCAGCTCTCTCAGTCAGTTTACTGAAATGCCTATTTAAAGCTGCTGAAATTCTTTCTTTATTCTTAGATGGTGAGGCTTCAGTATTGTCCTTCAGTAAAATATATCTTCAAATCTTCCAGCTAGCTCCAGTCTGAGGGTTAAATAATTAATATATCTTTCTACATTAATCAATTAATCCAGTAATTAATTGGTGCGTGAGTTGGGAAGAAGATGAGCATTGGCCGAGGAGTTTCAACTCTCAGGAGAAGAAAAAACAGAAACAAGGCCAAGGCAAGTGAGGACTTGCGCAGCTGTCACTGCCTCGACCTCAGAGTCAACAAGAGGCAAAATAATAATACAGCCGAGCCGAAAACTCAACTGAACATGTTGACTTCGTATAAGTTTCCGAGCACAATTTGCCAAGATTTGACAGCTTGATTGAGTGAGCATTACATCAGAATCTAGGGATCGGAGGCATCCAATTTGATAGAAAACTCAGAAGAAGGGCCACTGAAAAAACAAACAAACAAACAAAACAAAAAACAAATATAAATTTACTACGATTTTATAACCAAAATATTTTTATTGTAAATAAATCGTCACAAATTTTTGGGAAGAAAACACAATTTTGTCGTAAATTTTATGACGAAGTAATATTTTCGTCATAAATATTTGTGATGAATTTTTGTTTTTGTCGCAAAATTTTGCGACGAAAAAAAATTTATCGCTAAATCTAGTAATTCTTGATGGCATTACGAATCGTCAACAGTGTTATCAGTCGACTAACGATCTTTGATAGTCAATTGGACATCCAAATTTTTGCGTGGGATAGTTCACTGCTCAATCGATTAAAAAATATTCTATGATTTGTTACAGTAATATCAGTCGACTGATAGA
Source organism: Wurfbainia villosa (assembly GCA_025175895.1). Lineage (NCBI taxonomy): Eukaryota > Viridiplantae > Streptophyta > Magnoliopsida > Zingiberales > Zingiberaceae > Wurfbainia > Wurfbainia villosa. The sequence goes on from JAKLTH010000203.1 coordinate 366,726, forward strand.
TCGCGTATGACAATAGACTTAGCATCAGTCGACTGATGGAAAGGGCAGTCGTTTGGTAATACTATGAGAGGCCACAAAATATTTTTTAGTCGATTGTGCAGTCGACTACCTCAACAACAATAGATTGACATCCTTTGACAGTCGACTGGACATCCACAAAATTTAACTTTCGTCGCAAAATCTACGACGAATTTAAAATTCATTGTAGCTTCTGCAACCAAAAATTAATTCGTCGTAATTTTGAAGCAAAATTTGCGACTAATTTAGGGGGGGTTTGGTTAGGCCATTTTCCGTTTTCATTTTCCAAATGAAAATGAGAAAATGCGAAAAACATGTTTGGTTGGACATTTTCCATTTCTGTTTTCAGGAAAATGCTGCTTATATTTGATTGGAAAACGAAAAAAGATATAAAATCGTTTTTCGTTTTCCGAAAAAGAGAAAATGCGGAGAAAATACGGAGATAGAAAAGGGTAACCAAACACTCTTAGTTTTTCGTCACAGATTTGATGACTAAAATTATATTTGTCGCAAATATTGCGACGGATATAACGATAAATTTTTGTTTATTACAAAATCTAGGACGAATTTATAATTTATTGTTAAATTTACGATAAATTATTTTTTATTACAAAACTCATTGCTGATTTGTGACGATTTCGATTTTTGTGATAAAAATGATTTCAGATTAGCAATGAATAAATTTGTTTGCTAAAACATTTTTTTTTTTTGGGTAGTGGGCAAGCTAATTGACCGAATTAAAGCTCTGGAAAATGTCCAACTAATCTTCACTAGAATATAGCCACATAAGCATTTGAACTTCACTCTCGTTGGTTGATTAGGGAATGTCCATGCAAGAATAGATATATGAGGAGTTTCGAGAGAGACAATGTGAGTCAGATAGATCCTCTGTATACGAGTAAATCAGATTCAAAGAGACATTCAACTAAGGAGTATTTAGGAGCATAGAAGAATAGTAAAATGTTTTACAAACGATACAAGCCTAATAACTGAAATGAAGAAAGATATTAGATAGTTTGAGATCGTAAACTATCTCTAAAATTTAAAAGGATTTACTATGTTATATAGAATTGAATGTTGAATTATAAAGTGATTAATGAAAAGATTAGAGAGAAAATAGAGATTGTCCTATTAAAAAAAATTGAGATATATATTTAAAGCACGAACATATAATTAGATGACAAATAAATGTTCTATAGGTGATGTGAGGCCAAAATAAATACATATATTAATCGGAGAAGAGGAAGACCAAATAAGACTTATTAACAATAAAACGGGATAAGAGGTTTTCTTACCATAATTATGAGATAATTAAAGTAAGATTGATTCCGTTTAAGCCTCATAAGATGTCATAATCAAGAGAACTATAAACAAATCTCTTGATAATCTTTGGAAGTAATCTTAGAATTCTTTTTTTTTGGTGGTCATCTTCTTCCTCTCTCCCTCTCTCGTCTCCACCGATTGGCTAGCATCAATTGGAGATGAAGACTTGTTGCTCGTGGAGTTGTCTCAAGCGATCCCGGCATGGATACTGATAGAGGCAAATTTTGTTGGTCTTACTCATGGTTTCTACAAATTAGAAAAGAATCTCGAAGGGATAAGCTTTGAACTTGTTTTGTGAAAACAATACACATATTGCTTATGTCAATGCATGAAATCCTGACCCGAGGATGTCTGGGATGGAATACAATTTTGTTTTATTTCTCTTCTGATGCTATTTATTTCCTAGAATCTCCAACACGAGCTTCCTTAGACTTAAGGTATTCAAGTCATTTTAATCATGGTGACTTATGTTTTGACTTTTTCGCAGTCATCTCCATAAGAGGTGTCACTCAGGGTTGATTGGGTATAAGTCAAAATGATTGAAGATGTTCGAATAGCCAATAGTGATTTTACCATTCTTGTAAAGGAGATGTATACCCTAGACCTCTTGTCAGGATTGTTACTCAGAAGTTTTTGGTTAAAGCATACATGTCAACAAATAATATAGAAGAATCCATACAATTGATCCCAATTAGTGAAATAAAAGTTTGATTGTTGTTGTTGTTATTGTGACCTTCCACCGAGGAGAAAAGCCTCGTATGCAATATGGATTTTATCTTAAGCTTTCTATGAACTTAATTTGGGTGATTATTGGTGAACTGACTAACGTGGCCCACTCCTTGCTTGTCCCGAGGACAATCTCACTAGACAAACAGATAGAACTGCATCGTAGAGAGCTCATGAGGTTGCATAATAGTATCATTTTTTTATCACATAGATGGACAGTTGAACATACCTCCTAGATGCCCAACGATCTACTTCAACCTTATGTGTTGAATTTTCGTAGGAGTTAGGAGGATCACTTCCACTTGATCAAGTTTGTCTACAATAATAGCTATCGCTTATTCATTTAAATGGCACCTATGAGGCCTTCTACAACGGAAGTGTTGCTCCCCCATTTTTTGGGGAAAAAAAAAGATTGATACCAAGGAGTGAACATGATTATTATGTCGATAACATGTTGATATTTCATAAAAAAGAAGTCGTAAGACTTTGACAACTTGTTGAATTGTTGTTCCAAAAAGTTCATCCTCTTCTTTATTGAATTCTTCATGATCTTATGATTTTCCACATGTAGCTTGCATCACTTGTTGGCGGTTCACAACTTTTATGTTTCTTCACATTTAATGGATGAGACACTCAATGACATAGAAGTAATGCCTAAATGGATAATGACGTATCATAACATGGAAATTATGATAATTTAAAAATAATAAATGTTATGAAATAAAGTATGGTGTTTTTTCTACTAGTCATGTTAGATCCATATTATTATGTTGGACAACCTGTAAGGCTTTTGCCCATTATGAAATTTGAAAAAAAAAAACTCAAGAAGTGATAAAAGGCTGAGCCATAAAGTTTGGATAACTAAGTGTGGTGCTTATTTGTATCATTATAATTGTTGTTTCTCTATTATTGTATCACTGGTTTGGAAGAGTTATGATTGATATCACTAAATTGACAATGTTAGTTTACTCAACCATAGATAAGGGAGGGCTCCTTTGGTCGCAATAAAAAGTGGACTTGTGAGGGTCACCATAGAAAGTACATGACGACTTATGGTCACGTATAACACACGAGCGACAAAATGTGCAAACCCGTACACCCGTGTACGTGTAGGTACAGTACCATGTTCACGTGGCATATATGGGAAAAGGTTTATGTGGCACACATAGATCACCATGTTCTTTGTTGGTACATTTTATATTTCGTGCGCACACAACATTGCGAGTCATACTGAGTCTTGTTTGAGCCAACAAGTTAGACTTCTACGTACCTAAGTGGTGCAATCAATTGACTATGGGTGAACACATCCAAGATACATGATGCAACTAAAGAGTCTAACTCGTTTGCATAAGGGTTAGTGATGAACAAGGCAAAATCACTTTGAATACAATAACCATTAAGCCTTCTCTCTCCCTTCGAGTAAGACCCTTCTTTATCTCTATAGACGAAGCTCCAACCATTGGATTTACCTACTCAAGTTGAAGAAGAGCGGATGATCTTGTTGCATTCTGAAGAAATTAAGTTGACCAAATCTTGGTCACACACTATTGATGAGGATGAATTAAACCTTGTGAAAATCATGTATTTTAGAATTTGTCAATTGCTATTATATAAAATTTGTCAATCTGTTGTCTGTGTTCCACTTTAGCAGCATTACTTAAGAAGCATTCTTTGTTCTAGAGTTCCAAGAAATTTGGAGATTAAAGGAACTCAGTATCAGACAAGGGTGACACTTGTTGAGCAGACAGGTAGATGAACATCTAGCATCCATAGATCACAATATCTAAGGATTAGGTTTTAAATGTCACTGAATCTAAATAAACTCTTGTGAGTCTTCAGGACTGGAATGAAGCAAAGTCATACCTACTTAGGATTCATAATTTAGATGATACAGGGAACCTTCAATGAAGTGTTTCACAAGTCAATGAGAGTTCAGAATTCCTCCTTTTTTCTTAAACTGAACTGCTAAAGAAACCATGAAAGGTAGCAAGCAAGAGTACGAGGAGATGAAGTTTCATGACTAGTAACTATGATAATTCTTGTAAGCGGTGACTGGTGTTAGATTGAAATGCTTTGTGGGTATTAAATCATAGATCTCTGTTTAGAATAATAAGCCAAGCTCGCTCTAACATAGAACAGATGCAATCATTAAGTCTTATTGGATTGGTGCATTATGACAATTCAATGAACTCTTGTTTCATAAAGTGATTAAGAGAGTTGCCTAAACCTTACATGTAGCTTATATATATTAACTCTATTCCATAAAAATTTACCAAGGCTTAATACAAAAGAACATCAACTAGTGGAACTTACAACTTATGGTCCAAGGTTTACCTGGAAGTGTGAAAGGCGAGAGGATTTGGAATGACTTTATCTAAGGTTAGGTAGAGTAATAGCTAAGGTAGATCGTATTGGATGAAATATGTCAATATTGATCCAACTAGTTTGGGTTTGAAATTGATGGAGTGTTGGTATGGTAATATGGATCACAACTTACTTCTTTTACTATCGTCACCATTCTCTTTAAGGCGATATCACTTTGTTCAGATGCTTGTAATTTATTGACAACTGTTTCAACATACAATAACCTTTGACACAAATTAAAGCATTCTACATTTTAAGTCTTAGTTAACTTTCAAAATCTTGAAACTCTTAACTGAATAAGAGATAGAGAAGAACTTAAAAGGAGAGATCGACTAACATGCATACCTGCATGTACAGGATCAGCTCTGCAGATGAACTTTACCCATTGTCTTATGTGCCTATGTTAATTGACTGAAAGGTTTGTTTTCTGTTCGGAACTCAATTGCTTGATCATGCAAGTATGACACAAGCATCAATTTGTTAACTACATACCATTATCAAATTTACTTAGTTGCTCAATTCAATCATTGGTGTAAACCATCGTAATTATAATTACACAAGTCTCTTCGTGCTTATAGTTTGAAGCAGCCCTCACTTCCCACTTAGATGGAAGAATATCCTACAATACTCATTGTATCCTCAGTAATTTGTGAAAGTGAAAAGAAATTTTCCAGTATATCCTTAGGGTGAATTTACAGGTATACTAGTTATTAGAAGAACAGAAATAAACCATTGAGAAAGAAAACGTAAGAAAAATTTAGAATTTCTTTGGAAAACAAATTCAGAAAGATGCGGAAGACACACCTGAGCGGAAGCATCTTGCACCTCTGAACCTGGGATTATACAAACTCCGAGGCCAAATCGCTCATGTGAATCCAGCTGTTTCTTCTGTGAACTCTTAGAAAAGGTTGATCTCCAAGGATCTTCGGATCTGATTAAGTCGAGGCTTGTGGCAGCCAAACATTCGTCGATTTGTGATCATTCAAAGCAGCAACTGTCGCTTTCGGTCCAAATGGCGATCTGCTGCCTTTGCAAGGGACAAAACGAGCGCCATCGCACAGGAATCTTATCGAGTGTGGTGGGCCGGCGGCGGTCAGGCCGCCACGGTGAGCTGGTCGCCGGTACGATTGGCCCACGCAACAGACCGCGACATCCATCTTCTCGCTCGCTGCCTCCGCACTTGTTGGCCAATTTACCCTACCTCGCGTTCAAAGTTTAAACAGCCGAAAATGCACATCCAAACTTTTTTTTTAATCTAAAAATATATATTTATTTTTTAAATACTTTTTAATTTTTTTTTAGCTTGAGATAATCACTTCTTTTTTTTTTTTTTTTTTTTTTTTTCTGAGTGGTATCGAACCCGCCATTAGTCACTTACCGACCCGCCACTCGAAAAGTCTCCACCGGCGAGGTAATCATCGGAAGACCAGCACCGTCGGTGAGGTTTAACGTCAATCGGGTTCGCGACGTCCAGAAGCAGGAACTCGCCTCCATGACCATAGCCGAGTGGAAGCTGAATTCCCTCATATAGTGCCGTAGCAGGATCGAACCATGGCTTGCTCAGGACCCCCAGCTCTTCTTGCGCCATTGCTGCAAAAGCTGCGATGGTAAACTTTTTATAGTTGCCGTCGCAGGGCAGAAGACCCCTCATCGAAACCGAAGGATTTTTTGGCGGCAGTTCAATCGTCTGTCAGGCGTCTGCGGGTTTACCCTCCGGACACTGCTCGTTGAACTTTCCGCACATATTCGTGGGAGTTGCAATTTCTGCAGCCCTTTGGGATCGAACCCGTGACCTCCGATTGGATACCTCCATGTACTTGCCACTAGAGCTAGCGCACTTCGGTGAGATAATCACTTCTTTGACTTTACATCAATACGATCTTATGTTTATCTTAATTATCTTAATGTTTTTCATCGTCAATTCTTTGACGATGATAAAAAAATAATTTATGATGGACTATATCTCTTAATTCATTGACTAAAATTAATGAGATATTTTTGAATTCGAATGAATATTTTAAATTTTATATCGAGAATTGATCCATATCTATTCTAATGTGAGAGAATGATAATTTATTATTGTTATCGAAGGAACTGTAATATTGCGCCATAAAATCATAGCCACGTGGCTATAAAATACTGATTTATTTATACAAATTTAAAAACCGAATAAATAGAATTTTGATTGAATTTTTTTTTATCAATGGAACCTATTAAAATTTTCTACCAAAATAGAATAAATAAAATTTCTATTAATTTGATTAAAAATCGAATTCATACAATTCGATTTTTATTAAATAAAAATAAAAATTTGAATTAATCGAACTAAATTTTCAGATCTATTAATTGATTTAATAGATAATTTATTCACCTCTAATCACCCCTGCAAGGGGAGGTTTAGGTATTTTTAAAACTTAGCAGGTGATATTGTAAATTGCCAGGACCTGTTCCTAGGTGGCATCAGATCGGCTGCTCGCCATCCGACGCACGTCCGTCAATCGTTTCCTGGTGCTCCCAGCGCAGGCCAGTCAGTGGATAAGGTCGGTGGGTCCCGGCGATATGGACCACTGCAGTAGGGTCAAACGATGCGATGGCGACCCGACCTTGCGGCAACCTTCGTTGTTCCCGCCCGTTCCACGTCACCCGATCTGACAGCTTTCTTCTTCTTCTATTTTTTTTTTAAATTTTTTTTTCGAGCAACAAAAAGTCAACCGTGGTGCAGAGCCACGTGTTGCTAGGCGGTGCCCATTTGGGTGTCGAGTTGCCACCTTTTAACCGACTCCAATTGGATCTCAATGGATGCCACGTTTGCCGCCACTCGCGAAGATGAACAAATTAAAAAAAAAAAGATAGATTAATATATATATGATTCACATTTTTTTCTCACTTATTTAATGTACAAATATATATATATATATATATATATAACAGATAAATTATTTCTTCTCTTCACTTATTATAGTTGGATCTTCTTCGCTTCGCTTGTATTAAACAAAAGATTAAAATTTATCAACCTAGTAATTCTTATCAGTTCGTCTTTGGACCATCATAAGAAAGATAATTATAGTGGATTTTTGACCCTTGAAACTAATGACTATGCGGGACGACACTTTCGTATTTGCGAAGAATTGATCTATTGTCTTATTATGTAACTTCTACATACGTTAGTCACTCGGTCCTTTCCACAAGGACAAACAAAAGGAAATGTTAGAGCAACTCTAATTTTTTTTAAGAACCAACTGAGCTAATAGACCTTCACTTGTAATTATAGTCAGAAAATGGAGAAATAATCCCTACAATATACAATGGTACGAGACCTTGTAAATAGGAGAGTCATAAATTATATATTGATTGATTAGTTATTGATCTACATCGGGGGTTAGCATTGTAGATGTTTTTAGGACCTTGATCTTGTGCAAGGGTGAATAACAATTTTTTATTTTGTTCGTCTCTCAAGCGTGTGCTTGTCTATAAGTTGTTAGTATGCAACGGAAATAGAAATAAATACAAACAAATAATTCACAAGCATAAGACAAGATTCTACGTGGTTCTAAATCCTAGTTCATACTTCACGGTCAAGCTCTAGAGTGAGCTTTAGTGATGCACACCACCACTAAAACTTCTCTTTCTCGGAAATAATCCGGAGGTGCAGAAACCTCTTACAATGATATTTTACAAGAAGAATACAATCAAAAATGAAATACAAAAATAAATGAAGAAAAATAAGTGAAAACACTTGTACAAGATGAACTTTGGATCGCTTGTTGATTTGGTTGCTTTAAATGACTTGGAAGGTCTGGAATGCAACAACTCTCCTTCAAAGTCCTCAACAACCAACTTCTTCTTTCTCCACCAAAGTCTCCTTTTAAAGCCTTCTCTCGGACTAATTTTCCACCTAGTAGTTGACTGATCTTACCCTTAATCAATTGTCCACTTGACTGTTGTCTCACAACGAACTAATCCATGTCGGAAATACCCAATCAGTCGACTACTTGAGCCATCAATTGACTGTTATGAGTTAGCAGTCGACTATGAAATATTTTATGCTCTTGTCCACTTAATCCAGTCGACTGCTCAACCATAACAGTCAACTGTCAATAATCAGTTGACTGGTCCAACTCATCAGTTGACTGCCTGATTCACAGTTAGTTTTCCAAGTCAACCACTTGGGCAGTCAACTAGTCTATAATCCCAGTTGACTTCCCAAGTCAACTTGAGCTCTCGAGTGCAGAGCACTCACCAATCGATTGGTTCATAACCATAATCGACTGTCAAACAATCTATCTGATTGATTTAACCCACCAATTGACTGAACTAAATCATAATCGACTGGTAAACCTCAAAACTGAGATTTAACATCCAAGTATGATCCCCTCATACTTAACACTTATCTTTAGTCCTAGATCTAAACCTTTAAGTTACTTACATCAATCTCCCGCCCTCAAGGTCCATTCGAGTCTTCCATGACTCCTTCACCCCTTCGTACTAGCTTTTAAGTGCTACCATTGAATTTGTCATGTCATCAGGTACCCTTAGCCTAGAATTAAACCTTTAAGACACTTCCATCAGCCTCATGCCTTTAGGTTGAGTCCACGATTACTCACCCTTGCACTAGCCTTCAAGTGCTTTCATCGGCTGTGTTATGATATCGAATCTACCTTTGCCAAGAGATCGTGCCTCTAGGACTTATGTTGTCAAAACTATACACTTGGACGTACACGACCAAGACTACACCCTTGGTCTTTCCTTTGTCAAGTATTCATACTTGAACTTTCACTGTCGAGATTACACACTTGGACTTACACGACCAAGACAACACCCTTGGACTTTCCTTTGCCAAGTCTTCATGCTTAGACTTTTACTTGCCAAGAAATTATTCTTAGACTTCTCCATTGCCAAGTGTCCATACTTGGACTTCCCTTGCCAATTCTCCAAACTTGGACTTCTCCTTACCAAGAATTCATTCTTTAACTTTTCTATTGTCAAGTATCCAAACTTGGACTTTTCCATTGTCAAGTTTCTAAACTTGGACTTTCACTCGAGTCTTACTCAAGCTTGGTCATCGTTGACTTGATATTGATAGCTTTAACAATCTCCTCATAATAATTTTCCTCATATGACCTTGGACGTCCCAAACTATCCATTAGTCATATGATCATTCATATTGTCAAGTGTATTGTCAAACTTTAAAACACCATTCGAGTCTCACTCGAGCTTGGTCAACATTGACCTGAGGTCGATTGTACCAACAAATGTTATTGATGATGTAGATTTTTATATAAAATTAAGATTGTAAACGAACTGAGTCAAGTCAAATTTTATAATATTTAAGATTGTTTGATAAGATAATAAGCCGAGTTAAATCAAGTCTAAAATTAATCAAATTATTGAAATAATTGTTCAAGCTTAACTTGGTTTCTTCTTCTTTTTTTTTAGATTGAGTTTGACTTATTTAATTGGTATCGAATTTCTAATCAAATTTGATTCAAATTTATTTAAGTTTGACTTATTTAAACTATATCAATCTCTTAAGTCAACTTTATTTATTTATTTAAACTTGCCTCCGGGGCACGGTGTAGCAACACAAGCAGAGAGATATCCCACATGAGAACGTTGTTTGACCCTCTGCTACGACATCGTTCGGTAGTGAATTTAGACAAAAATCCATTCGGAGGACCTGAGGCCTAGGATTTTGTCCGGTGGACGGAGTACTGCTTCACCGTTGAACCGTCGTTCAAGGATGACATGATTGTGGAGTCCGGATTGAACAGTGAAAAGCTACAAATGCTTCTTTGATTTACCCTTGGTGGTCGGTGGAAGCCACTTGGGCTCCGACATTACCTGACTCAGCTGTTGGCGAGACGTTCTGAAGGTCCGTGTCTCCGTGAGGCAGGCTCGATCACTCCCAGGGATTAGTCAGACTGAAGATTCGGATACCCTAATATCAATCAAATAAATAAATGAGTATGTTCATGAATATAGTTCACTAGTTTTGTTCATAAATATAGTTTACAAGTTATATTCACAAAAATTGATCATGAACATTAACAAGTCAATTCATATATATTCAAGTTTGTTCATTTAATTGATATTGATACATATTGAACAAATATAAATGAACTCTTATCAAATTGAATACTAAATTTATTCATGAATATATTGATTCTTTTACTGATATGGTGGGTTTCAAAGAGCTGAGTCGAATCAACAATAAGTCAAGTCAACAGTCGGGTCAGATTGGAGTAATCTTAGTTCGATTTCAGACAACTCATCCAACCTCAATTCAGATCGACAGTTTAGATCTTTCGATCTCAGATGTCCCGAACCTCGGTCGACAGTTAGTTCTATGGGATTTCCATGAGAACACATCCACATGTGGTTTCCTCCATAAATCCATATCTTTGAGACAAGCGGGACATGTCCATACATGGTCTCCCCTACAACTCCATACCTCTGAGATATGTGGGATATGCTCCCACGTGACCCCCTCCACGCATTCCCTGCAGGTATAAGTATTCAAATGGTAGGAAGAAAGAAGGTTTAATTTTTTCTCCAACTCAAAAAAAAATACTATCTTATCTTCTCCTCTTTTTCTTCACTGTCTGACTTGAACATCAGAGGGATTTCACCGGGAAGAATCTTGACCCCCCCCTTCTAACTCATTTCAAATTTTTGCAGACATCGGACGATTGCTGACAATCAGTTCGGCTCTCTCAAAACCGAACTGTCAGGTGAACTCCTAGATCCGATTTGCCAGTGTGCTCACCGACCTTGGATGTTTTCAGTGTTGGGAGTATTATGAATACAATCAAAGTCCCACATTGGTAAGATATGAAAAAAAATCATGTGTTTATAAGATGAAAATATATCTTCATTGATATGAGACATTTTGGGTAAAGCTCAAAAACAAAATCATAAGGGCTTAGGCCCAAAGTGTATTAGGATCGATTTGATGCGCTAGAAGGGGGTGAATAGTATCTTGTGATTTCTTTGATTGCGTTCGTATGCTCATCTACTAGTGGTTAGTACACAGTGGAAATACAAGCATACATAATATAAACGAAAATAACACAATCACTACACAATGATTTTTTACGTGATTTAGAACCTACGGTTCATACTATACGGTGGCTCTCTAGTAATCTACCTTCATTATGAATTTCTCCTTCTCGGTATAACACCGAAGGTGGAGAAACCTCATACAATGAATGTTTACAATAATAAACAATAAATACAACAAAAAATAAGAAGCAAATATAAGAACAAGTGAAAAATACTTTACAAATGATTGTGATTGCTTAAATGCTTGCTTTATTGCTTTGAATGTCTTGAAAGGTTTAAAATGCAGCAGCAAATCCTCTCTCAAATCACCAAGAACCGACTTCCTTTAATTTCCTTCTCGAGCTCCTTATAAAGCTATAACTCGGGCTGATTTCTATCTTCCAGTCGACTGCTCTAACCCAGCATTCGATTGGTCACAGTACCGTTGTCTTACAACAACTTAATCCACGTCAAATTAAGTTGAATAGTCGACTGTCTTGACCTAGCAGTCGAATGTCATAGGCACCAGTCGACTATCACAAGCCATTAGTGGGCTGCCAAATATTTTATGCCCTGGCCACTTAATTCCAGTCGACTGCTCAACCCCAGCAGTCGATTGACCGCTAGCAGTCGACTACTAGGGTTTAGCCGTAGATTGCCAGAGTCATAGTCAGCAGTCGATCCTCAATCAACTATTTGATTAGTTGATTGGGTCATAATCTCAATCGCCTGCTCCTAGTCAATTGAGTCTTCGAGTGCTGGACACTTGACCAGTTGATTGGCCAAAGTCATCAGTTAACTGGTAAACCTCAAAAATGAGATTTAACCTAAGTATGATCCCCTCATACTTGATATTCACCCTTAGTCTAAACCTAAACCTTCTAGCCACCTCTATTAGCCTCACGCCCTTATGGCCCGTCCGAGTCCTCCACGATTACTTCACCCTTCGTGTTTAGCCTTCAGGTGCTTTCATCGGTTATGTTATGCTAACCAGGTCTCATTTGCCAATAGATCGTGCCTCTGTGACTTCTCCATTGTCAAGCCTCAATGCTTGGACTTTCACAACTAAGATTACACCCTTGGACTTTCCTTTGCCAAATATCCAAATTTGAACTTCCACTGCCAAGACTACTCCTTTGTCAAATATTCATATTTGAACTTTCGACTCCAAGACTACACACTTTGACTTACACGACCAAGATTATATCCTTAGACTTTTCCATTGCCAAGTATCCATACTTGAACTTCTCTATTGCCAAAAATCCAATTTTGGACTTTCCTTGCTAAGTCTTCAAACTTGGACTTCCATTCGAGTCTCACTCGAGCTAGGTCAACCTTGACCCTAAGTCAATTTTTCTAATAATTGTCTCTTAACAATCTCCCCCATATGATCTTGGATATCCCAAACATCCACTTGTCATATAGTCAACAAATGGTCAAATCATATTGTCAAACAATGATCAAATTCATTGTCAAACATTAAAACCCTACTCGAGTTTAGTCAATCATGACTTGGGTCATTGCACCAACAAAGTGGACGATATCATACCATTGTGGAGATATATGAATCTTATAGACACTTACAACTGGTATCAGAGTCATAGTCTATGTCAAACTATGCATTTCGAGCGAAGGAAGTGGGGTTCCCATCCGAATTAAGAGAACTAGACACCATGCAGGAAGTTCAATTAGATCAGGAGGATCGAACAACTGGCAGAAAGTCCAGTTGGGTCAGAAGAGTTGGACAACTGCCACGAAGTTCAATTGAGTTAGAAGGACCAGACAGTTAACAGAAAGTCTTGGTGGGTTGAGGATCGGACATCAAGTAGAGGAAGTCCTTAGAGGACGGATAGGCTTGAGGGGGAGGGGGAACCAATGTGATCCTTCATTTGAGGAGAAATTATTAGGAGTATTGGAAATACAATCAAAGTCCCACATTGATAAAATATGGAAAAGATTATGTGCTTGTAAGATGAAAAGATATTTCCATTAGTACGAGACTTTTTGGGTATAGCCCAAAAATTAAACTATGAAGGTTTATGCCCAAAGTAGACAATATCATACTATTATGGAGATATATGAATCTTATTTGCACCAACAATTGGTATCATAGTATTGGAAATACAATCAAAGTCTTACATTGATAAGACATGGAAAAGATCTGGTGCTAATAAGATGAAATAATATCTCCATTGACATGAAATCTTTTGGGTAAAATTCAAAAATAAAACCATGAGGACTTAAGCCCAAAGTGGACAATATCATACTATTATGAAAATATATGAATCTTATAGACACTTACAATTTGTATCAGAGTTATGGTCCATGTCAAACATATATCTCGAACGAAAGAAGTGAGACTTTCATATCCAGATTAAGAGAATCATACACCAAACAGGAAGTTTAATTGGATTAGAAGGACCGGATAATTAGCAGGAAGTCCAACTGGATTAGAAGGACCAAACAATTGACAGAAAGTCTTAGTGGTTGAGGATCAAACATCGAGTAAAGGAAGTTTTTCGATGACGGATAGACTTGAGAGGGAGGCACAATGTGATTATTCGTTTGAGGAGGGGATTGTTGAGAGTATTGGGAATACAATCAAAGTTCCTTATTGATAAGACATGGAAAAGATCATATGCTTATAAGATGAAAAGATATCTCCATTAGTATGAGACGTTTTGGGTAAAATCGAAAAATAAAGCTATGAGGACCTAGACCCAAAGTGGACAATATCATACAATTATGGAGATATATGAATATTGTAGACACTTATAATTGGTATCAAAGTCATGGTTCATGTCAAGTCATGCATCTCGAACGAAGAAAGTAGAGCTCTAATATCCGGATCAAGAGAACTAGACACCAGACAGGAAGTCCAATTAGATCAGAATGATCGGACAATTGATAGAAAGTCCAGTTGGGCCAGAAGGGTTGGACAACTGACAAAAAATCCAATTTGGTCAAAAGGACCAGACAATTGGTAGAAAGTCTTAGTGGGTTGAAGATTGGATATCAAGCAGAGGAAGTCCTTAGAGGACGGATAAACTTAGGGAGGGGGGAGGGGGCAATGTGATATTTTATTTGAGGGGGAAATTGTTGGGAGTATTGAGAATAAATCAAAATTCCATATTAATAAGACGTGAAAAAGATCATGCACTTATAAGATCAAAAGATATCTCCATTGGTATTAGATCTTTTGGATAAAATCTAAAAATAAAACTATAAAGGTTTAGATCAAAAGTGAACAATATCATATCACTGTGAAAATATATGAATCTTATAAACACTTACGTTCAAGACCATGCTAAACTCAAATATTGGGTTGTCCATCATTTTAGAAGACTACTCTTATAATTTGTCTATTCCTTGATCTCGAATCGGATCATTTACAAACCAATATAAATTTTAATTTACTAATACTATGATCATGACATTGATCAAAGGCAAAGACAAAAGACGTTTTCAAAATTTAGTAATTTTTTTCTTTGCTTCCCACTACATTTGCCTAATTTTAATGGGAAAAAAAATTGTCTCTAAAATCATTCAAATAAAACTTTCTTTAATTGAAAGTATTATAGTGTCATTTCTCTCCTTAATATCATTTTATATTAATGAATAAAGATCAATTCTCGATAAATATATCCAAATGCCGATAAAGATAGACAAATCGCCTTTTAATCAAATTTTCTCTTCCTCTCTTACTACATCCGTGAACAAGGTTCATTCATAAAGACATATCGATACTCTCTATCCAATATAAAATTGATCTTTTTGTTTAAGCGCTCATACAAAAAAGTTTTTATTTTAGTTTTTTTTTCTCCTTAAATAGTTTCTTTGATGTTGCTTGAGTTCTATCGGACTCTCCAATTTCATGGAGGCGGATAAGAATGAAAAAAAAAAAAAGAAATTAAATTACCCAGAAAAATATATTTAAATTCACCGCAATTATCCGTTTTATAAGCCGACAGCTGCGTCATCTCTTCAGTCGACACGTAGCCAGGTGTGTTAGACCAACGGTCACGATGGATTCTCCCGTTGCGTGGTCGGCCCCGTCCCCTACACCTGTCCGCGGCTGCCTACCTTTTCTTTTCCCCATTTTACCCTTCTTCCAAATGCTACTTGAAAAATACACCTGCACAGCTACCCTCCACATACGTTACAGAAGTAACACTCATCCCTGACACTCCATCAATAAAAAATTTTGTAAGAAATTGAGTAAATAAATTCGGGTAGGTGAAATATCGGTCGACAAGCAATCCATAAATAGAAAACACAACGAAGTAAGAAGATTGGATCTTCTACAGGGATGGTTTTACAAAGCCATTTTGTGCGGACTCATTCGATGTTGGATGATGCCGATGCGGCAGCCTTGGTTGCGAATGGATGGTTCGATCGTAATTAAAATTATGCAATTCTTGGAGAAGATTCATCCCTCCATGGAATCTCATTTGAAGGTGTAATCTCTTTATAAATTTGTTCTTTTGCTCTTCCTTCTCGATTTGCTTTGCGTTAATGGAAGAAATCGAGAGGCGGAATCCACTGGATTTCTTCGATTAGAATTGGCAGGAGGAAAAAGGTTCGAGCTTTTCTGCTGCTGGAGTTCGTTTTGTTTGGGTTCCCGTTTGTTTCGAAAGGGATTTGGAGTGATGTCGTCGTCGTCTTCGGCTTCGGCAACGGTCCGGGTGGAGAAGGCGACAAGCGACCTTCTTATGGGGCCTGACTGGACTTTGAACATGGATATTTGTGACTCCGTCAACTCCGACCACTGGTGAGTGTGATTGTGCGAGTTTCGGTGCTCGTTTGAGCTTTCTTTTTTCTTTTTCTTTTTTATTTTTATCTATGTGTGGATATGCAAATTTGCTACATCCATCCCCGCAAGGTTGTTTTTTCCCCCCTCCCGAATCTCTTTTTGTTGCGTCGATTCTGATTTTGGACTGAATTTTGAGGTTTGGAGCTCATGCATATCTTTTCTAGACTTGATCTTTGGTGTAGTCGATTGTTTTGATGCTTTTACTTTGTTGCTCTCATCGAAGCGTGTTTTGGCATTAATATATTGGATAGCTAGGGTTTTCCAGGTGGTTCGCTGTGGTTCGTTTTTTTATTCTAGTTCTGGTTTATAATGATAGTCGGCTAGCTCGTGTTAGTAGCCTCATCTTATCAAAGTAGACCAAGAATTTATTTTTTATTGTTACATAGCCGGCAAACTTCGCAATATTGTTGTCCAGGTTGCGAGGGACTGGTAGAAGCAGATATCTCTTCAATGATTTTAAGTGTACCTAGGAGATGATTTTACTCGTGAAATTGATGCCTGTGAGTTTGGTGGCGAAAATTACAATATTTGATTGACAATTTAAAAGCTAATGCTCATCAATACGTTGACTGCTTTTGAATTGGTGGTCCTGCCGGTTGATGTTTTTTTGAAGCTACTGTAGATAAAGTACTGCAATAATTCTATTTGCCCACTTTGATTTATCTCCAAATAACTTCTTAACCATTACTTGAAGCTGCTGAAACGCTTGATAAGGATGGGAAAGTGCTAGTCCCTCCATGTGTGAAGTTAACTAGGTCTATCTTTGACCTTTAACTGTGATCTTGATAGTGACTTGACAAGGATTATTATTTTTCCTGTCAATCCCATGCCCCCCTCTCCCAAATTTCCAAAAGTTCTAGCCTTCCTGTTTCAGAGATTGATTGTGGCAAACAGATGTTATCTAGCTGTAGCTTATTGTTGATCTGATCCATTGAATCAATATTGTTTTTTTGTCAGGTTATCCTTCTCATTTATTGTTCATCATCATATTCTTCTGTTATATGGTTACTATTTCTTTGGTACTGTTCTTGTTGGCATAACATTTTGTCGTAGAAGAATCTAATTGCTTTTCACTTTTGGTTAGCTTATTTTACGTCCTAACTCAGTGAGTCTGGGGAGGCATGTCAAAGTTCTTTGTAGATATTTCTGACATCTCCTAATTGAAATGACTGGTTTTTGTAATCACGCAAAAACCTTTGACTTTGTCTTTATATATTTTTATTTTATCTCATGAAAGTTCACATCAGGCTGTAAGAAATCTAGAAGATTGTAAGTTATCTTCCTCTAAGAAAAACATATGCTCTCTGTTAAGTTTCGATGTTTATTGTGATAAAAGACATTAAGTTTGAGCGATAAAAAGTATGAAGGTCAAACATTCATGAATAGATGACTAAACATTCTGACATTGAAGAAATTTGTAACTGGTGTTTGTATGATCATATAATCACAACTAAAATCCAAGGTGCTGCTGTGTAATTGAATGTAACTGAATGATAAAAGACATTAAGTTTGAGCGATAAAAAGTACGAAGGTCAAACATTCAGGAATAGATGACTAAACATTCCGACATTGAAGAAATTTGTAACTGGTGTTTGTATGATCATATAATCACACCTAAAATCCAAGGTGCTGCTGTGTAATTGAATGTAACTGAATAAGTTGTATCTGGAGTGGTATGAATAGTAGCTTGAGCAGAAAATTATGTTGGGCATGTTGTTGTATTTAAAAAGGTCTAACTGAATTCTCACGCCTAGAGATCTTTCAAATATTTGATTTTGTAAAACAATTTGCTTCTGTTGTTTAGCTGTCCAAACAAAGTTATATTGCAGTTTTTTTGGGGTGTGAATCAGTGTCAAACCAAAAGCAAAAATGCACATCAGTGAGTGTTCTTTGGTCTTGCTTTTGAATAGTTCACTTGTCGTAGATATCCATCACAAACTCTTGATATGAGTTTTCCTTTTGTCCACAAGTAAATGAAAGAGCTAATGCAGTGGAGAACAGATCATGCCAAGAGAAATAATGGAGTTGTCTAAAAAATGATGTGAACCAAAAACAGAGGTAGAAGAAGAATAATACATGAAGTTATTTTTTCTGCTATGTAAAGAGCATGATGAGTTTGATATAAGAGAATACAATAAGCTTTATATCTCTAGGAGTGAGTCGGAGTGCCTAGGGCAATTATTGAAGACATGTTCTATTTGTTTGACAACAAATGTCCTTTGAGAATAGAGTCAGAATGCAAGGAAATTCAGGGAGTAATTTGATATTTATGAAATATTTTTCTTGTATTTTCTACACCTTTCTCTCATGCTTTAGCTTAATGATGGTTGTTTTTTCTTAACTTCATTGTACACATTTTCATGTCAGAAATTCTAGCTTCTTGATTGAATTATGTATGAAGATTCTTTTGATTTTTTGTCTCCTACTAATAGGTCAACAAATATTTTTTTATTGAGGGCATTCCATACCTATGAATTTCTTCTCAGTATAACATAAGAGTTTACAATGCCAACATTCTGCATTTTGATTTTTTTTTAAAATATGCTTGCAAAAGCTAATACCGAGTTCTGAAACAGGCAGGCAAAAGATGTAGTCAAAGCTTTGAAGAAGCGCCTGCAACACAAAAATCCTCAAATTCAAATTTTATCCTTGACAGTAAGTGCAAGTTTAGCCGACCCCACCTAGTGGGATAAGGCTTTGTTGTTGTTGTTGTAGTAAGTGCAAGTTTGCAATGCTAATGAGTTTCTTAATTCCGAAGATGAAGCATGTCGTTTTCATTAATCAGTTTTCCATGTCATTATTTATTTATTTTCTTTTTGATGGGCAACGAAAAATAAATTTTATGCTTAACTATTTGAAAGAAAATCTTTGATGTGAACCATTAGTAAACCTATCTGATTCAGGTGATTTGGTTACTCCAGACATAAAATATTGTGGAACTTTGAAGTATATGTTATGTGGCTGAAATTTCTTTTGGAATAGTCATGGGTAATATATGATTTTACCTTGCCTGAAGTACTTAATGCGGAATTTGTTTTTCTTTGCAGCTATTAGAGACAATGATAAAGAATTGTGGTGACTATGTACATTTTCAGGTTGTTGAACGTGAAATTCCTCAAGAGATGGTCAAAATTGTTAAAAAGAAGGTTAGTTAAATGATTCTTGTACACTAAGATCCATGATAGTTGATCCTAAATGGTTGAGACAAACACTTACGATGCTGATATTTTTAAAGAGACTGTATATGTTTGTATAAGATGTATTTTATTAGTATGTTTTATGTTATCCTACATAAGCATTTTTATGTATTAGTCTTATAGGTTGGTTATTTATAAAGAACAATGTTACATCTCGGTACTAATTGTAGATAAAATAAGAATTTCACACCCAAAGATATGCTCATCCTTCTAGAAGTAGCTAACTGTGTATCCTTATATGCTATGTTGGATTCGGATACAATTATCCCACAAAGATATAGACCTAAATGTTCGATACATCATCATCATAAAGTATATGGACCTAGATGTTTAATACATCGTTTGCACATGGTCTATAGGAATGCCTGAGTTCAAGTGTTTGATAACCAACACAAGGGTAGATAAAGAGTCTAACTATCAGAGCTTATAAAATAAGGGATCATATTTTCACAATCACTTTGCATGTTTTTTGAGGTATGAGTTAGCAATATGTATTTTGTCTCACCATCGAATTCTATCCAAGATGTAACAAATATTGCTGTAGGGATTTTTTCTGTGGGATGTTGATATTGAGGCATGTGAAACCTATTATTTGAACTAAACATGATTTATCACTTCTGCTTAGTTTATGGGGATTTTACTATCACTCCAATCCTTATGATGCTCAGTCATTTCTGTTCATCCTTTTGTTTAACCATCAGACTGATATGCAAGTGAGGGACAAAATTTTGGTATTGTTGGATTCATGGCAAGAAGCATTTGGGAGGGCTGGTGGAAAGTATCCTCAATTTTACTGGGCATATACTGACTTAAAGGTATGCATCCTTGTTACTGACTTTGCCCAATAATGTCCAGTTTCATTTTTTTTTCTTCTACAGTGCACCTATAAATTTTGCATTGCTATTCTTAAAATACACAGTTTGCCTATGTGGCTTGGAAATAAATACATAGATGATTCCTCTTAGACAAATGATTTTAGAGCAAACGTAATTTTTTCCTTGCATAAGTACCATATGTTTGTCTTTCTTGGAGATTTTGCAGTTAAGACATTACTGATATATTATGCTAGAACAATTGAAGGACATAGATAAACTGGTGTTTGTATTAGTTTTCCATTGCATTTTTTTTTGTCTGGTAATGCATAGTTGTACAATATCAAAGCATTACGTTTAATCATGTTAAAGTAACCTCTACAGAGATCTGGAGTGCAGTTTCCTGAACGCTCACCTGATTCAACTTTAATATTTACTCCTGTGCCTTCAACATCTGGAATCAGACAGCCCCGAGTAGGATATGGTATGCCCAATAATTCTGCTTTAAGACTCGAGGAAGCTATGGCATCTGAGATGGCAAATCTGAGGTATCTCTTTCTTGCGATGCAGAGAAGCTTCTTGTAGTATTTTACTTCCTGATTTGATGATGTAGCACATAGAAAGCTATTACAAGTAGGAGAAGAGGTGAGATATAAAAGAGAAAACAGAAATAGTAGAAAAAAAGAGAGGAAATGACATCTCAACCAAGTACCAGATTCATCCGCTATAGCTCTGGGGATATCTAGAAAAGAGAAATGCAACATAAACTTCTAGACCTTGAAACAATGCAAACAGAGTCAAACGCAAGTTCCTTAGACCTTGAAAACATTCAAGAAATCATGAAAAGTGTCATATCTCCTAGAGTAATACAACTTGAGAGTTACAAATCTTAATAAAATCTTTATAGTTTTCATGTAATGTATAAAGTTTCAGTACAATCTTCTTAAAAGTTCAATTCAAGCCACATGCCAAGACACTTAAGGTGGGATCCCTTTATCCTATACCTAGAAGGGCTTTACTTAACTATGTGAGACTTAGGCAAGGAATTCTATCTCATGTATTCTTTCATGACTCCTTACTCCTATGAAGGCGAAGGACCAACTCTGACAGCATGTAAAAGTTAGAGTAGTTAGGGGTTGTCGGCAAGGAGTTGAGGCACTTTGTCCTAATAAGGGATCCAAGAGTATAAATAATTATTTACCTAACTTTAGATTATAAGATAAGCCTTTTTCTTCCATGGTTAACGTGAACAAGATCAATGGATGACATATCATGGTAAATCTCATCTTGCTAGTCACCTAACTCGATAGACACTAGACATCTTTGACGTACAAAATGATCCTCATTGTGGTTGTACAATGAAGTATGGTTGGCATGAACAAGATCAATGGGTGACAGACACATCATGGTAAATCTCGTCTTTAAATCATCTAACTTAATAGGCATTAGATATCTTTGACATACAAAATTGTTCTGATTATGGTTCTACAATGAAGCTTAGTCTTTTAATACCCGAGTATGAGACCATATTCATCATATTAGTCTCTTCAATGATTGCACATTCTTTCTCCACACTGAACACACGTGTGAAACATAGTACATTTGTAATATTTGAATTACTCATGCAGTTGCTATCTTATCGCAACGATAAAGTTGCTGCTTTGTGATCTAGACATCATGGGTTCGAGTCCTAGAAACAACCTCTTGCAAAGCAGGATAAGATTGCATACAATAGAACCTTCCTCGGGACTCCGCATGGTGGGAGCTTCGTGTACCGAGCTGTCCTTTAATTATTCATGCATTTAAACTGTATATTTGGCATTGATGTGAGGGTCATCAACTAAGTAGGTCGTCACTTTAAAGTTTATTTTACTTGGATAGAAGATATGAGGATAAGGAGGGAAAATGACACAAAAGATGTATCTCGAGTCGTTCTGGTAAATCACCGAAACTCAATATCATTCAACACCAAGGTTAAAATCTTGAGTCAAGATATTGTTCTAGTATCATGTCAATGTTTCGATGCATAGTGTCGGTGACAGATTGGAGGTTGAAAGAGAAATAAGATGAAGCAAATGAAGGAGATATTGGATATACTGAGTATCGAGTTTTGATAAATTACTAAAATAAAATGTTTCAACTGTTTCGCCTAATATAGTACAAAATTTAAAATTATACTTGGCATAGACAATGTCTCCTTCCTATACTTCATCTCCTTCCTTCTTCAACTCCAACCCATTACCAGTATTATACATCAAAACATCGACATGATACTGAAACAATATTGTTCCAGTCAAAAATCAAAACTTTAGCATGGCTTTGACATTTTGAACCTTGGTTAAAAAGAATTAAAAAATAAAGAAAATGGAGATAAAGGACGGAGATTCCCTAAAACTGATGATCTAAGGCAATATGAATATTATTTTTCCAACAAAAATCAGGGAAGTTTCAAATTACTTATCAAATCCTTTTTTTGCCCCCCTAATGTATCTGCAAGAATGATCACACAAGAATCAACTCTAAATTTCTGAATTTGTAGATGAGCTTATTTGTGCAGTAAAAATGGTTTTGGCTCCCTTTGAGCGAAGGTCATATTCCTTGGTGTGCTATGTTAAAAGCTGATATGCACACAGAAAAAAAAAAGAAAAAAAAAAAGAGGAAGAGGTGGGAAAGAGAAGAGAAAGTAGATAAGACAAGAAGAACGATAGTAGTTGTAGTTTGGAAGAAAATTAACATGTATTCTAAAAAATAATGTCTCAACAAAATCAGGACTCATCTTTTTGGAGAAACACAAATTCTTAGATAACAGCATAAAATTCTTGGCCTTGAAACAGTTCGATCATAAACACAATATAAATTCCCTAGACGAAGACCTTAAAAACATCCATACTCTTAGATGTTGATACACCCTATATCCAAACAACTTGACATTGCTTGTAATACACAAGTTTTTAAATTCTCATAAATTTTAAAGCTTGTTTGTTGTGCAGAAAATGTTTTTTTTCCTTCTGATTTTTGTTTTGTGGTACTGTTTGGTGTGACTAAAAATCAGGATCAACACAAAACATTTTGTCAACCAATTAAAAATATGATGCATTTTTGAAAGAAAAAAAAGAGACTTCCACTTGAGCCCCTATGTTGGCTCCACCACCTCTATGAATCCCACATGAGCACTTTGGTGAGTCACTACTCAACCAATCAGCAATTACCAATTGTCTTCAATCATCCCCATCGATAGTTCTTTGTGCTCAATTGTTAATTGTCAATTCCATTGATTGGTCATCATTGACCATCCCCACCTATTGGTTATTGATTATTGAATTGGTTATCAATCTTTAATTATAATGTTCTTGTCCATTGGTTGATTGTTAAACAGTCACTAGTAGTCGTCGATTGTCTCCATCAGTTGTCAACCATCTTCCTTAGTTGTCTATTGTCCCTGCTGCCTAGCTACCGTCCTCATCAACCCCTGTCAATCTGTCATTGACTCATCGATTGCCTATCATCCTTCTCAAACCACACCCCCCACCCCCTCCCTATTGGTCAATTATTGATCATTAATTGTCACTATTGATTACTCATCATTCTATCCATGCCTATAGATATGTGATTGTTGAATATCCTTGCCCATTGGTTATCAATCATTGTTTGCCCTTACCCATTGGCTGCCCCAAATCGATAGTCTCTCACTGATTGTCGATTGTCTCCATCCATTGTCAACCATCCTCATTTGTTTGTTTAGTTGTCCCATTGATCGTTTACTTTCCTCATCAACCTCTTTGTCACCAACTCGTTGACTATTTTTTGTCCTTATCGACCCCTCTTTGAGTGAACGTTGATCATCCTATCAGTTGTCTTTGTGGAAAACAAAGAAAGGAAAAACATTTTTCTCTATATCCGAACAAGGGAAAATAATAATTTTCGCTATAAACGATTTCCTCAGAAAATATTTTAGTCATGTAAATTATTTTCCATAGAACAAATGAACCATTAAGAATTCAAAAACTAATTTAATATAAGTTTGGAGGTTTGCATGAAATTTTAACTTTTCTCCTGCATCCTTTGGTTGTTTAATGTGCTCTTTTTTTGGCTCTGGAATAAGCTCTAAAGTTTTTCATAAAGTTGTCTGTCAGTTTTATCTTCTTTTTTATTTTTTTTTTAATTATCTAATTTATGCCTCTTTTTTTTTATCTTGACTCAGCTTATCAGATTTGGCCAGTATGCGTAGTGCGATGGATCTGTTAAATGAGATGTTGAAAGCTGCGAACCCAAGCGATCGTTCTGTAAGGATTTTGCTACCCTTTTTGTTCTTGCATATATCTTGTAGATTACATTGCCAATAAGGCTGTTTGTCTTGAATACTTAGATACCGTTGATAATTCTTATCTGTGCATTGTATAGGCTGTTAAAGATGAAGTGATTGTAGACCTTGTCGACCAGTGCCGTTCCAACCAAAAGAAGCTAATGGAATCGATTAATTTGATCAGGTAATTTATATTGTTCTCCCATCTAACTTTGCAATTATATCAAGTAAACATTTGTTAGTCGATGCTAAACTTTTCTAGGCCCTAGTTCTGTGAATCATCATTTGGTTTAATCTTCTTTGGCAACTTCTTTAGCTTACTGACTTTTCAAACTTAATAATAAGTTCATAATTAAACACTTCCCTGTCATGGTCTTGCAAACTAAACTTCTGATTGAATTGGTGGGGTAAGCGAAAGTCGCGGGATTTACAAGAAGAGACCCAACGATTGCAACCGAACAACTCGTAATCTTAATGAAGGTTGGTTCGAGCTAGATTTGAACACCCAATGTTGCTCCATAACATGAGGGATTCAATAGCCACATTAAAGTGGGGTTCTGTTAAGGAACTTGCGAGCGATGACCTCTAGCCATTGAGTCAGCCTCTCTGGATAACTGAATGACTTTGATCATTCTTCCTTATTCTGTAACTTCTTGGCATTGTTAATCCTCATCGTCTGCGACATGACTACACAGCATCTGCCGATAATTGTATAACTTATGTTGATGTGTTGACTTGCTTTTGCTGATTACACCTTTTTGTCGAAAGTAAACTAACGAAACTGTGCTGGGCTGCGACGACAGGGATGAGGAGCTGTTAGGTCAAGGCCTGGAATTAAACGACGACTTGCAAAATGTACTCGCAAAGAATGATGCTATAGCCTCTGGTTCACCTCTGTCAGCTGGTACATCTGGGCTGATCACACAGGACCACTCCATTGCACCTCAACCTACAGAAACTGAACTCTCTGAATCTCTTCCAAGTCCAAGGACTCCAAGTGCACCTCAGTCTTTGAGTCGGTACGATGATGAAGAGGAAGACGAAGACGATGATTTTGCTCAGTTAGCTCGGAGGTACATTCCTGACAACTAACCTACCATATTATAGAAAAAAGGGATCTGTGGTTAAAAGCTAATTTGTTCATGTTCAGGAACTCCAAAGTCAAGGCACCAAGTCCCGACAGAAACTTTGTCGCGACTAGCAATCATTCAGGCTCTCCAAACCGAACTGATGTTACAAATTCCGGCATAGCAGGAAGCATGGAGGCATCATCACCCTCTTCGGCAAGTAACACAATAGCACTTCCTGATCCTCCTGCCCCAGTTAACACCTTCACCAAAGAAGACGACATCATCAACCTCTTGAGCATTACCTTGCCAAGCTCATCACCACCCCAGACTTCTTTAACGCCTCCCATAGCATCCGACCAAAATGTATCTTCGCCCCCGATTCCCTCAGCTCCTCGAGTCAACCCCGCGAGTCCACTGTCCAATGCTGTGAACCAAGCATATCCTGAAAACAATTTCATTGCTCCATGGGCCCAAACACAAATACCTCCTCCATTGTCTAATTCCCAGCCTGAGTTTGAGCAGTTCTCGGACTCGTCCAGTTACCCACCTCCACCATGGGCTACTGCTGCTGTCGATAGCAATGCGAATGTCAATCCCAATCCCAATCCATTTGAATCAACTACATTTCAGTATCCTGCACCTGTCAATAGTAGTGCTGCTACTTATCCTTCAATCCAGGTTCCGAAGCCTGCAGTGCGATATTCTTTTGGCTCTGGAATCAATAATGTTCCATCGACAATGGCATGGGGAAATACAAGCCACGATCAGACGGGGCCATCCACTGCTAAGCCTTATGTTTATACAAAAAGATTGTTTGATGAACTTGACTTGAGAAACACCAGCACAGGTCGAAAGACAAGCACCCCAACTGCTGACACACTAGGTCAAGGCATGATCAGTGGGGGAAAATAAAGAAACATTTCTGCTCTGTTATTTATCGAACAGGGAAGTTCCTGTGCAGACTCAATTAGGTTTGTGTTAGTGAGATCCATTCTGCTGTTCTTATTGAATTGCATTTCGAGTGTTGTTCACTCAACTAAACCTTCATAGGAGAAACAGGAATGTATATAAGTAGTTGCTTACATTGGTTTTTACGGTTAAATAACCAATCCTGTCGTTCTGCAAGGATCTTTGTGAATCATTTATTCTGTTTCAATTTGTTTGGCCGGATTGTTGTATTCAAAATGTTTTCTGCGCATTTCTTTGCCAAAAAAAGAGTTTCTGGATAATGGTCAAGAGATTGTCCAAGGCTGAGAACCGAGGATATTTGGTAGGCATTTTCTTCTTCGTTTTTCATTTTTATTTTTTGTAAAAATAAAAAAATGTGTTTGGTTTGTGTTTTTCATCTTCATTTTTCAGAAAATAAATGAGCATTTTTTAGAAAATTGAAAAATGAGAAATAATTGTTTTCTATTTCTATTTCTATTTTTGTTTTTTAAAAAATAAAAAAACATTTTCTGAAAAATTCAAAAATAAAAAAAAACAATTTGATAAATTAAATAAATAAATTTAAATTTATATGTATTTGATTTGTTAATGTTCACAAACAATGTTTGTAAATATATTCAAATAGCATTTGTCAACAATATTCACGAGCTTATAAACTATATTCATGAACAAAAATTTATGAACCATATTCACGATCAAATTTATTTATGAATTTATTTACGAAATTGTTTGTAGTAATTAATCAAATAAAAATTAAAATATTAAAACTTCCAATAAACAAATAAACTTAATCTAAGAGTTTGATAATGTTTAAACAAGTCAAGCTTAAACTGAATTGGATTAAAAGTTCAATATCAATTAAACAAGTCAAGACTCAATTCAAGTTTGAATCAAGCTCAAGCTCATAAAGGTCAGTGGGTTATTTAATGTCCGCGTCGAGCTACGTCCTCCTCCACACTTGTCAATCAAGGTCAGTGACTATCCGTGATTTATTCTCTCTCATACTTGTGGGGTCGTAGTGAGGGGGTCGCTAGGTTGATCGTTCCAACCTTTTTCACAAGTTTGAATTAATCAGAGCTCAAGCTCAAACTCACAAAAAAAAATCAAGTCAAGTTTGAACAGTTATTTTAATAGTTTGATTAATTTTAAATTTAATTTGACTCGGTTAGTTATCTTATCAAATAATTCTGAATATTATAAAATTTAACTTGGCTTAGCTTGTTTGTAATCGGGTGCGAGTTCTGGTTGACAATTCTATCTGCAATTTGGACTACAAGTAGCATTACAATTTCTTTGAAAAGTGAGTTGCTTCTAGATTTCCCTTTTTCTTGCACGGAGATGTTTCATCTTTGGTGCAAAATGCGATTTGTTTGTCCTCAGTATCTCGACTAGTCAGTTCCACAATCAATACGAAGGAGATAAATCATAGAGAGCATATTGTCTAATTCAGGACTAGCGTGACAGGAGAACATGTACTTCGAAACACTTGCATCTCTCGGGGATTGATTTTTATTCATTGGTGTAACTCTGATATCGTGATAGTCACAAGACTCTTTTGTGAGAACAAACATAAAAATTTCGGCAATTTACCAAACAACGCACGTGAAGTTTAGAATTACTCAAACAGCGTCCCATACTTTCATATTTATCAAATAGCACATTTAATTTCCTTTTTATCTCTCCCGTCAAACAGACATGCACCACAGTGAAAATCCCGAACGTGATATTGAAAATTCAAATCTCAGCACCACAGTGACGTTGCAATCCTAACACAATGACTATAGTACTGAAATTTACAATTCCAACACCACAGTGATGTTGGGATTGCAACGTCATTATGGCTTCGAAAAGTCTATGTATAGGTTGCTTTGCATTTGTGCATCCTATAGGATCGTTAGATCGGTTTTCTTTTGTACCTAAATCTTCCTCTTTGGTTTCTTTGGGTCTTAGGGTGTCCATCTTCAAAAGCAAGTGGTTATGCAAAGGTGACTTTGTCTTCTCTTACTATCTTCATAGAAGTTTGGAATCGTCAAATTAGCAGCCCCCATCGATCGGTCTCTCGGCCATTGCGAGGGAAGTAAATTACGGGTGGACCTTTGGTCCTTGACTCGGTGGTAAACACAAAGAAGGGTATTTCATTCCAGGGGGATTTTAGATCCCTCGTCTGGTTTCGAATCCGGACTTCCTCACAAACGTCACCTTATGTTTACCATCGAGCCATCCCCGGGGGACGTCTTCTCTTACTATCTTATTAGGGTAAGGAAATGTTTAATAGATTCTTTTCTACATTTTGGTCTATAAAACATTGGAACTTTCTAAGGTCGACTTACCAAATTGTTTACTAATTATTATTTATCCCCTTTAAGCACATTGTCACTCATGATTGTTTCTATTTAGATCAAATTATGTTAAGCAAAGTTAAAGATCCACAGAGATTGGAATCGTCAATCTAGCGACTCTCACTAGTCTGTCCCACGACCATTGTGAGAGAGATAAATCACAGAGGGTCCTATGAGTATTAACGTGATGGTCAAGGTACGTGGAAATCATCTGAATTCAAAAAAAAACTTTAAATTTTCTCCGAAATCAACTCATATCTTATCCGTAAGTACCACCATGCCTTAGCCACAACGTCATGCATCCTCATGGGGACTAAGCAAAGTTAAAGATTGAGCTACAAGAAAGTGCAAATTTAATTAGCGACGAAAAATCCTATCACTATTTATTCCATCGTAAAAATGATTAGCGATAGCAAATAAATTGCGTCATTAAATTTATCGATCGAAATTATCATTCCGTCACTAAATTTAGCGAGCGAATGGTAATTTCGATCACTAAATTTAACAATGGAAAATAAGTTCCGACGTAAAATTTAATGATGAAAAATAATTTCTATTGCTAAATTAACAATTAAAAAATTTTCATCGTAAAATTAGTGACTGAATAGGTATTTGGATCGTTAAATTTATTACCTTCTTCACTTTATTATATTAGATTATGTTAAATCAGCGATGGAATTTAATATTCTATCTCAAAATTAGAGATGAAATTTAATTTTGGTCAATTGAATATTTATTTGGTCACTAATTAATAATTAAATTTAATATCTATTACTAATTAATAATCGAATTTAATTTCGTCGCTAAATTTTAGCGATTGAAATTAAATTTGGTTACTAATTAGCTACGAATTTTAAGATCAGTCGATAAATTTAGTGACTAAAATTAATTTTTATCACGATTTTAATCAAATAATCTTTAATATATATACAAATTTGTCTACGATAATAATAATATATTGTAATGATATATATCAACGTCAATCATTTTAGTTCAAACGTTCAAATTATTATAAATAATTAAAATAATGTGAAAATTTTATTCAATAATAACATCCAAATTAAATTAATAATTTCAAAATACAAGTATTCACAATTCAAAGGGTGTGATTATACTTTGGAAATCATGACACATCCTTAATAAAAACAAAAAATAATCAGATTAAATACCATCTTTAGATGTCACAATTCCAATCTTAATTGTTCTCTCTTTAGGATCTAAACTTGTCTTTAGTTCTCCATCCCTTGTATTAATGTCGGATATGTTCCTATCTCACGGAAAACATTTCAAACGCTCTTGAGCAAAATTATCTCCAAATCTCCTCCGTGGTCGTCGCGTGTATATATATATATATATAAAAGTTTATCAGGTGGGCATTGAAACGTTGTGCGCCTATATATACGCAGTATTATCATTACAAAAAATATAGTCATTAGCGATGAATTTTAAAAAAAATTCGTCGCAAAATAAATTAGCGACGAATTTAGCGACGAAAATATTTTCGTTGCGGATAAAGCGTCGCAAATATTAGCGACAAAAATAGCGACGAATTTAAATTTTCGTCGCTAATTTCGTTGCAGACGTTACGACGAATCCAAAAATTCGTCGCAAATTTCTGCGACGAATTAAGTGTTTTCGTTGCTAATTTTCGCGACCAAAAAAAAATTCGTCGCAAATTTCTGCGATGGAAAAATAAATTCCTCGCAGAAAATTTGCGACGAAAACAAATTCGTCGCAAAAATCGTCGCAAAAAACCAAATTTTTCGACGAATTCATTTTTCGTTGCCAAACATCTATGACGAATTTTGTTTTCGTCGCAAATTTTCCGACGAATTCATTTTTCGTTGTCAAACATCTACGACAAATTTTGTTTTCGTCGAAAAATTCGTTGCAGAATTTGTTGCAGGTTAGTTTCGTTGCTAAATTCGTCGCTAATTTGCGACGAAAACAAAATTCGTCACAGATGTCGTTGCAGAATTCCCAGAATTTAGCAACGAATTTGTATTTTTATCGATAAATTTGTCGCTAAATAAAATTTTTTTTAGCATGTTCCATCCGTTTCGATATTTTATCGTATATACAAATTTCACACAACCTGTTTAATACAAACAAAACACATTCAATACAACAAAATAACATTCAATAATATCCAAAAAAATTTCATATCCAAATAAATACAAACTAACACAATAAGTTAAGAACAATACAACATTCCAAACACCAAAGTTATATCCTACAACATTCCAAACATCAATATAGTTCTGATATTCAAATAACAATGTCCACTCAAAATATCTCAACACATACGAAAGAAAAAAGAAAAGATCATCTGCAGAGCAAGGACCGTCATTCTTCTACCTGCATTAGAAAAGAAACAAACAAAAGTATCATACATTAAAAAAAACTATATACTAATACGAAAATAAATATGCAAAGACTTACTCAGATGTGCATTTTCAACCGACATAAGGATTGACCTCATCATTCCTGTTTAAAGCAAAATAAAAAGTACTAATCAAAAATTAAAAAATGAAGGATTAACAAACTCAATAAACTAAAAATTGGTAAAAATACTAATTACAAATATGCATACAATATCATCATCGTCGCCACCATTATCCTCATTACTAGGAGGAATATGACTTGGACCGGAACTAAATTACTGAAATTGTCGCATAAGAAAAGCTTGTTGTCGTCGCACTTCTATCATTTCTTGATCCCTTTGTGAGTTTTGTTGTTGTATTTCTAAAATTTCCTGATCTCTTTCAAGTATTATGCCCTTCAAATTGCTAACCTCCTCAGTTAAGTTATGTATCTGTGCCGCTACTGCTGGTGGAGTAGAAGAAATAGATCTATGAGAAACATTATGCATTCTGCTCAGAGAACTCATACCTAATATCCTTCCCCCTTTTGCTCCTCCACTCGCCTCAAGCCATAAATCCAAATTATTACTAACAGATGACTCAGATCCCTCATTATCACCGTCATCTCCTGAAATTCTCTGTGATGATAATAGCGATCATATCTCTCCTATACAAAATTAAAATTTTAATCAGAGCATATACATAACTAACAGAATTAAAGTTATAAAGTAAGTTTAAAGATTAATTCAAACCTTAATTGCTCTAGCTCTATCTCCACTCCAAGTCTTATCTTTTTTTTGAAAAGTGCGAACGAAAGTATCTATAAATTCCGGCTCCTTTCCCAATTCCTTAGACTAAAAATAAGAATGTTAGAAATAAAATAATAATCTGAAATAAATTAAAAAAATAATTGTAGAATTAAAAAATTACCAATCTACGTGAATGCTCCTCGATATTTATAGATCCTCCCGCATATGTTGCAGATAAGTCTCCTGAATTACATGCTTAATTTATTTTATTCTGTTAACTCTTTTTTTGCTCTCATCAGATTGCCAATAATTGAAGATTTTACTCCAATTTTCCAACGTGACACAGGCTGGTTTTTTTTCAGTACGTTTGGCATGACTCAATACATGTCGGATATGATCGCCACATTTTTTTTAAAAATTCTTTTAACTTTCAAGTCTTGAGAAGGGTCCCAAATAAATGTCCGCTGAGATGAAAAAAAAATAATTGATTATATAATCACTTATTTAATATATAAAATGAATCAATTATACCTTAAACTCGCACCACCATAGTTCTTTTGTAGGTCCTGGCATACTTGAGTATGACAATGAGTCTCCTCTCCAATAGTTATTCACGATTTTATTGATCTTGTGAATAACAGTTACAGAATTATCAAACCTATGATAAAGTGAAAAAAAAAAATTAGATAAATAATTAAGATAATTGAAAAATTATAATATTTATATTACTTACGAATCTCCAATCGGAAATATATACGGTCGACTTTCGATATTCTCAGTAGATGAGTGTCTCCAGTGCAATTGAATTTGAATGGGAAGGCCTCACGGTGAATGAGATGGTGCGATCATGTGAAGGTCCAAATCGGGCATGTAGGTATAGTGTATGGCAGCGGTGAATCACCTGCCAAGATTAGTATTGTATCGTCTATGGCCACCACGTCGAAACTATCAACCAAAATCAAAATTAGAATAAAACAAATAAAACTTTGATGCTTAATGAAGAACATGAAAAACTTACAATATTCATAATGAAGATCTAAGAGAGTGCGAGAAGCTACGATGATGTCACCTCTGATAACCTATAAGAACAAAATATACACAACATACACAGACAAAAGATATAAATTTAACAATGACAAGATATAAACAAATAATTGAGCTAAGAAATTTGGTAAATTTATAGTTTAAAACTAAAATTATATATAAAAAAACTTACACTAGACGTCAAAATTCAAAGTCCTCATTATCATCTTCCTCATCCTCATCGGTCTCATCCTCCTCGTCCTTCTCGTCCTCGTCCTCGTCCTCCCCCTCCTCCTCCTCATCATCATCAATTTCAGTTGCATCCACATTTATCACTACTCGCTGGAATAATATATTCCTCATGAAACATATTTGTAATTTTGTCTTGTTGATATGCAATGTCTTGCGGTGCTCTTCAATTTTTTTCCGTGCTTTTGTTTCTGAAAACGGACACCAATCATTTTTGTCACGTTTCAAACTAGGATATGGAGCATAGAAAACTTGAATCGCTTGGTGTGCCAAAATAAATGGTTCATATCTCTTATACAATCTTTTATGATTTATTTCAACCAAATTATACTGTGGATGCACCTTCATCCCTCTGACGGGGTCAAACCATCGACACATAAATAAGATAACTCGCATTTCTGGACCAGGATATTCAATCTCTATAATTTCATCCAGCAAACCATAAAATTCATTGCTTGCACCTCCATCATTGGAAGACTGAACACATACTCCACTATTCATTGTACTCTTTCCATTTCCATATTCTTGAGTATGAAAATTATAGCCGTTTATGAAATATGCTGGCCAAGTGCGTACCATTTCTTTTGGACCCCATGATAGATGGATTAGTAATTCTTGCTGAACGTGAGTTTGATTTGCATAAACCTATACTCAAATGAAAATGATATTTATTTAAAAGCTAAGATATGTGTAAACAAAAATGAGGTAATTAAAACTGCTTACATATGATTTGAACCATGGTGCAAATTCTTGATCGCAGAAGTGATCAAACTCACGTGTCGGGATTTCAGAATATAAGTTTTGGAAAATCCTATAATAAAAAATTGAATTATAACATAAAAAAAATAACACTTAACGAAGAAATAGGAAATATATACTAACTCGAAATATGACGATACTTCTGGACAATTAAGTAAAATATATGTCTGGGCTGCCCGTCATTCTTGATCAGTTAAGTATCGTTGCTTACACGGTCCACTTGGTCGACCAAGATAATTAAAAATTGAGAATGAATTCAAATTGCGATCGACAGGACCTTCATCATTCCTTCCGGATTTCCATCTTTTGGTCTGAACGTGAGGCTCAAAATAATATGATGCAAAAGTTGTTACTTCCTCCACAATATATGCATTCACAATAGAGGCTTCAACATGTGCCTTATTTTTCACTTTTTTCTTTGAATGATATAAGAATCTGATTGTAATATAACAAATTATATTAGAAATGAATATATAAAAAAATTATAAATTTTTATGCAATAATAACGGAGTATAGAATATGCAAATTATACCTTTCAAAAGGATACATCCATCGATAATGAACTCAATCCAACTGACTTTGGCCTCATATGTCAAGTGAACCAAAAGATGTTCCATTGAATCAAAAAATGCTGGCGGAAAAATCCTTTCTAAATTGCACAAAATGATTGGAATGTCTCTCTCTAACTTCTCCATGTGTGAATATCCTAAAACCGTTGAGCATATATCATAAAGAAAAATACTTAACTCTGTAATGACACCCCATACAAAATTTGGTAAGAGTTCTTTAAAAGCAATAGGAATTAGTCTTTCCATGAATATATGACAATCATGGCTTTTCAAACCCATCAATTTGTATTCCTTCATATCGACACATCTCCCAAGATTAGAAACATACCCATCAGGAAATCTCAATGATTTCAACCATTCACAAACAACATGTCTCTGTTCCTTATTCAATGTATAAACTACCTTTGATTTTGATCCCCTACTATTTTCATCAACATCAAGGGTGGGTCGTTTACAAATGAGTCGCATATCTTTTCTTGCATTCAGATTATCTTTTGTTTTTCCGGTGATATTCATCACTGTATTTATCAGATTATCAAAAATATTCTTCTCAATATGCATAACATCGAGATTATGATGAATCAAATTACTAAACCAATACGGTAACTCCCAAAATATACTTCGTTTAGTCCATTTATGGTTGCTTCCATATCCATAAGTTGTACCATATGGCTCTTCAATAACAGATGGAAAGTGAAGCACTCTGTACCAAATATCTTGACCTGTCAATCTCAATGGCGGAGGTGTTCTTTCAATTCGATTCATAGTGAATTCATCTTTATTCCTTCTGAAATTATGATTTAGTGGTAAAAATTGTTTATGACAATCAAAATAACTCGGCTTCTTACCATGTTTCAATCTAATCGACTTTGATCTCTCCATACATATTGGGCATCCTAAGATCCCTGCAATACTCCAACCTGATAGCATACCATGGAAAGTCATTTATGGTCCGAAGAAGAGACCTTCATTACAAACATTCAGTTAGTATGAGCGTCGTATGTAGGAAAACCTTCATCCATAGTTGTTTTAGCTCTGCAATCAATGGTTGCATATAAACATCTATTAACTTCTTGATTTTTGGGCGAGCCACAACCAATGTTAAAAACATATCACGGTGTTTTCATGCACATCAGCGGAAGATTATCACGGAGTTAATATAAGCCAACAAGAATAGTGTCTTCTGATTTACCAAATGGAGCAAATCCGTCGGCCACGAGACCTAACCTAATATTTGAGTCTCCTTACAAAATCGGGATATGTTCTATCAAAATTTTCCACACCTCTGCATCGATGGATGACACATTAGTCCCTCTTACATTCGATGATTTGCATGCCAAGTCATGTGTTGTGATTGTCTTTGATGCATAAAGCCTTTGTAACCTAGGAGTTAAAGGCAAATAAAACAAGCGACTATATGATTTACGTCGTTGTTGCCTCCTACTAGTGCTCTTGTACCTATCTTGATTCTGAATTTACAAACATCTACATCTGCATCATCTCCCCGATATAACATACAACCATCTACTGCACATCAATTCTTTCCCTTTGGAATACCTAATTCTTTCATCAGTTTTTTCATACTGTACAAATCATTGGGCAGTATATGATCACGCGGTAATGCCTCTTCAAAAGCTTGAACAAAATTATTAAAACAATCTTCAGATACATTATGCTCTGCCTTGACATTCAACAGTCTTGCGGTGAACGATAGTTTAGTGTGAGTCTCACAACCAGCCCATAATGGTTCATCTGCAACACTCAATACCTCCTAAAATTTGAGATATGCTTCATTATTCATATTTTCATGATCATTACTTGTACCTCTTCCAAGGTGATGCATTAGTAAACATTTGCTCATTGTTGGAGGAACTGACTTGAATTGCACCTTGTGATTGGGAATCAAATTCGGGCCCGCTACATCATATATCATCCTCTGATATGGATTTAATTGATTATAATAACTTTGATCCCTAGACACTTGTGTGTTGTGTCTATGATAATCCTCATCAGATATAAATGGTTCACCATGACATGTCCAGTTATAGTAATTTGCAGTAAAACAAAATCTACAAAGATACTCTGAAACTTTGCTAGACGGTAAAAATCTATCATTGTGACACTTTCTGCATGGACACCTTATCTGATTACCATCCATAAACTCAACATTACTATATGCGAAATTTAAAAACTCTTTCAACCCACTCATAAATTCAACAGTTAAACCCAGCGTTGAGTAAATTCTATTATACATCCAACTCCTTTCACGCGGCATTATATACATTTTCAATAAATTATATTAATAAAAACTCCTAGAAAATACAATAATACGAATATACAGTTAGTTTACATATGAATTCACTATGTTTAACTATCTTTAAACAGAGACGAAGAAATACTAGCATAGCGAAAAAGAATTCACTATAAAAAAACAGAGGACTTTTATTACTTTAAGATAAACATTGAAGAATTACTCCATGTTATAGGCCTCAATCTAAACAAACTACAAAAATAATAAATTCTTAATAAATCAATATAAACTTGTACCAGAAGTATTCTCTTTTTTAGATTAAAACATACAAAATCTACTTAACACCCTAAATTAAAATAATTATCATCTTAAAATACTGCATTTGGAATTCAGCTTCCCAAATTATGATATGCATTCAGCTGGAAATGAAAACATTGATTTTCTTTCCAATCACAATTAAATACATATAATAATTTGCGAAAGCAAAGATGCCTTGATGAATATAAGTCTCAATCTTGGTGTTTAAGAGAATACTAATGACATTTGTACGGGTCTCAACATAAGCTTAGGCAGATGCATTTGCGAAACTTAACATTAATTGAATCCTAACCATCGGCAGTTGCTTCATAAGGATGTTACGATGGTTATGGGTAGAAGAACAGTTAAAAGTGGGTATTAGATATTTAGAAATATATGTATATATTCTGAGTTGATCCGAGTATGTGTTATGTATTAGTGAATTTGAGGATGTTATGTAAGAGTACTTTGATATGACAACAATAAAGTGAAGACTATGTGCACTACTGCATTCTATGCAAAATAACAAAAGTAGGGTGCCAATGAGGTTGCATTTGCATGGTAGATGCAATATATTGCAAGAGGAAGGAGCAACTGAGGCAAAGGCAACAGTTCGAAAGGCAATGGTGGATTAATGGAAGATGAGGTGCATCGAACTTGATCGAAGGAAGTAGGAGCAACAAAGTCAATGGTGATATTGTCAACTTCAGAATATAGTGTGGCCTCCTTGGCAAACTAACAACATTGAGGAGAACTAACATGTGATTGAGATGGAAAGAGAATTTGTTGTCCATGGGGATGAGAGGACACACACAAAATAATGTTGTTGAATGTCATTGTCAACAGATTTTGCAGATGCATAGGACCATAGACATCAACAAATCAATAGCACAGTTTGAATGTAATTAAGGTATTTTGCATTTCGAGAATGCATAACGTTTGACAAAAATGTAAAATAGTTGTAATGGATTGCATATTCTGATGGTGTATGTGAATGTTTATGAAATAGTTATGTGTCATATCCTTGAATTTTTATCATGCTTGAAAACTTGTATTATGTATGTTACATGAGTTGCATGTTTGCAAAATGTTTCAATAAACATAAAATATGTTTCCATGTATTACTGCATTTAGTATACATTATCCTTTGTTATAAAAAGGCATCTCACAATCTTATGCTAACCACCATGGCATAAAGGTGTCAATGAATTGGGCACAGACATAAAAATCTGCAAGATTATGGTGAAGTCATGGAGTCCCAGCATGGTTTTGAATAGAATGCATCGGACGCAACCTACACCATACCACTCTAATACCACTTTAGGCCCTACACAGAACCTGAGCATCATCATAATTCAACTGAACCATCAGACCACAAAGTTACTAAATATAAGTAATGGAAAATTAATAATAATATAAATTTCAAAAAAAAAAAAAGTAACACTGGTTTAATAAAAAAAAAAGTTTCTAATACCACTGGTGGCTGCCGGCGCCTCCTACTGGATTGGTGGTGTCGCGGCTCACTGGCGGCTATTGAACTCAGACGAAACCTAACGGTGGGTGGCCGGTGGCCGTGGCGTGGTCAGTCAGTGCTAGGAAGTCTCGAACGGCCAGGGGTGGGATCGCGGATCGGGCGCTCATGGCCGTGATGGGCTCGCCCGGCCCGGCCTCGAGCGAGATACGGGCTCTTGCCATTGCGGCCTGTGAGGCGGCCCGAGGTGGCGGCCTCGGCGCGGCGGGCTCGAGGCGTTAAGCGACCTCGCGGCCGGGCGACACGGCTCGCCCGGCTGGCTTTGAGGCGCGTGGCGACCTAGGGGATTGCGGCCGAGGCGAACCTGTTGGCGGGCTCGCGGGCGGCGGTTCGTGGGTGGCGTGCTCGCGAACGGTAGCTCCGATGATGTACGGGAGCGGAAAAAGAGGCGGTGGAGGCTCTCGTCTTGAGTTGTAGGATTAGGGCATCGAGCGCGAAAAAGGGAAACTTTGCGAATCTTTGGATTCGTTGCAAATTTAAAAGATTAAAACATTTGAAAATGTTAACTAATTTTTTAATATTTTTTATAAATTTAAAAGTTTTGCGAATCATGATTAGTTGCAAAATTCTGCAATTTTGGAT
Organism: Wurfbainia villosa; assembly: GCA_025175895.1. NCBI lineage: Eukaryota > Viridiplantae > Streptophyta > Magnoliopsida > Zingiberales > Zingiberaceae > Wurfbainia > Wurfbainia villosa. Next base: position 406,053 of record JAKLTH010000203.1, read on the forward strand.
TCGTTGCAAATTTGCAACGAATCACAGATTCATTGTAAATATTTTTAAAAAATAAAAATAAAAAATTTGAAAATGTTTTCAAGTTTTTTTAATATTTTTTTTTAAATTTAAAAGTTTGCAACGAATCTGTGATTCGTTGCAAAATTTTTGCAACGAATTTGTGGGTTCGTTGCAAATTTGCAACGAATCACAGATTCGTTGTAAAAATTTTTAAAAAAAAAATAAAAAATTTGAAAATGTTAACTGATTTTTTTAATATTTTTTTTTAAATTTAAAAGTTTGCAACGAATCACAGATTCGTTGTAAATTTGCAACGAATATGTGATTCGTTGCAAAAATTTTGCAACGAATATGTGGATTCGTTGCAAATTTGCAACGAATCCAAATATTCGTTGCAAATATTTTTTGAAAAAAAAAATTAAAAAACTTTAAAATCGTTAACTGAATTTTTTAATATTTTTTTTATAAAATTAAGAGTTTGCAACGAATCCACATATTCGTTGCAAATATTTTTTTATTTTAAAATAAATAAAATATTTTAAACTCGTAAACTAACTTACAGCTATCCGAATGAGATAAAATCAGTGTCAATATGTTCGTCTAGTTCTCCTCATTATATAAACATCATAAAAAAAAATTTAATCCGGGCAATTTTGAATATCGGTCTGTCTGAGAAATCTAATTCACGTCCAAAAAATCACATATCGCAATATTTTTGGTAAAATTTATTTTTAAAAATATATATATAATCAGGGGAACTAGACGAACACATTGGAACTTGTTTCATCTCATTCCGAACTCTCTAAGTCACTTAACCGGCTTCGAAGAATTTTTAATATTTTTTTTCTAAAAAACAGACTTTGCAACGAATCCGTGGATTTGTTGCAAATTTGCAACGAATTGATGGATTCGTTGCAAATTTTTTTTTTGTAATAAAATAAAAATCTGCGACGAATTATGTATTCGTCGCTAAATTAGCGACGAAACATAAATTCGTCGCAGATTTTTGCAACGAATTTATTTTTTCGTCGCAGAATTTGCAACGAAAACAAATTCGTTGCAAAAAACTGCGACGAAATTTTTTTTTCGTCGCTAATTGGCGACGAAAAAAAATTTTCGTCCCCAATTTGCGACGAATTTTGCAACGAAATTTAAATGTTGGAAATTTTATAATTTTTACAACAAATTATTTTTCGTCGGAAATTTCGTTACAAATCTGCGACGAAATATTAAAGTTGTCGCAAAATTTGTTGCAGATTTGCAACGAATTATTTTCGTTGCCAAAGTTCGTCGCCAAAAAATAGTTTTTTTTGTAGTGTTTAAACAATGATTGCACTGTTGACAACTGATACTGTTGTTATCTTTTTTTCTGTGAACCGGATAAAAATACTCGTGTGTAAGACACTATCCGAACCGAGTAACCGGTTCGGCAAGGGAAGCAAGGTAGAATAGTCCAGACACGATAGTCTGGGGCAATTGAAACAGGAGGACAGTTTGAGGTAGTTGGCACGGCGGGGCGATTGCGGAGATCATTTTGGTACGGGGCAGATAAGAATCGGCTCGGCCTAGCATGCCCAGAAATGATTCGGTGATGGAAAAGGAGGGGAGTTGGTTCTGGCTACCAGGAAAAGCCTAAGAGCTATGCTACACGTAAGCGACAGGTGTAGATTAGTTTTATCGAAATATAGATAAGAGGTTATTACACAACAGGAGAGTGCCCCCACATAATATTCTGAGGAGCCTTCGCTCTCCGTGTTTGTAACAGAATGATTATCCAGATGGGCAAGGTGGTCACGTGTATGATGAAGGAGATTCGTGGTGCGACAGTTAGCCAGAGGAAGAGGATAAAAGGGAGAAGCAGGGCAGGAAAAAGGGGATCCGCATTATTCCAACCAGCAAGAGACGAAGGCACATCCGGAAAGGGGAGAGCAACCACATCGCCGGAGAAGGAGCTAAGGAGAATAGTGAGCTCCATCTTTCTTGTATTGTTTCTTGTGTATTGACCTAATTGTAAGAGGTTTTCTCCTCCACCTTCGGAAGTCCTTTCTGCGAAGGAGAAAGTTCATAGGGAAAGTGCTTTGGCACAATAGCTGGTGGGAAAGCTCACTCTCGTAGAGTAGAAATCCTTATTCCAAACCACGTTACATCCTGTATCTTAGCTTATTGCTTGCGTTGGCGTGCATTTCTCTTCTTTATGTTTCATTTTACTGTTGCGGTCGGAGAGAACCCCTTAAGCTTCCCTCGCGCTCCCCTGCGTTGAAAGGAAGTCAGTGAACCCTTTTTCCCCTCACCACATCAATAACAACGACAGTGAACAATAAAATTATTGTTCACCATAGTAATTCGCACACACGCACATGATTTCAGCATCCAACTGAAATAAAGCCTATATATATATATATATATATATATATATATATATATATATATATATATATAGTAAAAGAAAAAATAACAAACCCATTTAGTATCTCACTTGTTATCAAAAGCAATCAATTGACATTTGTAAAAAGAGAATTATCAAAAACAAATCACTTGAATTTTTTTTTCGAAATTCATCATCGAAAATTGTCTAAACAGATAATCAAATTGTACTCTCTTATAAAATATTTTTTCATTTTTATCACTGCATCGTATCCCGGAGTGCTCATTCAAGTACTTTTAATTGGTGTCATATTTTGAAGTATGAAAATTAAGTGCTAAAAGGCTTTTCGTGGTGCATGAAATTAAGTATCGAGCGACGAAGACGATCGTACCAATGACATATTCAAAGAGCTACTACCATTTTCAACGAGATTTGTGATAAATCGAATAGATCGACGACTAGGGGCGATAAATGGACGATCTATATATAAGTAGGTTTTCGTGCAATCATAAACATTCAAATAATATATAGTTAGTTTAGGGTCTCAAGCATGCACACATAGCAAATAGAATGTAAAAAACATGTTGGAAAAATTACTAAATTAATTATAGTGAAAAAGTAATTAATTAAATAACTAACAATAAATTTTAAAATTACAATAAGAAAAATAATTAAATTGCATTGAAAGAATAATTTATGTTGTAAAATTTCTCACAATTATCCGTTGAAGATGACTTTTAAATAGAGAGTTTCTAATGGTTAAAATCATTGAATTAATGTTGCATGTGACCTTAGGTTGATCGAAAATTCATATTTGGTCGTCGATGGCTCCTTTGATCGCAAGGAGATCGATGGCGATCGACCGTAGTTGGCTTGTTGGTCATGGTCGAAAGAACTCATTTCTCTTTTTTTTTTTTTTCGACATTTACTATTTCTTTTCTATACTTCTTTCCCCCATTCTTTTAAGATTATTTTTCACCGTGATTTTGAGGTATATATCTTTATAAATAGAAAGTTAAAAATTAATGGTGAAAAGAAATTTTTTGACTTCTAGCTCTTTGCTTATATTCTTTTTCTTTCGTTTTTCTTTGTCCATGATACTGATCTCACTTAAACATCGAAAGGGTCTCAACAAATCCAATCATATTGTAGTAATTAAAAAGCTTCATCAACAATCTTAAATGACACGATAGATTCTAGCCACATCAGTAAACACTCTTATTTTTGTGATATAACACTCATAAATTAAACATATGTGGTATGATGATATTTGGTAGAAGCAAATTAATTCTATATATCGATGCACTCACGATCTCATTCGACGGAGGCACATGACAATCAGATCTCAACTTATCGACGGATCATTGATTAGGAAGTTACTATTAGGTTCACCAATGAAATTTCTTTTGTCAAAATGTCCACCATCCTCTACCTTATTTCTTCTAGTAAAGAAACCCTAAATCAAGGTGTTTTTCCCTCATCCTATTCAATAAATGTCTCACTTATTTCAGCTTTATCATTGTTTGTGTACCCTCAAGAACCCCTATATATAGTGTCCCCATCCATCTAAAACCGAAACAATCACTTTCACGGGAGCTACACTCTATTCGTATAAGAGTTTCGATCGAACAAAATGAAAACAAACTCATAAGTAATATGCAAATCGAGTTACAGTGATAAGCCAACTAATTAACATTCGTAAACAATCTCAGTATTTAATTTCATGAAAATTTATTTATGTTCGTTCAATATATTGCAAGATCAATTAAATAAATAAATTTCAATATATATGTGTTTAGCTCATTACTATTTACGAATAAAGATGGTGAATTATTTTTGAACAATATTTATAATTAATATTCGCGAACAAAATTTGTTGTGAATCGTATTCATCCATAAATCTTTTTATCAAACTTCTAAATAGACAGAGAAACTCTCGAATAAATAAATTATATGTACAAGAACTAAACTCAAACTAGTAAAAAAGCAATATTGAACAATTCTTATAATAATTAATTGTCTTTTAAGTTTGACTCGAGTTAATTCGATTATTTTATTGAATAAATTTTAACTAAAATTGATTTTTCAAAGGAATGAATATATATTTAAGCAAATGGCCATATACCCCAGTCACCTTAAAAAGTTATTATTTAAATTTAAAGAGATGATCCTGAAAATTTTTGATCGATTATCAAAATAAACTTAAAAAATAATAATAACTGAGTGTCGACGAACAATTCAGTATTATACATAGTTCGAGGATCACTAATGAAATTTCTCCGCTTAATTTTAAAAATTATTAAAAATATAGAATCGTCATATTAACGATTTCCTCCGACTCCGTAGATATACTCGAGAAGTTACTATGTTGCATGACATAGGGAGGATCAAACAACACACCTATTGTCCCCCCTCCCCTTCTTTTAATACTGGTAGCTAGCTCGAGATCTCCAGAAACGCATGTGATCCAGGGAGTTCAGCGCTAGATCCCAGTTCGGTCAACGCCATAATCACGTGCACATGCATGCAATCTCAATTAGGGTTGAAAATTCACCATCTCTATGATCTTCCCTCTTTCCCAAACACATGAAATAGATCGTATTCAGCTATATGTCCACCAAATTTGTGGTTTTCAATATTTTTCAGCACTTTAAATAGTACAATTCATCAAAAAAGAAGGGAAAAAAAAATCGAGGAAGAAGCATCATGCAACATGCGTGCATGTTCATGCATGAGCTTTGGTTTGTAGCATAATTAATCCATTAAAGAACAGCATTTTCTCCAGATAATTAGTTAATTAATTAATTAATTACCTTCGATCGCTGCGTTTCTTCGCTACCCGAAGAACGATACGTTTTCGTTTGTGATCGAGCTGTAATCCGTGGAGCTGGAAGCGGCGGCGTACATGGAAGAGGAGGAGGAGGAGGCCGCTGCGGCTCTCGCCGGAGGCGGCGGCGGCGGTGGCGGGAACGCGGCGACAGAGATCATCATCTCGCCGGAGGAGGCGAACAGGGCTGCGGCGGCGGCGGAGGAGGAGGAGAGAGGTGTGGGGAGGACGGCGGCTGCAACTCCGGCGGCGGTGCTTGCTTGCCTGTACTTGCACTTGAGTATCTCCCCTCTCACCGCCGTCAGCTCGGCTTCTAGGGCTTGCACCTGCTGCTGCAGGGAGGAGATGATCCCCATGCAGCCGTAGACCGGATCCCTCAGCCTGATGTTCGCCTCGTAGACGAGGCTGTTCGTCGCGTCGACTCTCTGGTTCTCCGGCACCTCCTGCAGACAATCGCCGGAAAGAAAAACCATCAACGTCTCCCCCCACCTGCCGGCGCCGACTCTATATTTACATACATATATACGCATGAACGACGGCGTATATACGTCTCCTCACCATCAACATCTTGGAGACGTTGCTCGCGCCGAAGACCTTGTGAACCGACGCGAACTTCTGCGGATCGTGAGGGGAGAAGTACGGCGAGAAGGGGCACTCTTGCGCGCACCGCCGCCGCAAGAGCTTACAGGCGGCGCAGGGCGTTATCCTGTTCAGTGCTCCGGCCGATCCGAGCAGCTGCCGCCGGGCCATGCTGTCGGCGCCGGCGACATCGGTTTCCCTCTTGATCTTCTTACCTACCTCGTCGAGCCTTTCCCTGCACGTACGTGTTCCTAGCTAGGGTTAGGTCTTCTGCTGCAGATGGAGCAGTACTCATGCATAAGATGGCTTAGGGTTTGATTTGCTTACCGTGGTATGGACATTCAGGCATGCTACTGCCCTGCAACAAAAGAGAGAGAGAGAGAGAGAGAGAAGGGAGAGAAGGTAGAGATTGGAGAGGAGAAGAAGGAATTGGGATTTGAAGGGAGAAAGGAGTGTTTAGAAGGCAAAGGAGTGCTTAAAAGGCAAGTAATTAGGAGAAAGTGGACCTGATAGGGTTCATATCATAAACAATCAATACAAGAGGAAAGGGAAAAAAAAAAGATAGAGAAAAATAAAAAAAAGAGTTTTTATTTATTAATTATAATATGTTATTGATCATCTATATACATATACATATTGTAGAAGTTATGAGTTGTAGTTGTTATAACGTCGTAGCAACTATATGATCATGATTTTCATAACGTGTGTACAAGTGAGATCGATCTTATTTTAAGTTAGTTAATACTAGTCGATCTCATATTGTAGCCGTGACAATGTGTAGAAAGTATGATTCATAATTGTTACAAACATATTGTAGATCGATGATGGGGTGCCCTTTTAGATGTTAATGAAAAAGGAGTGTTCCTTAATTTTGATTTTTGTCAAAAATATTGTAGCACATTATAATTTAGATATCAAATGATTTTTGCCAAAAATATTAATTTAAAAGGAATTGCAAGGACAAGGCTAGCTAGCTAGCAAGTTTATTATACTTTTTGGGATTAGTTCTTAATTATAATATTGTGCAAATTGAATTGAATTAAGTTGGGGGAAAAAAATGTATGGTGGATCTTGTTGCATGTGTGGGAGGGTTGGGAATGGCAGCTCTTTGTACAGTGACTTGACTTAATTAATTGTCAGGAGATCTTCAAACAATAAAATTAAGGAGAATTGTGTTTTGGCAAATTATTGGTGCACAAATGAATGCCATCTCTCTTACAAGTTGTGTGATTTTATAAAGGTTTAATTTGAGAAGTAATGTTTCAGCAACTTAATTGGTTCTTGAGTTGAGTTGTTGTGTGATATCGATTGGTCATTCTTCTACTTAATTGGAGCTCTAGATATACATCAGCATGACATCATATTTTTTTTCTTCTTTTTTTTTTTTATCTTTTACTCCGCATATAAGTTTTTGTTTTAAAAAAAAAATATTTTCATAGGCAATTAGGTTTTAGAATTATCTATAATAAAAGATGATTATGCTCGCCTTCAGTGTCCCTCATCTTCGGTTCCTCGATGATGATGCATGAAAAAAGATAAATTATAGTGATTACGTCCTTTGACTCCTTGGCTAGAATAGCTAACGGAGGACTTCTGAGCCCATATGAGGAGGGGGTTAGAATTATTGAAGAGGTAAAGGGATGCTATCTTGATTTGATAATGTCGTGAGCTCTGCGAAGCATCGATAAAGCCTAGCTACTCAAAATATATTTTCGTAAACTTCCAATCGAGTACTGATATTTGAAAGAGTGCATTACGAGCTCTACATCGAAGCCATCAAACTATTGGGGGGGGGGACTAGCTAGATTGAATGATCAACAAAAAAAACCTACAAGAAGAATGTGCTAATAGATGCAAAACACTTGGATATTGATACGGAGGGAGAGTACTGATCCATGTGGCTCAGAGTAGACTTGATCGACATAATATACATGTCAAGTTATGAGTTGGTCTAGAGTTGTCCCGTCGATCGATCTTGACTTAGTAATCTTGACTGATTGCACATTATATTTTCTCTTAAATTGGTGGTTACATATACTAAAGATGATAACCGCAAACTCTTCATCTTATCAATTATGGTGCCATGTAATTAAAAGAGTGTCGGAGAGAGTTCGCCCTGTAGGGACACTCTTAGTAGGGGCGAAACTAAGATGTTAGAAAACATAATATAATATAATTATAATAAAATAATAAAAAATTAAAACTTTTTATTGTACAAATTTAAATAAAATAAAATTGAAAAAAAAAAATTAGCTCTAGTGTGGGCAGCTCATGTAAGCTCCGCCTCTAACTCCTAAGTTCTCTTCTAACTCTTCCATATCTATAGCAATTAGGACTCATTTGGTTGCAGTTTGACCCGATCGAGACAATCCATCTCATCGTCGACAATCAGACCACTGACCCGACTTATCTCTGAGTCCACAATGACTTGGTCATCGACGACCCGATTAATAATATGGTATGCCCCGATAGACAAAAGTGACATATCAAAGGAATAGGATTCAGTCGCTTAGACCCATCTGATTGAGTCTTGAGATAATTTTTAAATATATGAATTCAAAGAAGATGAACAAGTAATTTGATACTCTTGTTACAACACTTAATTAATATTTCATCATCATAATTATGACGATCTTAATTTACTTAAGTAAAAGGATCGATGCATTTCATTTCTAAAAACTTCGTAGAGAGCTAGTTCACATCTAGAATTAGTACATGCCAACTTATATTGACCTATAAAAACTTCTCCTGCTCTTCGCCGAGAAGAATATTTAATTTTATTAAAGGAGCAATAAGAGAACTAGGATTTAAATTTTAAATAGGATAAATATCCTAAAAAAATATGGAACCATCACATTAACGACCCCCTCTGATTGCCCCTACCGGTGGAGAAGGTAAATCAAGAATTTAGATGGCAAGTGTAAATGAAGAGATTGATCGGTCCAAAGTCATGACCTCTTTGAAAATTCATCCCTATCCACTTAAGAATTATCCCTTTACTTTTTAAGTGTACATAAATTGTACTCTAAATTTGTTTATCTCCTTCTAATTAATTGGACTATCAAAAAAATAATTTATCTACCTCATGTGAATTAAATTAAATCCTAATTAACTTTTTACTATATTGTTGTACATTTAATTACCTTTTTCATATTATAATTAATTATAAGCAATAGTATAGTAAGTATTTAATCACGAGTCATATATTAATTAGTTGATAATAAATAATACTAAATAAATGAGTGGTAGGTGAATCACAATATGTATTATATTAAGACAAATTAAAGAAGTATATTAATGGGAGCATTTATCATAATATTTTATTTGATTTTGATTTTGTTATCCAATGATTCTATAAATTATCTCTCTTAAAAATAATCAGCGAAAATCTTACTATCATCATGGAATTCCATGAGTGTGGATAATAATTCCATATTGATTTGGATAATTAATTTAATATAAGCGCAAATATTGGACATTATAAAATAAAAATAAAAAACTAGAGTAAGAATTTATAATTCGACTATATGTCCCTACGGGACGGCGCGATGGTAAGACAGGGTGTTGCTTGTAGAATGGGCTGGGTGTTGGACTTTCCGAGCCGCAAAAATCATTTTTTGCATTGCGGAAACCTCAGAAGTCCGGCCACGGATCCGTGCGAAGATGTATTAAAACTAAAACATGTATGTGTTTACTAAAAATTCTAGATCTACCTTAGATCTAGAAGGTGAGATCATTACCCTCGATGCGATGCCCTTCGCAAATCCCTCTCGTCCAAAAGCTTCGCCGGAACTCAAGAGCGTCAAGTGCACACTCCTCTATTGGTATCCACACAAACAATAGGTGGAGAAAAGCAATATTGAGTGTGCTAGCACTCCTTAGATGCTCACGGCAAGATAAGGAAGAAGAGGGAGAGAACTTGAGAGGATGATCCAAGGAAGAAGATGAAGTTAGTGTGTAACTCACAAAATGAATTCCACCAGCCACAATAAGGCTTGGGAGGTTACATGCATGCATGTAATTCCAATGGCTCTTGGTCTTCCTCATAAAGTGGCACCACATGATAAGTCAATGATGATGTGGAGCATCATCATTGGCCGACCATGCCAAGTCATCATCATGATATGACATTTGGTCAAGTCAAACTTGATATTTCATCTTCCTCTCAAGTCAAGTCAAACTTGACCTCTTATCTCTCATGGTTGATCAAATCTAACCACTTGACTCAAGTCAATTTAATTTAATGAATCTCTATTCATTAATTTAAATTGATTTGATGAATCAAATCTAAATTAGACTCATTCAACACTTGAATCAAATTGAGTCCAACTCAATTAGTCTAATTAGGATTACTCTTAATCCAATTTGGTTCATCCCATGAACCTAATCCTCATGGTTCATCATATGAACCTAATCTCCATCTAATTGTCCTTATGTGTGTGACCCTATAGGTTCTTGTAACGTTGGCAATGTCCCTAAACTGATTTAGGAACATAAGCAATGAGCAGTATCTAGCAACACATCATTGCTACCCAAGTTACAAGAATGTTGAGCTCCAACATCACCTTTGTGACTACTAATTGTGACTCTCACAATATGTGACAATGTCCCTCTATCCTTGACATCTATTGATCAATCGAGGCATAGACCGTGTCATCCTCAGTACAATCTATATCTTGAACTCCAAGTAGACTTACTCTAATCAAATGAGCTCAATATCTCATATTGACTCATTTGGGCATGACCATGCACTTCGTGGTCTCACTCTATCAAGAATATCGATGTCACTCCCGTCATATAGGAGGGATAGATCTCATCTACATCACTCACATCCCTCCGCATAATTTGTTACATACCCAGTAATCGCCTTTATAGTCCACCCATTTACGGGTGACGTTTGTAAAGTATGCAACTCCTTATGGGGAACCATGGTGACTTGGTCTAAGGACTAATAGTCATACTAATAGCCACATGAGAAAGTATATGACACTCATATAACGATCCATGATACTTTCTCATGGCGGGTCATTCAGTATACATTCTCCAATGCATACCCATGTGTCAACTTGATATCTCATATCCATGACTTGTGAGATCAAGTCATCGTGTTGACCTACATGCTAGTCTCTACGCATTAACATTGTCCCTGAATGTTAATACTTGACTAGGAATGATTAAGAGTAGTGTGTTCTCTATATCATCTCATTATCGATTCAACCAATCGATTGATATAGATAAGAACCTACTACTCAAGGACATTATTATATTTAGTTATTTGACACCAATACAAGTAAATATAATAACCATGCCTTTATAAATAGGAATATGATACAATAAAGTCCATACAACAATCATCACATGATTGACTCTAGGGCTTTCACTAACAATCTCCCATTAGCACTAGTGTCAATCACCGTAGTATCTAATACCCAATGACCTAGTGTGACCATCATGCTTTTTCTGTGCCAAAGCCTTGGTCAAGGGATCTGTAATATTAGCCTCTGTGGGTACTCTGTAAATCTTTACATCTCCTCTATCGATAATCTCTCGAATGAGATGGAATCACCGATATATTCGGCCTCTGTTGTAGAATTAGCAACTGTGTCCTGCTTGGAACTCTTCCAGCTCACAGCGCTACCATTCAAGCAAAACACGAACTCTGACTGCGATCTATAATCATCCTGGTCAGTTTGAAAGCTGACATCGCTGTAACCCTTTACAGCTAGCTCCTCATCGCCTTCAAACATCAAGAAATATTCTTTAGTCCTTCTCAAGTACTTAAGAATATTCTTGACTGCTATCCAGTGACACTCACCTGGATCTAACTGGTACCTACTCGTCATGCTCAAAACATACGAGACATCAGGACGAGTACACAGCATGACGTACATGATAGATCCTATAGCAGATGCGTAAGGGATCTTATCCATGCGGTCTCTCTCCTCTCTAGAAGAGGGATTTTGAGTCTTCGAAAGACTCACACCATGTGACATCGGTAGAAGTCCCTTCTTGGAATTCTGCAGGGCAAACCGTAGTAATACCGTGTCAATGTATGTACTCTGACTTAGGCCAAGTAATCTCTTAGATCTATCTCTATAGATCTTGATGCCTAGAATACAGGCTGCTTCACCTAAGTCCTTCATTGAGAAGCACGTCCCCAGCCAAGTCTTCACATACTGTAGCGAAGGGATGTCATTCCCAATGAGTAGTATGTCATCCACATACAATACAAGGAAGACAACTGTGTTCCCATTAACCCTCTTGTAGACATAGGGTTCATCTTCATTCTTGATGAAAGCAAACTGTTTGATCGCATCATCGAATCGAAGATTCCAGCTCCAAGAGGCTTGCTTTAGCTCATAAATGGACCTTTGCTTTAATCGCTTGTATACTTTTCCAGTATGCTGTGGATCTTCAAAACCCTCAGGTTGTGTCATGTACACATCCTCGAGTAAGTTTCCATTCAGAAACACAGTTTTGACATCCATCTGCCAGATCTCATAATCGTGGTATGCTGCAATAGCAAGCAAGATCCAAATGGACTTAAACATCTCCACTGGTGAAAAGGTTTCATCATAGTCAATACCATGAATTTGCTTGAAATCTTTAGCCACCAATCGGCCCTTATAGGTATGCGTAAGTTCATCCATGTCAGTCTTTCTCCTAAAGATCCACTTACACCCAATGGGTTTGACCCCTTCAGGTGGATCAACCAAAGTCCATACTTGGTTGGTGTACATGGATTCCATCTCGGATCTCATGGCCTCTAGCCATTTCTCAGAATCTGGACTCATCACAGCTTCCTGATAGGAGATAGGCTCATTCTCAATGAGCATAACGTCATCATGGTCAGACAAGAGAAATGAGTATCTCTCAGACTGACGATGTACCCTATCAGACCTGCGAAGAGGTAGGTCTACATGAACAGATGGTTGTTCCACAACTCTTTGTGCAACAATCTCATCAGCCACAACACTTTGTGGTTCCTGTTCAACCTCCATCAAAGTCTCAGTGTTATGGTCCTTATCTTGAATTTCTTCAAGATCGAACGTACTCCCACTAGTTTTTCTAGAAACAAAATCCCTTTCTAGAAAAACTCCAGTCTTTGCCACAAATACTTTGTGCTGACTGACAATGTAGAAGTAATATTCCTTTGTATCCTTGGGATATCCAACAAAATAGCACCTATCGGATTTGGGTCCCAGTTTGTTTGAGACTTGACGTCGAACGTAAGCCTTATAACCCCAAATCCTCATGAAAGACATCTTGGAATTTCTCCATGTCCATATCGTATATGATGTCTTTATTACAGCCTTGGATGGTATACGGTTAAGGGTAAAGGCTGCTGTGTCTAGAGCATATCCCCAAAAGGATATAGGAAGATCTGTGTGACTCATCATAGATCGTACCATATCTAATAGGGTACGATTTCTCCTTTCAGATACACCATTCCACTGTGGTATTCTAGGAGGAGTGAGTTGGGATAGAATCCCACACTCAGCTAGATAGTCACGAAACTCATGGCTAAGGTATTCACCACCTCGATCTGATCGAAGTATCTTAATACTCTTGTCAAGCTGATTTTGTACTTCATTCTTGAATTCTTTGAACTTTTCAAAGGATTCTGATTTATGTGTCATAAGATACACATAACCATATCAGTAAATGTAATGAAGTACTTGTAACCACCTCTAGCAACAACATTGAAAGAGTCACATACATCACTATGTATAAGTCCTAACAAGTCTGTTGCTCTTTCGTTGTGTCCACTAAAGGGAGTCTTGGTCATCTTGCCTAAAAGGCAAGACTCACATATCTCATATGATTCAAAATCAAATGAGTCTAGCAGCCCATCCTTATGGAGCTGAGATAAGCGACTCTCATTTATGTGACCTAAGCGACAATGCCAGAGATAGGTTTGGTTCAACTCATTTGACTTGAACCTTTTGGTACTTATGTTATAGATAGGGCTCTCTAAGTCTAGAAAGTAGAGTCCATTACTTAGAGGTGCACTACAATAGAACATATCATTTAAATAAACTGAACAACATTTGTTCTTTATTATAAATGTAAATCCTTTCTTGTCCAAACAAAAAACCGAAATTATGTTCTTTGTCAAAGCAGACACATAACAACATTCATCTAATTCTAGTACAAGCTCAGAGGGCAGAGATAGATCATAAGTTCCTACAGCAACAACAACAACTCTTGCTCCATTGCCTACTCGTAGGTCCACCTTGCCCTTTGTCAATGCCCTGTTATTTCTCAGCGCCTGCACATTGGTACAAATGTGAGATGCACATCTGATATCTAATACCCATGATGAAGAAATAGATAGATTGACTTCTATAACATTTTTACCTGAAGTAGAAGTCTCACTTCTCTTCTTCTTAAGATCTTCCAAGTATGCCTTGCAGTTGCGCTTCCAGTGTCCAGCTTCCTTGCAGTGGAAGCAAGCCCCTTCCTTGGCCACCCCTCCTTCGGGTTTAAGTTCCTTGCCTTTGCCCTTGGCTTGGGACTTTCCCTTACCTTTAGGCTTACCTTTGCCTTTCTTCTTTTGCGCCATCAAAATGGTGTCAGATTTTCCCTTCTTAAGGTTAAGCTCAGCAGTTCTCAACATGCTGAGCATCTCAGGCAGTGGCTTATTAATTTCATTCATGTTATAATTCATGACAAATTGATTGTAGGCTTGTGGCAAAGATTGCAAGATCAGGTCAGTGGCCAGCTCTTGGCCAAGTGGGAATCCCAGCCTTTGTAGGTTTTCTACGTACCCAATCATCTTGAGTACATATGGATCTACGAGAGTCCCATCTTGCATTTTGGACCCAAACAATGCCTTAGAGACTTCATATATCTCATGTCTTGCTTGTCCTTGATATAGTTGACGAAGATGTTCAATCATATCATAAGCATTCATGAACTCGTGTTGCTTCTGAAGCTCAGAGTTCATGGTCGCGAGCATTAGACATGACACATCTAATGCATCATCTTGATGCTTCTTGTAAGCATCTTTGTCAACTCGCGAGGCAGTGGCAGGAGGTACCTCCGGAATGGGCTGCTCCAGGACGTACAACTTCATTTCTTGGGTGAGAATAATTCTCAGGTTCCTGTACCAGTCTAGGAAATTTATTTCATTGAGCTTGTCCTTCTCAAGGACAGAACGTAGAGAGAGAGTATTCGTGTTTGTCGACATAGTAATCTACAATATACAATGCAGAGAATTAATATCATATTCCTTTTATCATTTAATTAGGCCTTTAATCAAATGATGCTCCCACTGAATTATAGGAATTTTGTAGAATCGAGTTATGGATGTGGTCAAACCACATTACTAGATTCATACAAACTAGCTATAATTCTTGCGGGACAAGATCCACATCATACTAAGCCTTGAGTTAGCTTTGGCTAAATCACCTAAGAGTTAGTATGATCGGTGGGTAACATATTACCGATTACATCTCTATGCAACTCTTGTTTATAGGATCAAGACCCACATTTACAAAAGACCTTGAGTTAGTTTTGGCTAAATCGCCCAAGATTTAGTGTAAATGCGATCTTATCCTATCTTTCCAACGATTGGAATATACCTATAGTTTTACTCGATCCAATTGAGTTAACTAGTTTTACTCAATCTAATTAAGCTTACTCTAACCCAAGCCGTGATAGGCGAGACCAAGATTGTCCCTCTGCACCCTACCAAGATAATATGCGTTGCTCTGCTTTGGCAGATTCAACAACTACAAATGATCAAGGTAGTGATAGGTATCAAGGACTTGGTAGGCATTTACGAGTTGATTCGATTAAGATCTAATCTAATCGTAATGTGTATCATATACACATTAAGACCTTTATTATCCTATATTAGCATGCATCACATACATACAAGCATTATTCTAGCATGCATCATATACATACAAGAAAAATATCCTAGCATGCATCATATACATACAAGCATTATTCTACTAGCATGCATCACATACATACAAGCAAAATCAAATATATATATATATATATATATATATATATATATATATATAAAATTAACTGTGATGTGGTCATGACCCTACTACGATCTTCTCAAGCCAATGAGAAGATCGGACGGTCAACCTAAGGCTAACGACTTCTCCAAGCGTTTCCTTTAACCGCCATGTGTCGTCGGCACCCTTCTCGTAACTTCGTCTACAAGTGAGCTTTCCACTGCTCCATTTTGTACATTACAAATATGAAACTCGAGTTATATTCGAATCTAAAACTATTTACAACTAGAATTTCAAAGGAAGAGGTACGACGCGTAGGTCGCATACACTATACAACACGCACAACCACAAAAATGGTATACAGGCCGTATTATGAATTATAACACATCATAATCCAATCAAATTGGGGTCATTGGGCCATGACAATCACAGAATTATACATAATTCTAAATTATGTATTTTTACAGAAAATTTCTATAATTTTTCCTTTTTTTTTTGCAATTTTATGAGTCACCTCTCCGTAACGGTTCCGCTAAGCGGTTTTCGAGCGCGATCACGGGACAAGGCCCCTTTCAGGGATAGGGGCAGCGCCCCTACTCGTAAAATAAACTTTGTGAGTGTCCCTACTACGATCTTACAACGACTTAAGTCGCTGTCCCAAAAACCTAAAGCGAGAACTCGCCGTTTCGGAGAGTTTTTCTCGATAGTTGAAGCCTACAAGTGTCCAAACACTCATTGCTTCGACTCTTCGAGAAAAATATCCAAAAATTCTATAAAAATAGGAAATTTACAGAAACATAAAAATATGTAATTTTTATATCTAATAGAAAAACTACAAAAATGAAACACATACATGCTTCGCACGTGGCTCTGATACCACTGTTAGACTTTCCGAGTTGCAAAAACCGTTTTTTGCGTTGCGGAAACCCCGGAAGTCCGGCCACGGATCCGTGTGAAGATGTATTAAAACTAAAACATGTATGTGTTTACTAAAAACCCTAGATCTACCTTAGATCTAGAAGGTGAGATCATTACCCTCGATGCGACGTCCTTCGTAAATCCCACTCGTCTAAAAGCTTCGTCGGAACTCAAGAGCATCAAGTGCACACTCCTCTATTGGTATCCACACAAACAATAGATGGAGAAAAGCAATCTTGAGTGTGCTAGCACTCCTTAGATGCTCACGGCAAGATAAGGAAGAAGAGGGAGAGAACTTGAGAGGATGATCCAAGGAAGAAGATGAAGTTAGTGTGTAACTCACAAAATGAATTCCACCATCAAATGGAGTAAAGTGACCGACCACAATAAGGCTTGGGAGGTTACATGCATGCATGTAACTCCAATGGCTCTTGGTCTCCCTCATGAGGTGGCACCACATGATAAGTCAATGAGCATCATCATTGGCCGGCCATGCCAAGTCATCATCATGACATGACATTTGGTCAAGTCAAACTTGACCTTTCATCTTCCTCTCAAGTCAAGTCAAACTTGATCTCTTATCTCCCATGGTTGATCAAATCTAACCACTTGACTCAAGTCAATTTAATTTAATGAATCTCTATTCATTAATTTAAATTGATTTGATGAATCAAATCTAAATTAGACTCATTCAACACTTGGATCAAATTGAGTCCAACTCAATTAGTCTAATTAGGATTACTTTTAATCCAATTTGGTTCATCCCATGAACCTAATCCTCATGGTTCATCATATGAACCTAATCTCTATCTAATTGCCCTTATGTGTGTGACCCTATAGGTTCTTGTAACATTGGCAATGTCCCTAAACCAATTTAGGAACATAAGCAATGAGCGGTATCTAGCAACACATCATTGCTACCCAAGTTACAAGAATGTTGAGCTCCAACATCACCTTTGTGACTACTAATTGTGACTCTCACAATATGTGACAATGTCCCTCTATCCTTGACATCTAGATTGATCAATCGAGGCATAGACTGTGTCATCCTCGGTACAATCTATATCTTGAACTCCAAGTAGACTCACTCTAATCAAATGAGCTCAATATCTCATATTGACTCATTTAGGCATGACCATGCACTTCGTGGTCTCACTCTATCAAGAATATCGATGTCACTCCCGTTATATAGGAGGGATAGATCTCATCTACATCACTCACATCCCTCCGCATAATTTGTTACATACCCAGTAATCGCCTTTATAGTCTATCCATTTACGGGTGACGTTTGACGAAGCCAAAGTATACAACTCCTTATGTAGGGAACCATGGTGACTTCAGGTCTAAGGACTAATAGTTATACTAATAGCCACATGAGAAAGTATATGACACTCATATAACGATCCATGATACTTTCTCATGGCGGGTCATTCAATATACATTCTTCAATGCATACCCATGTGTCAATTTGATATCTCATATCCATGACTTGTGAGATCAAGTCATCGTGTTGACCTACATGCTAGTCTCTACGCATTAATATTGTCCCTGAATGTTAATACTTGACTAGGAATGATTAAGAGTAGTGTTCTCTATATCATCTCATTATCGATTCAACCAATCGATTGATATAGATAAGAACCTACTACTCAAGGACATTATTATATTTAGTTATTTGACACCAATACAAGTAAATATAATAACCATGCCTTTATAAATAAGAATATGATACAATAAAGTCCATACAACAATCATCACATGATTGACTCTAGGGCTTTCACTAACACTAGGTTCGATGCCGGATGAGGGGTCTAAAATCCCCTCTGGTTTCAGATGAACTCAGTGTCCTAGGACGGGTGACAAGGGACTTCTAGTTGGACAGGTTCCCAACTTTTACCGATAATTTGACTATATAAGAGAGGCCAATTGGAATATCTTTATCAAAATATGTACATTCAATTTACAACCATATAAATTCATACCACATAACATCACATAAGAAAAGGCTAAATATATTGCCCCATAAATATAGTACAGCGGTGTAACATCTCACAAATTAATACGATTCAATATAACTCTCTATTCAAATAAGTCCGACTCTGAATTTCAAAAAAATTTAGGTAGACGATCCTAAGCCGGGTGTGAATCGAGAGTTTTTTTTCTCGATCGAAGTACGTCTTTGACGTTGGACCTGCGGACAGTGTGACTACGCCATCAGACTTAGCTCCTGAGCCGCGAGTACTTCCCTGATTTATCTTAATGATCAATAGCAATCTCGACAAGAGATTAATTAGTATCTCGTAAAGATCCGTGGGGTTGGGTCGACTATCTCCAGCCTGGACACCTGAAAAATGATAAACAAGATAACATAACATCAGGAGAAAAATCAGCACCTTGAAAGATCATCTTGCATTTGGTGATCCAGATTAAGCACAGCCAATTGACCTCCGCGACCATCGACGACCATCGAACGTCGACCATCACCGAAGTTGATCGTCAGCCGCTATCGATGCTAATCGTCGACTATCGATCGTCGTTGTCGCCAATCACCAACCACCGCCGCTGGTTATCACATCAATTATTGATACAGTTGTCGTAGTTGTTAGTGGTCGCTCACTGCCATCTCACTAGGCAACGAAGACAATCGTCTCGATCGACACGATCATAAACAAATATATTTCGGAGTAAACAGAGTTTTAATAATTGAACTAGGGTAATACGGTAAAATATTATTAAATTAGATTATACTTTAAAACCTCCAAACAAATAAATTTTTATTGCATTATTTCGGATTACACCAAACTTATGTTTTATTTTCCGTAACCTTAATTATGTGATTACCTAGCTAATAATCACATATTCAAGATTATGTATAATAACTTGAACCAAATATATTCTAAAAATGTAAATGCATAGAATCGAGTTGAATGGTATAAAAAATATATGTGATATTCGAATTCGATTGAAATTCAAAAATATAAATAAATTAAATGACTTTATTCGAGTTCGTTTCAAAATAAAATCCGAGCTCAAAATTCAGCTTGAATTGTTTGAATTTTAATTCGAACAGAATCGAATTATAGTTCAAAATCACTTAAATTTGAGCTCGGTTCTAGTTATTCAAATCTATTTCCCTCATAAGTAACTCGTAAATAATCCAACAAAATATTATTGACTCGAATTCAGCTAAAAAAATTTATCGAACATATTCTAATTCAACTCAAATTTGATAATTTCGAATTCAAATTAAATATTTTTTTTAGCCGACTCGTAAAAACTCACGAATATGTTTGATTTGTTTGCACATCATATTGGATGTGTGTCTATTTTCTTTTCGGATGAAAAATCTTTTCGAACAATATCACTAAATAGATTTAAGCTCTCGTATATTTGTAGGATTAGAGGTGCAAATGGATCGAGCTTGTTTGCTAATTTTTTGAGTTGGCTCGGATAATATTTGATTTGTATTTGAAATTATTGAATTCGAGTTCAAGCATGTTTAACAATTTTTTCAAGTCAAATTTGAACTCGTAATATTTTATTTGATTGTTCATGAGTATCTCACCAAACAAACTAGAATTGAACTATATTTACTTATTTCATAATTTTGATATAAATATACTCAAATTAAGGTTTGAATAATTCAAATTGAAATTAAATTTAAGTCATTTCGAACTCTATTATAATTCTGTTCAAATCAAATTAAGTGTGAATAAATCAAGTCGAATTAGAGTTTGAATGACATTTCGAACCTAGCTTGAGTCATAATCATTTATATTTTTAAATTTTAAATCAAATTCGAATATCATATATATTTTTCAAACTCGAATTTAAATATTAATATTTTCAGGTCTCGCTCATCATTAGAATAAGCAACTAGATATAATACACTTCTAATACTAAAAGATAGTAATTAATCACATATCTTTATAAACAAAAATTTAATATAAACACATTAAAATTAAGTATTTTCAGTAACTTAATTTATTAGCGGTATTTAATTAAAACAACATTTGGTTATAAATAAATTTACTATTAATTATAATTTACTAGTTAATTAAATAATGAGATGGTATCTATTTATAATATAACATAAACTTTAGTTAAATTTAAAATTCTCTTTTATTCGTGAGATAAAAAGAAAAAAATGAGAGTATTTTTTTATATGACTTACATAGTCACCAGAGCCGGCCCTGGACAGGGGCAGCTGGGGCCTCCGTCCAGGGCCCAATCAAAATTTTTTAAGGATATAAAGAAAAGGGGCCTATTTTTTTGAGAAATTTTTTTTTTATCTATAAAAAGACCCATTTTTTTCCTTCGCTCAGGGCCCAAAAACATCGAGGACTGACTCTGATAGTCACATCTCCAAATCTTTGATACGACTATTTTTAAAATGAAGATCCGATCTTATGAAAAAATTTTCATTAGACATTAGAGTAAAAATTAAAGTAGTGTAGACGAAATCAATGGGTGATCCAACTGTGCAAATAGTTCATACTCGAGGCTTAAACTTGAAAATTTTCATGGAGCGATCCTCAAAAAGATCGAACTCTTGTTGTATATAAAATCACTCTAGTTTTTTATCACCATACTATGTCTTAGGGTGTATTTTTTATTTTATTTGCAAAAGGTTGGAATCCGTCAACTTAGTGTCCTTATCGATTTGTTCCACGATCATTATGAGAAAAGTAAATCACAAAGTATTCTATATATTTTTTATTTTATTGTTATCATAGACGGACTCATGGGTCTCTCATTTTTTAAAAATTATCATTGTACTTTTAAAAATTTAATTAATGAAATAAATTTATTTTACAAAAATAAAAATCTACGAAACCTTGAAATTAAAAATCACACAACTCTCTTTCCAATATTTTTTAGCCGATAACCTCTTGTCCTATTCTTTAAAAATAAAAAAAAAATCTTCTCTTTTAGATTGTGATTTATGAAGGTATCGTATTTTTCCTTACTTTTCTCTCCTTTTGGCCTTTCGATTTTAACATTTTGAAAACATATATCGTATTTATTTGTTGTTCTTTATGTATTAATTGTTATTTTGGTAATTTTGAGTTTTCAGCTATTTTGATAATAGGAATCTTAAATCTTTTTTATTGTTTTGGAGTGTAGGAATATGTTGAATATTTGTTAATTTTATCATTTAGATTCTAAGTATTTTTATTTCTCAATATATGTCTTTATTTTTTTTACAGGACTATGTTAAAATATTTTTTTAATAAAATCAAATATTCAAGAATCACTATATTATGAAAAAAAAGAATATTGATCAGTAAAATTTTTGTTGAAAAAAAACTCAAGAATCTTTAATAAATTTCATAGTCGAAAGAAAGTATTATCTAAGATGTCATGTCAATTCCGTAAGCATAAATTTAAAATTAGAGATTTCAATAACAAATCAATAAATATGGGACCACCACATTAACAATCCCCTACGACAGTCTCACGCTTAAAAAAGAGAGGTAAATTAGAAAGTGTTTGCACAGACAATCTCAATTTCTTTAGTTTGCCACTTTGTTTAATAGAAAAATCTTGTAAATTCACTGTCGCTGGGATCAAATTGTGGATGCTTGAGAGTCAAACTGAACACTTTGTTGCTGCACTGACCCCCAAGCCCAGGGCGATAACAAAATAAGAAGATTTATTCCATATGGATTTGATTGGTTGGAATATAAGGATGTTGTATTTTGAATATATTGTATATTTTTAAGGAGTGTGGGGATCAAAGAGGCGATGATAAATTGATTAGCAAATTTTTATGAATTGGACCCCTAAATAAAATTTCTGAGTTCACCCTTGATTACTATGTGATAACATCACATAATATTCATCTAATAAGCGAATAAATTTTGTTCTCTCGGGATGATTTTTTAGCTAGAACAACGTAGATACTACTATACATGAATAGAGATCGGATCTCATCATAGGATTTAAAACTTTCACTCGGACTCAGAAATCCTCCGCTGTTTCTGACCAGTGGGTCAAGAAAAATAACTCCCCTCTAATTTATCTTCCTTCAATATCACCGAAGGACTGATAATGAGAGATATTGGGGTGAACGTAATAGTCTTTTCTTACAAATAAGTGAATAAATTTTGGAACTAAAGACAAGTTTTGGTAAATTCAGAAAATAGCAAGGGCTTTTGACAATTTATCCTTTGAATTCACCGTTGAAAGCGTCGGACCGCGACGCTATACGTGGCATTCATCGCAATGGTCTTATCCACCTCGAGATTCGCGAAAAGCTGATGGACGAGGTTAAATCAAACGTTGCAGTGTGATAAACACACCCCCCTCTGCCGTCACCTCGCTATTCGAGCTGGAGTGGGCGGAATGGGCGTAGAAAACCGGAGGGCGGCGTGAACGTATCACCGCTTTCGGTTGCTTTTCAAGGGCTCAGGGGTAATCTCACTCCGACTTCCACTTCCACTCCCAGGTGCGCTCTTCGCTGGCTCGTACTGAGCGGCTTCGAATCACCGCAAAAACCCTAAGAACCTCGCCGGTGCGTGGGAGAAGAGAAGAAGAAACGCAGATGGCCGGGGTTGGGGCGTCAGATTCTAGTGGGATGGATGAAGATACGGCGGCGACTGCCGCGGCTGGGAGTCCGGAGATCGATACTTCGGCGCCGTTCGAGTCGGTGAAGGAGGTGGTGGATCGTTTCGGTGGGAGTGCCGACTGGAAGTTGCAGCTCAAGGAGATCTTTTTCCCAGGGGTAAGTTTTGGCTTCTTTTTTTTTTTTTTCTTTCTCCCCTTCCTTTGTACTTAATTCGGTTGTTCTTCCTTGCGCGAAGAAGTACATACTATTTAATTTGGTCATTTTGTCTTCTTCTTGTTAATGTTTTTTTATTGTCTCTCTTTACTGCCCACTTGTTAGCTCTGTTAAGGAAAGTTCCGGTGAAGATCTCTGGTGGAAAAGAGATGGGATTTTCTATTTTACTGTTGGCTTGGTTGGTCCGCGGTCAACATTGTTTGTTGACCCAGTACGGTCCAGTAATCCCTTTCAAGGGTTTTCTTTTGCGGGGATTTTGTGCCTTTTTTGAAAGTGCTGACGGTTGGGAGTTGTTCTGTGAGTTTTTCATTTCAAGAAGAATCCTAGAGGTCACAATGCTTTGGAGTACGCTACCGTGGAAGTTCAGAGTTCAGAGAGGGAGAGTTCTTTCTTATGGAAAGGAATTTTTAAGGTATGAGCAGCAAGGAGCACTTGATGGGAAATCTAGAGGGGATGGTAGTAGACGACAAACTTTAATCTTAACTGTCATTAAGCGGTATCAAAGTGTAGGTTGTCTGTGTAATAGTGGTGCATCTAGGTTTTATAGAATTTAACACTCTTTCACTAGGAACACTTGAGATGAGAAACCTAGAGAGGATGGTAACCAGACAAGAAACTTATGTATCTATCCTATTTGGTTTGATTCAATGAATGAGTTTTTCGTTGTTTCAACATTAACAAGTTTTGTTAAAAGGATCTTAATTGGTATAATAGTCTAGGTTGTCTGTCTAAGAGCATTGCATCTAGGTTTTGTAGTGGGTGTAACACTCAATCGATGAAACATACTTATTAGTTATAAATGATAATGGTTGATACTAATATAAAAGTATCCTCATCTATATTTGTTTGGGTTGTTATGTCATTGAACAATCATATCAAGCCAAGACATTCTCCATCTACAACAAATGCATGGTAGTCCACTGTGTTTGAGTGCTCCTCCAAATCCAAATAGACTATCTCTTCATCCTCCTATGATGTTGCATAAAATGTTTCCTTAACCTTATTCTGATTTTCATCCTCCTCCATGAGCTCATGTGGAATTTCCTTTTTGTCCCAATATGCATTATTAATGTCAAATTATCAAGTTGTAGACAACAATAACGCTTATTATATAGAAACAATTTGAATGTACTTCCCCAAAATTGAAAAAATAAAGGCATATAACGACTCAATAGATTTCAAGAGCATGAAGGAGTGTTTGTTTGTGAAATTAAACCCATATAAGCCTATGTAGCACCGACAAAACTACTATATGAATCTAGATATGCTTAAATTTGGAAAATAAAGACATACTAACTCAAAATGTTCTAAGGAGTATTAAGGAGTGTGTGTTTGAAAAGTAAGATTAGTATAGGCCATTGTAATAGTTTTGGCAAAATTGATACTTGAGTTTGGACTTGCCTAAAATTTGAAAATGATGGCATATATCGATTCAATAGGTTCCAAAGAGTACAGGGATCATCAATGGAGGTCGACCAACTTATGTAGTGGCTTTTGCAAAATGTTATATGGACCTAGATTTGTCCAAAGTTGGAAATAAATGCATGTGCCGATTCAATGGGTTTCAACGAGTATGGAGTGTGTATTTGTAGACTTGTATATACTCATGTAAAAGCTGTGGCTAAACAATTATATGGACATAGATTTGTCTAATATTGGTAAATAAATGTCTATAACAATTTAACAAGTTCCAATAAGTATGTAGGGCTTTTTTTGCAAATTAACTCATATAACAAACAATAACAATAACAGTCAAGCCTTATCCCATTAAGTGGAAAAAATTAACTTATATTGCAAGTTATACAGACCTTGACATGCCAAAGTTGGAAAAGGAAGACATATACAGACTTAACATGTTCCAAGCAGCACAATTGAGGATTATCTCTGGATTTAGACGATTATAATCCCATGTAGCAGTTTTGGCAAAATTACTAAATGGACCTAGACATGCTTAAAGTTGAAAAACAAAGGCATATGCTAACTCAACAAATTCAACAAGTTTCAAGGAGCTTGAAAGAGTTGGACCTAGACTTGCAAAAGCATACAATGACTCAATGAGTATCAAGGAGCGCCGAGTGTAGGATTAAGATAATGCTAGAGGAGAGATGAATAAGCTTATAATATTTTTACAAGATGATAGCAAATTAACAACTAAAATAGAGTAATAACATGGCGGAAAATAAAAATACAAGTATAATGCATTAGAAATTAAATAAATAAATACAGATAGAGACGTCAATTTAATGTGGTTCACAACCCCTTCTGTCATACATCAAAATATAAGTTCAATCATGTTGTGCTATCTGCACAAATAATCTCTCCCTTTTTGATGTTTGACAACATCTTTAAAGATAAACAAAGCAATATGCAACATATGCATTATATGCAAGAATGCAATAAGAATACAATTTTTAAGTTCTCTCCCCTTTTTCAAGGTTTTAAATTTTCTCCAAGTATAACTTTACTCTCCCCTAAATAAAACTTGTTTCTCCCTCTGAATAAATTAGTAACATAAAATCTTCTTCTTCTCTTCCCCTGAATAAATAACTTAAAATGTTCTTCTTCTCTCCTTTTTACTCTCCCCTTTCTCTCTTATTTAAAACTTTAAACTTTTTCTTTTCTCCCCCTTTAACATACATCAAAACGGGGGCAATATTAAGAGAAAAATAAAATATTTACTTTCCAAAATTAATTTTCACAAATTTTGTAAAAGTGTTTTCAAAATTCTTGCCAAATGTTTGAAGAAAACTTTTAAGAATTTGATTTTTTTTTCAAAATACTTTTCAAAAACAACACCCTTTATAAGAAGAATTTTTTATTAACTTTGTAAAAAATATATTTTGTAATATAATAATTTTCAACCAGCTTTCATTTTAATGAAAAATATTTTTTTGCAAAATAAACATTTTTAATAAGTTTTCAAAAAGAGAAAATGAGTTCTTAAGTTTTCAAAATTTGAGATTTCTCCATCTCCGGAAAGGTTCCAATAAAGGAGAAAATATTGAGGGCTTATTTGGGACCGATCCACTTGACGGTTCAATACGCCATGGAATAGCAACTCAAAAGGTTGTGAACCACGTTAAATCAATGTGTCTTGTGGTTGTGCATTTAATTTATTTCCGTTGTGCTATTACTTTGTTTATTGTCAATTTACTATCATATTGTAAAAAGTAAAATGTTATTTATCCCCTTTAGCATTATCTCGGGGCAAAACGTGATGCGCTCATCCCAAGCATCCCTCATCGTCGGTGCCACAGCTAGATGAAGGAAGATAAATCACGAGGGGTATTTTTGCCCAACCAAGAATTGGCACAGCGGGAGGGTAGGCACCCTGAAAAGCTTTGTAGCTCTCAGAGATGGACCCTTTAGCAGTATCTCGATCCTACACCAAGAAGGTCTTATTTTTGAAATTAGACCAATATAAGCTCATGTAACTATTCTAACAAAATGCTACATGGACTTAGAAAACTAAAAAAATTGTGCAACCTAGTGTGAGTATAGAATGGTCACAGACAATCTAACCTCATGCTTCTGCATGAATGACAAACAACCCAATACAAATTTATATAATTTGGAAAACAAATGAAAACACAAATATTAGGGGAAGGTTTATAGTGTAAATCAGAGAAAAAAGGGGAGAAGGGGAGAGGACCACCAATGGTCCAGCTTGGGGAGACGAAATGACATTAGCAGAGAGATGAAACAGCAGTTACATGGAAATGAAACGATACTATTTAGGTGGGATTCGTATGGGTTTGGGCGACGTGTCTACTGTTGAAGCTTTTGTTCTGTTTTTTTGGGCGAACGGATGAGGTCACAACAGTTTATGCAGGTTTAGAGGTGCAAATATGGTAGAATATATCGAATGAGGTGCCCTTTTGATGAAAAATTAAAAAGAGGTTGCCCTTTAATGTTTCGTTAAAAAGGACCCCTTGTTGAATTTTTCCTATATATATAACAAAAGCTGAATTGCATATTGATGAGATAAAAACAAATAGATGTTTTGTTGTGAAATAGGAAAACTATGTAGGACAAGGAAGACGAGAAATTCAAGCCTTTGCACAATCTATAAACGGAAGTGGGATTTTAATTTAATAAATCTCTTTTTGTTTTTGGATAGAAAGGCAGATTTTTGGTAGAAATAAGTCTTTGTTCATATCAGCACTCTTATTGAATGCTTATATCCAAGTATGCTCCTTCAGAAACCCAACTGCTTTGAGGATGTCGAGGTCATGAGAGTGGAGGAACAGACAGCTGAACTAGAGAAAAATCTCATCCTGAAAGAAAGGGAAACACTAGATGTCTTGAAAGAGCTTGAAACGACAAAAAATATTGTGGATGGCTTAAAATTGAGGCTACAGGAAGAAACACCAGAAACATATAATATTTCATCTATGAGTTTTGATCATGTAGAAGTGCATCGTGGATCGGAAATTTGTGGGTCCATCGACCCTAAGACTGTATCCGAAGGAATGAGCCAATATGAAAAACAGATGTTATTGAACCTGAAGAAGACCAAGGCAAACTTGAACAGGTCATCCAATTATTTATGTGGCATTCAAACTTCTGTCAAAATGCTGAAAGTGAAGATAGGAGAGGAAAAGGATTTACTTGAGAAAACCCGAGAGAAGCTGGCTTCAAATTCTGCTTTGGTTTCATCACTGGAGGAAGAACTTAATCAGACAGCTGCGAGATTGAAAAAGGCTAAAGATCTGCAAAGTATGAGATCTGAAGAACCCTGTAATATTTTGCAGGTGATCAAACAAAAGAACTTGGAAATAGAACAGTTCTCGAAGTCAATAGAAGCTGCTAAGGTTGAATTTGCCAATCTGACATCTGAGATTGCACAGAAAAAGTGTAGCATCAAGACAGCCGAAGCCCGACAGCTTGCAGCTAAGAAGATCGAAGCAGCAGCGAAAGCAGCTGAAGCTGTAGCTCTTGCCCACACAAAAGGTTTAATGATCAGTAATAATTCAATCAAAGAGCTCGAGAATTCACATGGCACAACCATTTCAATTGAGGAGTATCTCACCCTAACAGGTAAAGCTCTAGAAGCAGATGAAATATCCAGACAGAAAATAGAAACCATCATGGTTCAAGTAGAGGAGGCAAACAGAGCTAGATCAGAAGCAATGATGAAAGTTGAGGATGCAACTGCCGAGGCAAAAAAATATAAGAAGGCGCTTGAAGACGCACTGAAGCGAGTAGAGGTCGCCAACAGAGGGAAGCTTGCTGTTGAGGATGCACTACGGAGATGGCGATCTGAGAATGGTCAGAAGCGGCGCAGTGGTGTACAAAACACAACAAAATTCAAGAATTCTGCAGCACACCAAAGGAAGGATGCATGCGTGCGTGACCTGAATGGCTCAACCTTGGTTACTGAGGCAACAAGCTACAGTCCAAGGCCGCCGGCATTGTCGATCGGGCAGATACTGAGCATGAAGCTGATCGGTCCAGAATTACCCGAAGAGCACGAGATCAGAATCAGGGAAAAAGAAAATGAAAAGCCCAAGGTTTCATTGGCTCTAATGCTGAACAGAAGGGATGAATTTCTAACTTCCCCAGAAA
Organism: Wurfbainia villosa; assembly: GCA_025175895.1. Classification (NCBI taxonomy): domain Eukaryota; kingdom Viridiplantae; phylum Streptophyta; class Magnoliopsida; order Zingiberales; family Zingiberaceae; genus Wurfbainia; species Wurfbainia villosa. The sequence goes on from JAKLTH010000203.1 coordinate 435,071, forward strand.
GTAAAGAAGGATCTGCACAGAAGCAGTTTTCAGTGAAGAGGAAGAAGCTCGGCTTCGTCGGGATCCTGTGGGCAAAACAGAGCAAAAAGAACAAAAGAAGATACCATCTCGGAACAAAAGCAAGCTAACTTTTGATGGGACGATCTCTCTATCGCCTTTGCGACATGATTTCTCAAGTAGGTGAGAAAAAATATATGTAACATTGTAGTTACCACGTCGTTTTTGTATATAATGATTGTTAGTCAATGAAGCTGTGTAGCTTCCAGACTTTAGGTGGTTGTGAGAAAGACTGCTACGTCTAGTACTAGGGGAAAGAGTTTTCTGCATAAGAATGCCATGATGTTGAAAGTAGGAGGGTCTATTTTTTTTTTATTAGCATTTGATATTTAAGCTTTTGATTCGATTAATCTTGAGAATAGGTAGTTATGTTCCATGAATCTCTAATGGAGTATTAAGTAATCTTTAGGTGAGATATATTTCATCGATTGTTAGGGTAAATTAGGAAGTGTTCGTGTCGTCAATTTTAGCTGTTGTAGCATTTTTGGTTTTGTCATTTCATTTGAAAAAAAAATTATAAATGTGATATGATTGAAGATTAAATCATGAATATTTGTGAGCCGAGCTGAATGTTCTATCACTGTATTGTAGCCCAAGGCAGAGCCTAATTTTATCAGTCTCATTCATGTACAAGTGTGGTAGTTCATTATTTTCTAATAATTTGGCCTTTTGAGTTAAGTGGTTAATTAATCAATTTGGGCTCTCAGAGTTTGGCTCAGTCGGTAAGTGTATGAGAGTGAATTGTAAAAGTCCGAGGTTCGATCTCCATCAGGACGTCCCTTATCTATGCATTTTTCAATATAAATTTTTGATTTATCTCTCTTAAAAATGTACTAATGTAATTGTACTATATTTTTTTAATTAATCAACTTTGTATAAAAGCTTGTGATTCGAACTTGGTCTCCACGGGGATGGTATGGTTATTAAGCGGTGCTTGTAGAAGTGGCATAGATCGATTTTGAAGGAGATCTAAATTCCTATTCTGGATTCAAATGATTTCCATATATCTTGGTCACCACATCAAAATTCATAGGATCTTTTGTGATTTATCTTTCTTACAATAATTGTGGGATAGATCGATAGAGACTGCTAGATTGACGGTTCCGATCTTTTACAGAGCTGTGATTCGAACTTTATTTTGTGATAAATATTGAATTACACGCACTTAGATAGCCTAAACTTTTATTAGTTACATTATATATAATTGTAGTACTCTCTTTCAAGTAGCTCTAAAATTTATTATAGAAATTCTTATCACACATAATTCAAATTTAGACACTATTATTAGACTACACTTGGATTTATTTTATGAAATAACAAATTTTAAGGTTATATGCATTATAATTTGATTATTATAGTAAAATTTTATTAGTTCTTGCATATCTTTAGGGTCATAATTCTATGTAGAGGAAATGTTGACCGCTAGAGGGGGGTGAATAACGGCGTGCTAGTTGTGAGATGGAAATCGTTCGCGTTCGTCTACAAATCTTGTTAGCACAGCGGAAATAAAACAAATAGCAATAACGAAATACGACAAACACAATTCACAACACAAGCATATAACGTGGTTCGTAATCGAACGGTTCCTACTCCACGGATCGAGCTCTAAAGAGCTCTAGTGATGCACACGCAATCACTAATCACAAATAACTCCTTCTCGGAACAATCCGGAGGTGGAGAAATCTCGTACAAGTTATCTTACAACAGTAAGAAATAATACAAGCAAGATACAATACAAATACAAAAGACAAGTAAAGAAAACTTTACAACACTTTGCTTTTGATTGCTTGAATGTTTGGTTGCTTGACTTGCACTTGGAGACCCTGATTTGCAGCAACAAATCACCCCAAAAGCTCTCAAGAACCAGTGCTAAAATTCCTCCCGTCGAGCTCATCTTATCCTTCCGCGCGATCTAGATTTTCGCCTGGCAGTCGACTATGGAGCGTTCTGTGTTCGCGGTCGAAAAACCCCGTCCAGCAGTCGACTGCCATCCAAGGCGCCGATCGCCATCACCGATCGATCCAATGATCACCGATCGCCAAGGCATTTTCACCCTTAACCGGTCGAACTCTAGTCGACTCAGCAAATGAATCGCCATATTGTCCGATCGTCAACCTCAAATATGAGGTTTTAACCTCAAGTATAGTTCCCCCATACTTGATAGACCACCCTTAGTCTAGACCTAAGTCTTATAGTCACCTCCATCAGCCTCACACCTCTCGGATCCCTCCAAGTCATCCATGACTTGTTCATCCATTGCGCTAGCCTTCAGGTGCTTCCATCGGCTATGTCATGTTAACGATGTTTACACCGCCAAGGCACATTGGACTTACGCTGCCAAGACTCCGTTTGGACTTTATGTCACCAACCATTGGACTTATACTGCCAAGACTCCTGCTTGGACTTTACGCCGCCAATATCAAACCCTTGGATTTCTCAAATGCCAAGACTCAAGCTTGGACTTTTCCTTGTCAACCCATGTTGGACTTTCCATGTCAAGACTCATGCTTGGACTTTTCCTTGCCAAGATCCATGCTTGGACTTTACATGTCGAGTACTCAAGATTTGGACTTTCCATGACATGATCAACCCCAGTCAACCATCAAAATCCCCCTCGAGTCAAACTCGAGTCTGGTCAATCATGACCTGGGTCGATTGTACTAACAATTTCTCTAAAACATTATCAAACATCAATGTCAAACCTCCATGTCTAACACTTCAATGTCAGACATCAAAACATACTACTTCTATGTCAAACATCAAAACATCACTCGAGTCAAACTCGAGTCCGGTCAATCGTGACATGGACCGATTGCACCAACATTCTATATTTTGCCTCTACATTTAGCCTTACTAGTGCTGTTGGTTTCTTATTCTTTTAGGAAATAAAATATCTTCTATTTTTACGAGAACTTCCTCAATTTTATCAAATACCTTCAACAACAACAACAAAGCCTTATCCCACTAGGTGGGGTCGGCTATATGGATCCTTCTACGCTATTGGACTCTATCCCCTACTATATCATCATCTATATTTAAATAAATTTTATCTTGTTTTATTGTTGCTAACTAAGTATTTTTTGGTCTTCCTCTTCCTCGTTTAATGTGTATATTTGGTATAGTTTCACATCGCCTAACTGGAGCATTTATTGGTCATCTAAGTACATGTCCGTACCACCTTAAACGTGTTTCTCGGAGCTTTCCTCCAATAGATGCAACACCAACTTTTTCTTTAATGTTCTCATTTCTTATTCTGTCCATCCTCGTATGTCCACACATCCACCTTAACATTCTCATCTCTGCAACTCTCATCTTTTGCTCATATGCTCGAGTCGTAGCCCAACATTCAGCTCCATATAACATAGCAGGTTTAATTGCCGTTTTGTAGAATTTCCCTTTAAGTTTTAGAGGCACTTTACGATCACATAAAATACCCGATGCTTTCCTCCATTTCAACCATCCTGCTTGTATTCTATGTAAGACATCTCTCTCAATCCCTCCATCATCTTGCAAAAATGATCCTAAATATTTAAAGCTCTCAATTCTAAACAACTCATCATCTCCTATCTTAACACTTGTCTCATTACGTCTAATATTGCTAAATTTAAATTCCATATATTCTTCTTTACTTTACTAAGTTTAAAACCTTTCACTTCTAGTGTTTTCCGCCAAGATTCTAGTTTAACATTTACTTCTTCACGTGTCTCATTTACTAAAACAATATCATCTGCAAACAACATGCACCACGGTAATGTGTCTTGAATGTGTTCAGTGAGTTCAAGGTATATTTAATAATATACCTTATAATTTAATAATAATCTCAATCATAAAATTAGAGGCCTTTTCAAGGTATATTTTTTGAGTCTTCGTGGGAATGGTGTGGTGATTAAGATATGTCGATGTTCACAGAAATAGTATGAGTCGATTTCGGAGGTGGTCTAAATTTTTTTTCTGAATTCAGATGATCCTTATATATCTTGATTATCATGTTAAGATCTATATAATTCTATATGATTTATCTTTCTCACATGATTATGGAATAGATTGATAGAGATTATTAAATTGATGATTTTAAATTTTTTTTTTTAGAAGGTATATTTTTTCAAACAAATTGAGAGGCTAAATTCTTTGAATTTTAGTTGGCCACTGCAAATAAGAAAGAGAATTGTGAGTTCAACCAAAGGTTGAACTTTGGCGCTTTCAAATTAGATTTTATTGAAATTTTTTGAAAAAGATAGAAAAATAAAAACAAAGCAGAAAGTAGATTCTGCATCAAAACCTTAATTCATCTGGATCATCGACATTTTTTTATACGAATTAGAGGGTGGGCGTTTTTTTGTCCCCGCGGGGATGACGCGGTAGTAAGGTAGTGTGGTTGCTTTGGATACGAAGTGGGGTCGATTCCGGAGGGAGTCTAAAATCTCCCCTGGGCTCAGATGACCCCCCACTGCCTTGCCACCGTGTCAAGGGACATAGTCCCCCCGCGATTTACCTCCCTCTCGCCGCAGCCCTGGGACGGGTGGCAGGGGGCTGCTAGTTGGGCAGATTCCCAACTTTTTGGATAGAGAGTGGGCGATTGGATACTATATCACATCAATTATCTTTTGAAATTTGTTAATCTAATGACTCTTATTGATCTGTTTCATAGTTATTGTGAGAGAGATAAATTACGAAAGATTTTATAGACCGGTCAAGACACATGAAAGTCATTTGAATCCAAGAAAAAATTTTGAACTTTCTTTCGAAATCGATCTTTATTTTATCCGTAAATTTCGTCGTGTCTTACTAGATTAATTCGTGTGTATAACTGTCACGTTTATTCAAGTAAAGCGCCACCATCGGCTCGTTTGCCCTAGTCATTCAGCCCTTGCTTTAGTTCAGCTCGGTTCGGCAGTGAAGCATCTTGTAATCCACCAGTCTAATATGCATAAATTTGATGTGTTTTCTAGTGAGTGAGAAACCCTTCATTATATACTAAAATATAGACTTACGTCAGTAAGATAAAAGAAGTCGATATGTCCGAGTGGTTAAGGAGACAGACTTGAAATCTGTTGGGCTCTGCCCGCGCAGGTTCGAACCCTGCTGTCGACGTTTTTTTTTTCTCTCACTTTTTAGTCTTTCTCCACACCAATCACACGACGCAATCAAATAGAAAAGAATAACAAATTTGGGGGGGTCAACTCATGGCTCATCCTCGTTTTTAATCGAGCACCGGCTCGCGGGGGAGAAGAAGAAGATTTGTATAAATATTTAAGATTTGATTTTTAATTATGTTGTATGTATAGAATTTGTTTTGGTGATTTATCAAACAACCCAGTTGAAGTTTGGAATTACTAAAAAGCATTTCATACTTTCATATTTATCAAATAGCATATTTAATTTCCATTTTACCCTAAAACAAGCAGAAAGAATGTAGTCTTTGAAATTTGAATTTCCAGACACACCGCATGATAGTGGTGCAATCCCAGACTACAGTGGTGTGCTAGGATTGCAATACATCCGCAGACGGGATTAATAATCCCAACATCACGCTCGAATTTTCTTGGCGTGAGAGGGGTAAAATGGGAATTAAATGTGTTATTTGGTAAATATGGAAGTATGAGGCACTTTTTGGACAATTCCAAAATTCAACTGCGCTGTTTGATAAATTATCGATTTTTTTTAAAATGAGATAACAAAATAAGATATTGCAGGTGTTGAAATTGTCCGTATAAATACTTTTTGATTTATTTTAATGATCAAAAGAGTATATTTTGTTTATGAATTATTTAATATCATATTAGAAATCCGTGAAACCGGATTAATCGGGTCGAAAATACCTGATACTAATAATAAATAAATAAGATTTGTAATCCCTTCCTTTAGCTTCTTAAAATTCTCTAGGATGAGCACACTCAATCTCTCTTTCCATCTTAAACTTTGATTTGATCTCTGTGGATATCGATGAGTGAGCACACTCACATTCTTTGTGAGTTCTAATTCGACAGCCTCAATATTTGAATCCATAAATTTGTTTTTAACTCATCCTTAAGAGTTAATTCAAGGAGCATGATTGAACACTTGGCGGTCAGTTTTGGATGTTTTTCTATCAATTTTTCTTGTAAAAACTGAGATATTTCGGCGATTTATCAAATAGCATTTCTGAAGTTTAGAATTTTTTAAAAAACGTTCCATAGTTTTATATTTATCAAATAGCGTACTTAATTCTCTTTTTATCCTTCAGAAATAGTGCATTTAATTTCCGAACGTGGTATTGAGATTTAAATTTCCAACACCACAGTGGTGGTACTGGAATTGCAAATCCCAGCATCACAAATTCTCAGCATCACGTTCGGAAATTAAGTGCGCTATTTGATAAATATGAAAGTATGAGACGTTTTTTAAACAATTCTAAATTTCAGGAACACTGTTTGATAAATTGTCGGAGATATTTGCTTTATAATTATTTTATAACCGATGTTGATCATCAACGATAATAATCATGCTTTTTATTGTTGTTGTTTACAAGTCTAGACGCTTAAAAAACTGAAAATTAGCACTGATTTTCTGTTTTATTCAGAGAGACTTTCATCTTCTAAAACTCAAGTAGAAGGTCATTTTTAGTGACCCATTCGTTTGCTTGTTTCGTTAACCTGAATTATTTATCTCTTCAATGTACAACAGGCAACAATGGTTTTGAGATTGAGCTTCTTATTGTCCCACATAGATGACGTGATAGTTAAAGTACGATAGTATTTATAGATATGATATAGATCGATTTCGGAAGAGGTTTAAAATTTCTTTTTGAATTTAAATGATTCTTATGTATTTTGATCACCGCATTAAAGTTCATAAAATTCTCCGTAATTATAATAATCACGGGATAAGTCGGTAAGAGTAACCTTTTGCAGCGATTGAGCTTTTTATTCCTTACGAAATTAATCAGCTTAATTTTTACAAATGCCAGAAATCTCACAAAATTGGGTGAATTTGGTAAAGTCTTTGCTCTGGTTCTTTAGCACAATGGTGACAAGTGGTGCCTTACTTTAGTTTCATTGTCTCCTACTTTAGTTTCAATGTAAATAGATGAAGAGATTGAAAATGAAAGTAATACTAAAGAATAAAAACTTATGCAAACTCGGTGAGGAGTTTACTTCTCAGGCTACACACTATCTCAGTCAAAATGCGACTCGAAGTGAGATTCCAAATACTCTAGTGCTCTCGTGATCATTATGAGAGAGATAAATCACGAAGGATTCTATAGATTTTGACGTAGTGACTAAAACACATAAAGATCATCTGAATCCAATAAAGAGTTTTAGATCTCCTCCGAAATCGACCTATACCACTATTGTAAGCATTATCATGCCTTAGCCACCACATCATCCCGTGGGGACAAGTGAGATTCCAAACATGATATGCAAAGCCTATGCCGAACTATATTTTTCGGTGCAAGTAGTTCCTCCCGTGGCAATTTTTCTGTTTCCGAATGGTATTCAATTTTTGGATAACAAACCATCTCTTTTCCCCGTTGAGAGTCATGAGAATACGATCAAAGTTTCACATTAGTAAGATATGAAAAAGATGATATACTTATAAAATAAAAAGATATCTTCATTGAAATGAAATATTTTGAATATAATTCAAAAATAAAACCATGAGGATTTAAGTGGGGACAATATTATACTATTATAGAGATGTGAATTTTATTTACATCTTGATATCAGAGCTATGCTCCATGTCAAACCATGCACCTCGAACGAAAGAAGTGGAACTCTCATATTCAAAGGATCAAGAGAACTAAATATCAGATAAGAAATTTAGTTGGATCAGGAGAATCGGACAACTGATAAGAAGTCTAGTTGAATCAGGAGGACCAGATAATTGTCTGAAAGTTCTGGTGGATTGATGATCGGATATCAAATAAAAGAAGTTCTTTAAAGACGGATAAACTTGAAGGGTGACTCAATATAGTCTTTCATTTGAGAGGAAATTATTCGAAACATTGAAAATACAATTAAAATTCTACGTTGATAATACATGAAAAAGATCATGTGTTTATGAGATAAAAAAAATATCTCCATTAAAATAAAACCTTTTAAATATAACTCAAAAATAAAATCATGAAAATTTAAATTAAAATGGACAATATCATATTATTACGGAGATATAAAAATCTTATTTACACCAATATTTATTTCTTCAAAGCATGTTTCCTTTGGTGACTTTGTCGTACCTTGATAATTCATGCACCCTTTGCCATGATGTTGTTGCAGAGTTTTCACAAGAATGATGCGTTGGTTGAGACAGAGCGACATTTACGAAATGAATACGGATCGATTTTGAAGGAGGATCTAAAACTCCTCTTTGGATTTAGATGACCCTCTTTTGTTTTGGCCAATTACATCAAGGTCACAGACTTCCGTAATTTATTTTCCTCACAATGACTTTGGAACAGACCGATGAGAGCGATTAGATTGACGATTTCAACCTTTTACGAGATGAGGCTGCTACAGAAATCATTACCAAACTGGAAGAACCTGATACTGAGGTAGTAATGAATCGCCTCGATAAGTACTGTTATCTGATTGCGTTATCAGTTCAGGAAGAGGACAATCTTTTCAGTCATTCTCGTTGATATTCAGTTTAAGTTTTACTTTGTTGTCCATTGATCATGTTAGACATGAAACAATAGTGATTGCATTACTTCTAAAGCATAGGAATGATGGATCAATCGAAAAGATAAACAAAAAAAAATCATTAACCAACAGATTTCAAGTCTGAAGGTTTCAAGTAGAAGGCAGCGATCAGGAGTAAATTCAGAGTTGAATTCTGAAGAGTGTAGACAAAAACATTCCCTTGCCACTGTTCTGTCGAAATTGTTTCAGAAACACTTATCAAATAAAATATTGAAAATTGCAAGCTGAACACTGATCCAATGTCTTTGAAAAATTCCAGCTCGAGGTGATCGAGATGCTTCTGAAAGGATGCAACAAGCTGAAGAATCATGTCCAAAAGGTAAACTTGCTGATATTCTCAGACAATTGGTGAATCATAAATTCTCAAATTTACTTTTTCATTCTCAATCTCCTGTTCGATTTGAGTTGGATGAGTGTCTAAGTTACTGCACTTTTGATCTGTTTCAGTTTTAATCACTGTTTATCTCTTCAGTGTAAGAAACTTGTTTTCCAATATGGACCACTGATATTGCCCAATGCTGAGAAGTTGGTGATGAAAATCCATAAAAATCAGATATATATACGGTATGATTCGTAGAATAGATTTAATTTTATCAATTTCTACGGTAACAAAAGCGTAAATAAAATGAACAATAGCATAAATAAAGGAACTTGAGTGTAGCGGAGCGATCATCATTCAGTTTCCTTATGATCCAAGCCATCATTCCTACAAAAAAGCAAGTCTTTCTCAGAATGTCAATTCTTATGGGCCCATGCTCAATATATAGAGAACGAATCGGATTCATTATCGGTCCATCATTAATAACGGATCCGTGATCTAATGAATTATATATATTAAATTCCATTTCAAATAATCGAAATCTATAAATCAATAAATAGATCATTTAATCGGATTCGAGCAAATACGATACAATTGGACAATTACGATAATCACGTATAAATTCACATCCCACAGTTTCTTCATAAAGTCGCTGTTTGCGCCGCTATTCATGCTTGCAAGAACAATCGAAAACATGAGCTGGGATCTATTCTTGCTGGCGGTTGAGCCATCGACGTAAACGATCACGTCTGACAGGCACATCTTTGCTTTTTTACATAAATATGTTGTTCATATTTTTACTGAGCAAGATGTACATTCAAACAGTATACAAGTATCCGTTCAACAATGTTATGATAGTTTGAAATTAAGTCTTCGATCTCTTGTTGAAGGTATATATGCCTTATTTACATTTGGACAGCTTAAGACAATGGTTATTAACACTGCTGAAGTGATCACGTTGGAAATGAAAGGCGAATCCAAAATTTTATATCGGAGAGGTCACGTACTAAAATATAATAATATTAATTAAAATAAATAAATAAATAAAATTTTAACAATATTATATATCATAGTATTATAGTAAAAAAAAAATAATCACTTAAAATTAAGGGGCCCTTGATCCATTCTTGTTATCGATTGAAGAATTTTCTATTTTCTTGTCATTAAAAGGTAGTTCCGTGTGCGAAATTTTTATTAATATAAAATTCTGAAAAAGAATCTATTATATTCAGTCTTATTCTTTTGTAAGAATGATTATTTTTATGATTCAAATGTTGGAGTATGGAGAATACAATCAAAGTCCCACGTTGACAAAACATGGAAAAGATCATGTGCTTATAAGATCAAAAGATATCTCAATTGGTATGAGACTTTTTGGGTGAAGCCCAAAAACAAAACCATGAGGGCTTAGACCCAAAGTGACCAATATCATACTACAGTGGAGATATATACGGGATCTTATAAGCACTTACAATTGGTGCTTATAAGATTAAGAGAACCACATTAAGTCCTGGTGGGTTAAGGATTGGATGTCAAGCGGAGGAAGTCCTTCGAGAACATATAGGCTTGAGGGGGGCTCATTATGATCCTTCGTTTGAGAGGGGAATTGTTGGAGTGTGGAGAATACAATCAAAGTCCCACATTGACAAAACATGGAAAAGATCATGTGCTTATAAGATCAAAATATATCTCAATTTGTATGAGACTTTTTGGGTGAAGTCCAAAAATAAAACCATGAGGGCTTAGATCCAAAGTGGATAATATCACACTACAGTGGAGATATATACGAGATCTTATAAGTACTTACATCAAATCCATGATTTTTAAATCTTACGATAATAATTTTATCGTTGTACTAAAGTTCAATTCAGTATACGAAACTTTCGTCATTTGGGAAAAAAAAAATTGTGTTCACCTATTTAGCAACAGTTTAATGATTGAGCTTGTCCCCTGTTCAGTCCTTTCCACCAACAACATTCTGAAGATTATATTGGGCAATCCTTCATCATTGTTTTTGTTGAAAATGTGAATCAAAATGGATGAAAAAAAAAAAAAAGAAGAATCCGATGAAAATGTGGAATTGTCTTTTATTAAAACAAATTAAAGCAAGTGGATTGATTTATATTGAATAAATTAATGCAAATGTGAATGTTATCGAGTAAAATGCTCTCTTCTCTATGTGCATTTATAAGGGGGTGTACAAATCTATGGTCCAATTTGTACTAAAATTAATTGGCTTCTATGTGAGCGATAATTATTCCAAAAAAAAAAAAAATTAATCTTTGAGGTCATAAAGTTTTCAAAGTGTCTATTTTTCTATCGTGTTAATTTTTAATTGGATAAAAATATTATTCGTGATTTATCTTCCTTATAATAATTACGAGACTAATTGATAGAGACTGTCAGGATGACGGATTTCATCCTTTGCCTTAAAGAGATGACATATGATGAATGTTAAACGAGTTGAGATAAAAATTATCTACGCAGTGTACATTAACATGGGAGTACAGAGAAATCTTATATATATATATATATATATACGCGTGCTTATTTTTTCAATCCCAACAACAACAATATCCAATAATAATTTTTTTATTGGTTATCAAAATAAATTTGAAATGTCTGTGATGAACAATCCAACATTCCAAAGTTTTTCATTTTTTTTTTCTCTGATGTACTATAATTGAAAATCGAAATATTTGTCTTCACTAACATTTATATACAAATCAGGTCACCATACACCAATTCATGTATGATTACTAGAAGTAATTTTAATTCTTATAACTAAGAAAACAATGATCGTCGAATTAATAGTCTCCTCCGATTATACTTATCGATAAAAGAGATAAATCAAAATTAATTCTAGATGATAAATGTAAAGAAGAAGATCGATCGATAGTCCAGAATGATAAAACTCTCAGAAATCAATCTCTACTCACTTAAAAATTATTCCTTTATGTTTACTAACTGAGTTAACTCTGAAACCAACAATGCAACAATGGTCCATTCAAGCTTTTGAGGACCATCAAAGAGGGGACACCAATCTATTTTAAGTAAACTGTGATGATCACAGAGCCAATATTTGGGAGTCAACGATGCCGTAGAAACTCAATTTTTATAATTATTTCTATTTTATTATAATTCTGTAATTTATAAATTTTTTTTTTCCCCTTCGGTCGAGTAAATCAAAATTATATCCATAAAATAATAAGAGGATACACATCATATTTTGCCCACTAGAATACACAACAAAAGTAAGAACTCGATCCCTTTAAAACACTAGAGATCGATCCGATCATATCCAAACACACTCAATTGGCAATAACAATCCAATCCACAACACTAGAGATCATAACTATGTCGAGGTTAATTACCTTCCCTTCCCTTCTTCCCTGTAAGGTAAGCCATGGCTTTCATGGCTCATAAATTACAGGTTTTCGTTGTCCAGTAGTTGCAAGCTATGTATAGTTTAGGAGGCTCCTGCGGGTGCTGCCTGATGAGCTACCTCGGCGTCCAACGAGCCTTCACCGATGAACTTAGAATTGTCCGCCCTCGAAGGCTTGGCCGAATTGCCACCCCGCCGGTGCGACGTCGAAGCTGGTGACCGTCCGGCCGTCGCTGGTCGTCACCTGGAACGAGAGGCTCTGCCCGTCCAGGAACGAGTTGCTCTGCCAGTTTTGGCCCCAGTTGCGAGACATCGCTTGCCAGCCGCCCTTGGACCCCTTGATCGACACGGAGTGCACGTCGCCGGCTCCGGCCACGTTGGTGATCAGGATCAAGTTGAAGTAGGAATGGCCGTTGATGGTGAACCGTATTCCGCCCTTCTTCACGCAAGGCACCCTGTAGAGAAACGAACAGAGGAAAAAAACAGAGCGTTAGTGCTTGATTCCGGCGAGGGAAGTTAACGGCGAATGGAGTACCTGCGGAAGGAGACGGGAACGATGCCGGCGCGGTACTGCGCGATCTGGAGGAAAGCAGGCTGGGAGAGGTCGAAATGCGGGCGCGGGGGGTTGCACCAGCCGCCATCGTCGCTGGGGAGGTCGTAGGTTGGGGGGCAGAAGTTGGTAGCGGTGACGATGATGGAGCCGGGGAGGCACGACCGGGGGGCGTCGGTGCACTGCAACTGGTAGCAGGAGCCGCAGCTGAGCCCGTCGTTGAACAGCGCCGTGCTGAGCGCCGCCGTGTTGGTGCCGTAGCCCTGGCTGTAGAGGTTCCCGTAACCGCAAGCGCCTCCTGCATGCGAGCGAGCAATCCGATTAAAGTCAGCAAACCAAGAGCGAGTTCGCCGGAAACATTTCTTAAAACTGTGGAAATGGAGCTGACCCATGGTGCCGGAGGCGTCGCCGCCGCCGTAGAAGGTAGCGTGGGCTGATTCCCACCCGTAGGAGTCCGCAAAGGCGAAGCCGGATAAGAGAAAGAAGAAGTGGAGAAAGAGGAGAGCGCCGCAAGCCATCGGAGGAGAGAGAGCAGGGGAGCGAAGTGAAAACTGCTGTGGGTTGCGGAGTCGACTTGTGGTGAGGAAGGAGGAGGGAGAAGGCGGGGCATTTATAGGCTTGGCGGCCAACGGGCGGCGCGTCGTTGCGGTGGGGGCAAAGAGACAAACGAGTTTTGGGTGCTGGCCGGAGAGCGACGGCGGGCACATGGAACGGTGGCAGTTGAAGTACCAACCGCCGGGAGAGCGTGGGGTCCTCCACATGCGCTGCCATGGGACATGGAGCCTCGTCTCTTCCTTTCAATCTCTCTCCGTTCTCCACGTCGCAATCAATAACATGCCACTGTCTCTTAAGCTTGAGTATAAAAAAATGATATCGTTTACTTCAAACATCTACCAAAATCAAATTTATAACTACGTGAAAAAAAAATTCATGATCGATTGATTTATGTTCATATTAGTATCTGACAAAAAATCGACACCCACTTTTAATAGGAATTTATGAAGGACCATTTGATTCGTCTGATTGCAATCGTGTTCATTTACATCAACGTCAGTGCACAACAGAATATATAAGATGGTTTGGAATTCTAGTTTCTATTCTATGGTGATGTTCTAGTGATCTATCCTCACTGTGAACTTCTCCTTCTTGATCTGACATCGGAGATGGAGAAACCTCTTACAATGATGAACTTACAACCAAACAACAAAATATAAATGAAATATAAGACAAAGAAAGAAAATACTTTACAAGAAGTGAGTTTTGCTTGATGGCTTATTTGGTTGCTTTGGGATGACTTTTGAAAACCTGAAATGCAGTATCACTCCACCTCAAAATTATCCAAGAACTGTTGCTTCTTTCTTCCTCCGCGAGCTTCTTTTATAACTCCAACTCGAGCTGATTTTCGCCTGACAATTGACTGACCTTACACCCAATCGATTGTCCAGTTATCTGTTGTCTCACAATGAATTAATCCACGTTGGATTATGTCTGACCAATCGACTATCCCGACCAAGCAGTTGACTGTCATGAGCCACCAGTCGACTACGAACCCTTCTATATCCTATCCACTTAAGGCCAATCGACTGCCCATCCATGACAGTTGATTGCTAGTGGTCAGTCGACTGGTGCAAGCCATGAGTCGACTGCCAAAGCTACAGGTCAACAGTTAAGCCTCAGTCAACTACTTGAGTTAACTAAATCTCTCGAGTGCCGAACACTCGACCAGTCGATTGATAAACTTCAAAAGTGAGGTTTAATCCAAATATGATCCCCTCATACTTGTTACTCACACTAAGCCTAGACCTAAACCATCAAGTCACCTCCATCAACCTCATGCCCTCAGGGTCTATCCGAGTCCTCCACGACTCCTTCATCTTTCGTGCTAGCCTTCAAGTGCTTCCATCGACTTCGTCATGCCATCGATTACTTTTAGTCTAGACCTAAGCCTTCAAGTCACTTTCATCAGCCTCAAGCCCTTGGTTTGAGTCCACGATTCCTCACACTTGACACTGGCCTTCAAGTGCTTCCGTCGGCGTCGTTATGCTAACGGATCTACCTTTTCTAAGTCTCCAAACTTGAACTTTCACCACCAAAATTACACATTTAGACTTACGTAACCAATGCTATATCCTCAAACTTTTCCTTTGCTAAGTATCCATACTTGGACTTCTGTCACTAAGACTACACCCTTAGACTTACACGACCAAGGCTACACTCTTGGACTTTTCCATTGCCAAATATCCATACTTGAACTTCTCTATGCCAAGTGTCCAACTTGGACTTCTCCATTCCAAGTGTCCAACTTGGACTTCTCCATGCTAAGTTTTCAAACTTGGATTTCCTCTCGAGTCTCACTTGAACTTGTTCAACCTTTAACCTGAGATCGATTGCTCCAA
Organism: Wurfbainia villosa; assembly: GCA_025175895.1. Taxonomy (NCBI): domain Eukaryota; kingdom Viridiplantae; phylum Streptophyta; class Magnoliopsida; order Zingiberales; family Zingiberaceae; genus Wurfbainia; species Wurfbainia villosa. Next base: position 450,456 of record JAKLTH010000203.1, read on the forward strand.
CAATCTCCCCCATATGACTTTGGATATTTCAACCGTCCACTAGTCATATGGTCAACATATAGTCAAACCATATTGTCAATCTATTGTCAAATATCAAAATCCTATTCAAGTCTCACTCGAATCTGGTCAATCGTGACTTGGGTCGATTGCGCTAATAATCTTTCCCTTTTTGATGTTTAACAATACCTTTAAATTAGGTTGACAATACCTCTAAGTTAGACTAACCCATAAGCCCAACTATACATTTTCTTATGTCAAAGTATAATGAAGGTTTACTTAACTTAAACCCTCATTTCTTCCTCTTTGGCATACATCAAAAAGCCTACCAAGGTTTTTTATGTCTCATCTTCCAATGAGATTCTTCATTCTCCCCCTTAGTCCAAAATCATCTTGGATGCCTTCACTCTTCTTAGTGATAAAACTCTTATCACTAAATGAGAGGCAATCCTTCATACTCCCTCATTAAAAAAAAACATCCATCATCTCTTGATGGATAAACTCCCCCTAAAGCTAGACTTACTCCCCTTGACCATTGCACCAACAATGCCCTTGGAAAGTTCCTAAGCCTATAGGAAACCTAAACCATAAAAAATAAGGGTTAAAGTTCAAACTTGAACTTTTACCTCCCTTAATAGTTGATTCTTTACCCTGAATAACTCTCCTATCCATTTTCGATGAATATCTCACCCTTCCAATGCTTCTCTAAGGAAATCATAGGATTAGAAGTGATTAGGGTATTTAAGGGTGCTAATAATGAGATAAACAAAACTTATTCAGCCAAAATCATCATCGACAGTTAACTGTATCAACAACCAATCAACTGCCACTACCACCAGTCGACTGCCGTCTGATTTTCCAGAAATCATACCTTCAGAAATGAGATTTGAGAATACATAAGTAATTATATGTTATTCGAAAAATCTTGAAACTTCATGCATACAATACTTATGTCAAATAAAATGAGTGAAAATAGTTTTATATTAAAATATCCATTAATTTAAAGTATTGATACAAAATTCAAAATCATTGAAATTTTCAATGTTTTTATCTAATTTTGTGTCAATCTTCTCAATAGTGGTTATTATCAAAAGATGGACTTTACCAAAGTTTTTTCAAAATCTTAATTTCAATTATGGCATATGAGATAGATGTACATGACTTGTACATTAGCTTTCCTCATTATTTATGATTATGATTTAATGAGTTCTAAGTTCATATTGATGTACCATTACAAGCATATGAACTTAACTCATGTCCTAACATTTCACATGTGTCTAAGTTGCATCAATACACACACATATCATCTTATAATCCTTGTGAGATGTTGGTTTTGGTTTTCCCTAAATCTAAGGGTTCATGCATTATATCTAGACATATCCATTTGATTCATTTATCTAGGACATCAAATAATATCATTTGTCTTTAATTTCAATTTTGATTAACCTAAATGCATAAATTATGATCACGACATAAATTGATTGTATAATTTAAAATATTTTCTCATGATTCATGATGTCATGATATAATATAGAATTAAACTTAAGCATTATCATGACATTAATCACTCTAAGTACTATCATGACATTTTAAATGATCATATAAAACATGATGTCATGACATGTCATATGACAAACAAAACATGACAAAAATATAAAATACAAAGGTTTAGAAATTCCTAAATTTTAACCCTAATTGTCATTTTCTAAAATTATACCCAAATTGCTATAATGAATAAACCTCCCAAGTGTGTTAAAACCCAAAAATGACAAACTATTGACTCTAACCTAATTGTGTCAATTATAATTAATTTTTCATCTTTTATTAAATCCATTAGCACATCCTAAATTCCTTTAGGATTAATTTCTAAACTCATTTCCAAGGTATTACATTATCTTGAGAATGTTCTAAAGTGTCAACTATACCAGTGTTAGGTTAACTATCCATCCATTTAAGGTTGACACACCCTAAACTCATTTAGTGTGAAGAGATCATGCTCTTAGGAACCCAAAACCTATTGAACCTCCTTGGATTTATAAGGTATTCACTAAGAATGACTTCCCTAGATACCTTCCTAATGACCCTCCTAGGCTTGGAAGTCTTGGTCATTTTGGTCTTCTTAAGGTTAACCCTAAGGATTGCTTCCCTTGTAATCTTGTTAGTGACTTTCCTAGGTTTCTTTGAAATCTTAGTCACTAGACACCTATCACGGTTAACTCTAGGGATGACTTCCCTTGTGACCTTAATATTTCTAGACCTAGAACTAGTTCCATAACTATATAGAACACTATGGTAAGAGGGCTTGATTTCTTTAAACTTAGGCTTGTGATCCAAACCTTTCTTGTCCTTAGAAGGTTTGAGCCTCCTAAAACCTAAGTTGTGACCATTTGACCTTTTGATCATGTTTTTCATCCTAATAAGGGTCTTCTCCATTTTCTCAAACTTTGACCTCAAAACTTGATTTTTTATCTCTAACTTATCCAATTTTGATTTTCCATTATATGATTGGATATTTTTCTTCTTTCTAGGCATATATCTACCCTTCTTAGAGTTAATGAGCTAGGTTGTTATCCTTAAGTGGGGTAGTCTTAGAGCTAATCTTAGGCCTAAATTCATGAGATTTAGCTCTAAATAATAAGTCTTACCATTAGCATGCTTTTTATCATGAACAATTGCAAGTAAATTATTAACATGCTTTTCATCATTTATAATTGAAATGACATGATTAAAAGTAACCTTAGGTTTTGCCATATGAGCTCCTCCTACACTTAAGCTCTCAACCTTGTCTATAGTTAGGTGCCTCCCTCTTGGACATTGGCTTCAGTAATGATCTTTTTGTTGGCACTGGAAGCACGTTATGTGCTCCTTGCTCTTGCAAATTAAGGCTCAAGACTCCTTCACCTTCTCCTTGATCTTTGGTATCATTTTAGTCTTTTCCTTAATTAATTTAGGATACTTATTCTTGTAGTATTTCATTTCCTTACACTCAAAGAAAATTATATGATTTTTTATGTTTAGAAATTGCATTTGAGTTACCTTCCATGGTGGTTGTAAGAGGGTCCGAAGATGGTCTTCATTGTTGCCAGAGTTAGAGGTCTCCTCTTGCTCTTGGTCCGGTGTTGGTTGTCTCTTCTCCCCCTCAATCCTAGAGGTGGAGGGTTCTTCAATCTCTTGGACTTTAGATGTTGAGCATCTCTCAACTTCTGAAGCTTCAAGCTCTTGAGATGATAAGCTTGCTTCCTCTTCCTTTGATTCTTTCTTATCGTCTTGGGCCGGTGAAGGCTTCTCATAACGCTCGATCGATTTTCTCCATAATTCTTTAGCATCATAGAATTCTCCTAGGCTATACAATAAATCCTTAGGTATTGAAGTAGCTAACATTAACATTACATTTTTATTCATTTTGAATTTCTGATTTTTCTCCTCGGTCCACTTCTTCTTCTTGAGAACTTTTCCTTTTTTGTCCTCGGGGGATCAAAACCATCTACAATACTAAATCAATTTTCAATCTCATTCATTAAAAAATATTCCATTCTATCTTTCCAATAAGAGAAATCTTTGCCGTCGAAGGTAGGTGGACCTTGTGTGTTGTAGCCCAATCCATCATTGAGCAACTCCATTATCCTCTACTCTTCTAGTGCTTACTCTTTTAGCGATTAGTCCTTGAAGAACTAGTTCCTACTCCATGCACAAGCACACATGCACAAGACAATGATTTTTACGTGGTTCAGAATCCTAGTTCATACTCCATGACGGTGCTCTAGTGATCTATCCTTACTATGAACTTCTCCTTCTCAGTATGACACCGAAGGTGAAGAAATCTCTTACAATGATGAGCTTATAACCAAACAACAAGATATAAATGAAATACAAGATAAAAAAATAAAAACACTTTAAACGAAGTGAGCTTTGTTTGAGGTCTTGTTTGGTTGCTTTGGATGACTTTTAAAGACTTGAAATGCAGCAACACTTCGCCTCAAAATCACCCAAGAACTGCTGCTTCTTTCTTCCTCCGTGAGCTTCTTTAATAACTCCAGCTCAGGTTGATTTTCTCCTGGCAGTCGATTGACTTACCCTCAGTCGACTGTCCAGTTATTCGTTGTCTCACAACGGATTAATCTATGTCAGATTTTTCTCGACCAATCGACTATCACGACCCAACAGTCGACTGTCATAGCCATCAGTCGATTACCATGAGCTACCAGTCGACTATGAACCCGTCTGTGCCTTGTCCACTTAAGGTTAGTCGACTGTCCATTCATGACAATCGACTGGTGTAAGCCACCAGTCCACTGCCAAAGCTGCAGGTCAACAGTCATGCTAACGAGTCTACCTTTGCCAAGTCTCTAAACTTGACTTTCACTGTCAAGATTACACACTTGGATTTACGTGACCAAGACTATACCCTTGGACTTTTCCTTTGCCAAGTATCAATATTTGGACTTTTGCTGCCAAAACTATATCCTTGGACTTATACGATCAAGACTACATCCTTAGACTTTTTCGTTGCCAAGTATTCATACTTAGACTCCTCTATGCCAAGTGTCCAATTTGGACTTCTCCATGCCAAGTATCCAACTTGGACTTCTCCATGCTAAATCTCCAAACTTGGACTTTCTTTCGAGTCTCACTCGAGCTTGGTCAACCTTCGATCTGAGGCTGATTACTCCAATAATCTTCTCATAACAATCTCCTTCATATGACTTTGGATATCTCAATCATCCACTAGTCATATGGTTAGATCATATTGTCAATCTATTGTCAAACATCAAAACTCTATTCAAGTTCCACTCAAGTATGGTCAATTATGACCTAGGCCGATTGTAACAACATGATTAACCCTTACTTTATAGATGTAATTTTAACCATCTAACTTTGTCTGTAGAGATGAATAAAATATTAATTAAATCAAATTAATCATGTACATCCAAAATTCAAGGTTAATTTAGATTTAAAAAAAATTGATTATTTAATTCAATTTCAATTTTAGAATTTAAAAATTAATTAAATAGGATATATTATGGATAATCAATATGATTGATATCCTCAAAAATTATTTAGTCGACTGTTCAATTTAACTATAACTATTAGACGAAAAAAAAAAGAGTTGTTCAATTAAATTATTCAATTGAAAAATTAAATAAAAAATTAATTAGTTGAATGCTGAATAAATAAAATTTAGATTTGAAAATAATATGTCTAATAATCAGCTGATATGAAATTTGATTTATTCAATTTTCGAGAGAATTAATCAATGTTTTATTGGTTCACTTTATTCCATTTTCAAGTTCAATCGATTCAATTCATTGTAAAATTATTATTTATTACAATAATATAGCAACTAATTAATAATTATTATATTTATATCTACAATATTACAATTTTTTATGGTGAATTTGATCATATTCAAAAAAATTTGTTCCAGTTTGAACATTTTTACCAAATTAATAAAAAAAAATTATATAAATTTTTTTTAATCAAATTGAATTATTTTATTTCCACACGTTTTTTTTTTAAAAAAAATAATTTTAAGAATTAAAAATACCCTTTTAATTTTTGCCCTAAAGTAATCAGGGCTCCAACGTACCCATGTGATGAAGATAACATTATAATCGTTTTGATTGCCGATGGATGGTATCTCAGTGATGGTTTAAACTTGGCTATCAATACAACTAAAAAGATAGAAACAGACAAAAATAAAAATAAAATAAAAATAAAAATTGATATTTGATTGGATAGTTTATGTGCCTTATCAGAATGGGCAAAACCTTCCCCATCGATACAAATTCTTCTGTTGAGAAAAGAGGCTACAAAACATTAAATTTGTAGTCCAACATTTCATGTCACCAGCACATGGCTTCTCCTTTTTCTCCCCTCCTCACATGGAATGGAATTAGAGATCAAAATGCTAATGGACTCTTAACCCCTTGCCTGTGCTTAATGAAATATGACATCGTTCCATCCTTCGACCGACACGACACGACGAAGAAGTCAGATGAAGACGAAGGGTATAAAAGGGCATTTGAGTTTAGCCAACTCTTTTGCCTTCCTCTTCAGTCCCTGTTCCTCCACGAGCACACACAGTTTTGTTGTGGTCCAGTCTCCACCGTTTGCTTCCCACAGTAAAAACAATCAATCAATTGAGAAAAAGAGCCACATGTGGATTTCTTATCTCCCTTAATTAAATTGTCCCACTAAATTTGCACTTTACCTCACGATCATACCCACGAATCGAGAATCGTTAGATTTGATTGGCCTTTTACAAATGAAGCGTGCAAAAGAAACCTGCACTTCTCATCTTTTTTTCTAGAGCTGCAAATGAATGAAACTTCTGTTAGTAAGTACACTCATTTATGTATATATAAATGTTCAATTAAATGAACAAATTTAAATAATTTATTAGATTAAATGTAAAAAATGTTTATCAATAGAGGTTGTGAACTATTCATGAAAGATAATCATAAACAATACTGATGAAAAAATTTGTAAACTAAATGCATCAATAATAAATAAACAAAGATGCTCTCAAAATTAACAAAGAAACTTAAAATATCGAGATCACTAATCAACTAAATAAATTTAAAAATATAAATATTTTAAACAATCTTAAATTGAAAGCTTAATAAGAACTCAACTCTAGCAACCATTTCGATAGTTTAGTTCATTTTAGCCACGGTTTGACTTGTCTCACTTACCTTATTAAGAAAACTTGAACAACACAAAGTTTAGTTGAAGTTGGATCATTTTAGCCTCTACGTGACTGTGCAAGTTCCAGCCAAGCCTAGCTCGACATTTACATTCTTCATGTGCTTTGGGAGCAGCAAGGGGCCAAGCATCAAATCAGTGCCCTCCGTGAGTTCACCTCACATGCAGTGGTGTGCCGAGGGATCAATTCTTGTACACAAATTGCATGAATTCAATGCTGGTGAGAAGAGATTTGGGTGCATGTGGGTTTTTTCCTGCAAATCTTGTCCTGATGATAGCCGAAAGGGAAAGGGCAGGGGATTGGATTTGGGTGGACCAGGAATTAAATCGAAGCTTGCGGTCGAAAGGGGAGGTTTTGGGACATAGTCATGTGCACCTCCCCTTCAATGGAGAGCTTGAAGCTAATGCGTAGCTAACCATGTGGGGGTGGCCCAGGGGTACATCCTCTCTGCTTGGTGACTTGCAAGGTTAGGAGGGAGATCATACAACTCGTCGGGGGTGCATTAAATAGTTCTTTAGATTTCTCTTGGTGGAAAGCATTGGAAGTAGTGAATGAAATGAAAATGCAGCAATGATTTAGTTGAACATATTGAAACTTGCACAAGTGATTCTAACTCTGTAAGAACCCAAGTACGGTTTGAGTTATCAGTTAAACTTGAGATCCACTGACTACTGCACCTGAAAAGAAAAATGATTGATTTGTCACAAGAAATAGGGAAGTTCACAGTTTCCTACTTTCAATTTTTTTTTTCCAGATAGGAATGTACAGACTAATTCCACTCTTGCAAGTGGAAAAAGTGATGAAATAATCATTAACCAGAAAAAAAGTACCATGCAAGTATTCTATAAGTATATAACTCCATTTGAAGGAATTAACTTGTGCTTCTCGACTACATAAATATAATTGTCATCAGCTTTTATACTAAGATGTTGAGTAGTTAACAGTCAGCCCAGGTAAACTTATAAAAGTTACTTTTTTCAGAAACAAAGAATGGAGCATCGACAAAAAATTATAACAATTCAAAACATGAAATTTGCATACCAAGAGTGCAAGTGGTAAGAACACAGCAGCTGAGAATGCCTTCTTTAGTAGTTTGATGAGAATAAACGCTATAACTGATAGCTCTCAAATGGTTTCTGCTTGTGCTCAAAACTCAACTTCTCTAGGTTAGTCAATCTGCCAATGCATCTGGGAAGTACCTCAATGCCAACTTCAGAAAGTTCAAGTTGACACAAATTAGCCAGTTTTCAATCTAGTTAAAACATCATCAGGTAAAACACCACCTAAACTTTTATATAAAAACTGCAATGTCAAGTTTTCATTAGAAGAGTGGGGTTCATTTGTCTTCTTGCTACTTGTCACATATAACTGGCGAATTTTACCTTAGTCCTTATACATCTTCACATCTGACGAGGAAGAGCATTCTCCATTTGACATATACTTGGATACATCATATAGCAAGTCATGAATTGTGAATGTCCCATCCCACGATCTGTCAAAAATTGATAACATCTGCAACTCGTGGAAGTAATTACAACCAACAGTTTCCAGACTTTGACCATCCTCATGCTGAATGTAACCTTGTGCCATCCACAATCTGACTAACTCATATTGGTCAAACTTATATCCCCTTGGAAACAGAGAACAGTAGAGGAAACATGGTTTCAAATAAGTGGGCAATAGATAGTAGTTCAACTGAAGAGCTGGAGAAATGTCAGTTTCAGTTTCTTGTAATTTCCACAATTCACTCTCCAAAACATCTGTCCATATCTGCCTATCCATTTGATAGCCAAGAAGGCTTCCAAGAGTTTTCACAGCTACAGGCAATCCACTACACTTCGAACAATATATTTTCCAATTACGATGGGCTCAGGTGGGCGACTGGAATCTTCACGAAATGCATAAGGCTGGAATCAATCCCATGACAGATCTAGACACAAGCATGAATACGATTCAATTCCTCTTAATTTGCTAGCATCTAGTTCAGTCCGGGAAGTAATTAAAAACTTTGCAATTCTGACACCAGCTAAGGGAGCTTGCAAGTATTCCTACAGTCTCGGATTCAGGTCCTGAGGATCATCCAGCACGAGCAAAAGCTTTTTTCCCTTTAGTTCTTCCTTCATAACACTTTGAAGATGAACTGGTTCTTTACCATCACATGATTTTCCAGTTATAGAGACAAAAAATGATTTTGATAAGCTTACAGCATCACATTCCTCAGTGAAGTGAAGCCAGTCTCTTGAGTTGAAGTGTTTGCATATGAGGGGATCATTGTATACTTCCTTAGCTAGTGTTGTTTTTCCAAGACCTGCCATACCGACTATCACTATCGAAATAGCAGAGAACTTATTTCTACTGTTCATCCTACAATAAAGAAAATCTGGAATTTGTACTGAGTAGCCAGTTAATGATATACTCCCTATCACTGTTCCTCCTCCCATAGATTTGTTTAGTAACATCAAAGGCTTTGTAATGCTTCCTTCCACGGACGGCATCCTTCGGAAAGTAGTTCAAATCTTTGACTGGTTTCAGACTCGATGACTCTGCAAGAAGAAATTCTGTTACCCTTCGCAACTTCTCAGAATTTTGTTTCTCTTGCGAAATTAGCAGCAGGTGGCTTGCGCATTTCTGGGCCTTCTGGTGTTGTGCAACGAGATCATCAAAAGTGCGTTTCATCCCTACAATCCTGACAATGATATTGACTGGAATCTCGATTGCAACAGGTTTATTAAAAAAGGATAGCGAAGTTATCGTGATTCTCCTTCGCGGGACAACATATTTCTCACGACGAGGAAATGCGTCAGCTTTCCGCTTCTCGAAATTATTGCTTTTAGCTAGACGTCTTGGCTCAATTTGCCTTCTCATCTTGGTTTGGGGGCATATTGTATTGATGATCGTCCGCAATATCTAACGTTGCCTCACGAAGGCCGATAAATTCCGCTTCGATACGGAACATCACGGATTGATAACCGTCCACAAAATCTTCAACCTCGATGCCGAAAGCTTGAAGCACCTTCAGCCACAGTCTGATAGCATCTTCCCTGATCTGGCGCCCCAAATCATACAGCAGCGCTTTGATATTATTAAGAATTGCGTTAAAATCTTCTAATTTATTCTCCGGTACCTCAAGGGAAGATCTCGCTGCAACATCTTCTAATGTGATCGGCGGTGCGACAAACAGCTGGAGCAGGGCGTCGATCTTGGAGGCAATGCGAGAGAAAAAGTCGTTCGCCATTGGAAATTAGGGCAACGATATCTCCCGACGACGGATAAGAGCTCGAGCACTGCTGTGCCAAGGACACTCTCTCTTCCACAGGAGAAGACTCGCAAGACAACGAGCTAGATATTTTGACTATTTTTTAAAATGGCCCTCAAACATTCAGTAGTTTTTATTTAAAGCACAATTTAAAATTTTATTAGAGTTTATCATAAAAAGAGATTTAAATAGGGGCATTTTGACATAAAGTTAAAAATTTTAATTCCTCTAGAAATTTGGAGTTTTTTTACCCAATAAAAAATAGAACGGTCACTTTAATGATCCACTCTGTTACTCTCAATCGAAGAGAATTATAAATCGGATAGGTATAAAAGTAGACTGTCTCGGCAAATTTTAACATCCCAAGGGATCAATTTGAATTTGAAATTTTTTTTATAAATACTCCATAGCTAGGAATCAACTTGAGTATTTTTGATTATATGTACGAACATTCTACCACTGCACCATAGTTCGAGAGTTTTTTTTTTTACTAAAAAAAAAATGAAACAACTACATTAGTGGCCCCCTTCCGGCTGACCTTACCGATGGAGGAGATAAATCAAGATTCCAATTGATAAGTGCAAAGGAAGAGGATTGATCGAGGATTCAGGATGATGAATTTTTCGAAAATTGACTCCTACCCACTACAAATAAATTTCTTTGTACTTACCAACTGGATTAGTCTCCAATTTTTTTTAAAGCTCTTTGATGAGTTTGTGTACATAAATATATAGAGTTTTTATATTGTACGATGTGCGATGCACGACCTGCAGTGTGTAATGTGCGGTGTGCAACCGTGAGCGTCTAAGCATGTATAGTAAGTGTACAATACCCAACGTCAAAGCTATTGTTGTTGTTGGGCATCACCGTCGAGTAGTTGGATTTCAACTGTGATCCAATTGAATTCCATTCGAATCGCGATCGGAATCAGCTGCGATTGTGGTCGTCAACGCCGCAACCATTGGTAGCCACAAACATGACAGATTTTGATCGTGATTTGGACGGAATCCAGCCACAGTCCGATCGAACTCTGACTTCGACCAGACTGCGATTAGATTTCGATCGGAATTGACCTTGATTGTGGCCGCTAGCGAGTACGGTATTGGAGGTCATAATTCGACTGAGTTTCGATTGCAGTTCGATTACGATTTGATGGGTCAGATGACAAAGACAATCTCGATGTGTTCAAGGGTTGAGTTATAGTGTGGATGACGATCGACGATGAAGAATTTGACAAGAAATTATCGAGAGAAAATCACTATGTATTTTTTAGTTATTGTAGATTTCTGTACGATGAACAATTAAGATCGTGTCGCATAAAATTTCTCCATATATGCACATTAGAATGACAAAATAGATAATTTTTTACCATAAAAAATAGTTCAATAGAAAAACATTTTTAATGCTAAAAATATTTTTTTTTCGAAATGCGAAAACGATGCATGTTGTCTTTAGAAAAAAAATATATATGATGTAGAGACATTCAAAATTTAGTACATTTATTTGAGAGATTTATCAATGTCATTAACATTAAGTTTAATCTAAAATAATAATATTTATTAGAGCTATCATATATATATATATATATATATATAATCAAATTTTATTGAATTATTTAATATTATTTTTAAAATGTACACTAACTTTTTAATATTATAATTTCTCTTAAATTTTTTATTTTGTTGAAAAAAAATATTCACTAAATATGAATAAAATACCTCCTGCTTAGCCTTTTAGATCATCACTATATCACTAGTTTGTTTAGTGGGAGGGCGCATTTTGATAATAGAATAAAGACTTTAAAAACATTTAATGAAAATTGAGGGGCTATTTAAAAAAAAATACTATTAAACGTTAGATTTACTTTGAAATCGTTTTACTAAATACTAAATGATATTATATTAAATGTAGCTGTTAATTTTATATTTAAAAAAAAATGAATTTACTAAAGACACTTTATTCCCAAAATATTCCTACAAATTTTCTCTATATTTGTAAAACTTTCAAAAATAGTTTGATGATATTCTAGTAATCTGAGTCTTTTTTATGTTTGTTAAGTGGTTAATTATAAAATAAAGACATTATTAATAAGTGGCTAAAATAGAGATTTTTTATTCTAATTTTGACCAACGAAGATCATGAACATAGTTTGACTAAAATATTTTATTTTTTAGTGGTTAAAATAAAAAAAATATTAATTTATGACTAAAATATTACAAATACACTCAATTGGCAATAACAATCCAATCCACAACACTAGAGATCATAATTATGTCGAGGTTAATTACCTTCCCTTCCCTTCTTCCCTGTAAGGTAAGCCATGGCTTTCATGGCTCATAAATTACAGGTTTTTGTTGTCCAGTAGTTGCATGCTATGTATAGTTTAGGAGGCTCCTGCGGGTGCTGCCTGATGAGCTACCTCGGCGTCCAACGAGCCTTCACCGATGAACTTAGAATTGTCCGCCCTCGAAGGCTTGGCCGAATTGCCACCCCGCCGGTGCCACGTCGAAGCTGGTGACCGTCCGGCCGTCGCTGGTCGTCACCTGGAACGAGAGGCTCTGCCCGTCCAGGAACGAGTTGCTCTGCCAGTTTTGGCCCCAGTTGCGAGACATCGCTTGCCAGCCGCCCTTGGACCCCTTGATCGACACGGAGTGAACGTCGCCGGCTCCGGCCACGTTGGTGATCAGGATCAAGTTGAAGTAGGAATGGCCGTTGATGGTGAACCGTATTCCCCCCTTCTTCACGCAAGGCACCCTGTAGAGAAACAAACAGAGCGTTAGTGCTTGATTCCGGCGAGGGAAGTTAACGGCGAATGGAGTACCTGCGGAAGGAGACGGGAACGATGCCGGCGCGATACTGGGCGATCTGGAGGAAAGCAGGCTGAGAGAGGTCGAAATGCGGGCGCGGGGGGTTGCACCAGCCGCCATCGTCGCTGGGGAGGTCGTAGGTTGGAGGGCAGAAGTTGGTGGCGGTGACGATGATGGAGCCGGGGAGGCACGACCGGGGGGCGTCGGTGCACTGCAACTGGTAGCAGGAGCCGCAGCTGAGCCCGTCGTTGAACAGCGCCGTGCTGAGCGCCGCCGTGTTGGTGCCGTAGCCCTGGCTGTAGAGGTTCCCGTAACCGCAAGCGCCTCCTGCATGCGAGCGAGCAATCCGATTAAACTCAGCAAATCAAGAGCGAGTTCGCCGGAAACATTTTTTAAAGCTGTGGAAATGGAGCTGACCCATGGTGCCGGAGGCGTCGCTGCCGCCGTAGAAGGTGGCGTGGGCTGATTCCCACCCGTAGGAGTCCGCAAAGGCGAATCCGGATAAGAGAAAGAGGAAGAGGAGAAAGAGGAGAGCGCAGCCGGCCATCGGAGGAGAGAGAGCAGGGGAGCGAAGTGAAAACTGCTGTGGGTTGCGTTGTCGACTTGTGGTGAGGAAGGAGGAGGGAGAAGGCGGGGCATTTATAGGCTCGGCGGCCAACGGGCGGCGCGTCGCTGCGGTGGGGGCAAAGAGACAAACGAGTTTTGGGTGCCGGCCGGAGAGCGACGGCGGGCACATGGAACGGTGGCAGTTGAAGTACCAACCGCCGGGAGAGCGTGGGGTCCTCCACATGCGCTGCCGTGGGACATGGAGCCTCGTCTCTTCCTTTCAATCTCTCTCCGTTCTCCACGTCGCAATCAATAACATGCCGCTGTCTGTTTGAGAATTTTTTTAATAGGCAAAGAAATGAATAAAAGCGACAAAAGCGGACAGTTATCGATTTTTTATTACGATATCGATGATAAATTAAAAAACAAAATATTCGGACGACCATCAACCTCAGGTTAGTCATTTAAAAATAATATGATTGTAAAATCGAATTTAACTGTGAAAAAATTACGATCACTTCTCTGATTTACTCTTGATAGTTAATAGAAATCACTTAGACTTTAATCTTATTCGCTTCGCTTATCGACGTGTCATTCCAAGATTCGCGAATGTAATCGATCACTCTCAAGGATTAGTCGGATTGAAAATATGTATACTCTAATACCAATCAAAAAAATAAAATAAAAAATAAACTATTAATTAAATCGAATTAACGGAAAATCCAAAACTCCGGGGTAATTTAGATTTTTTTAATATCGATTATTTTGATTTATTTGATTCCATTTTAAAATTTAAAAATAGATTAAATTGAATCAAAGATATAAGTCTTATATTATGAACGATATTTAAAAAATTATTCAGTTGTCTGTTCTATTTAATTATTAACTTATTCAATATATTAAAAATTATTACTAACTCGATCAAAATCGATTTAACATAATCGATTGATCGTAAAAATTTTATAACAATGATTAATTAATTATTACAATAATATATCAACTAATTAATAATTATCATATTTATACCTACAATATTACAAATATTTTATGATGAATTTGATCCTCTTAATACAATTTTATTCGATTTTGAACATTTTTACCAAATTGATAAAAAAAAAATTATATAATTTTTTTAATCAAATTGAATTAAAATAATTTTAAGAATTAAAAATACCCTTTTAATTTTTGCCCAAAAGACATGATAACATTATAATCGTTTTGATTGCAGATGGTATTACAGTGATGGTTTAAACTTTGCTATCAATACAACAAAAAAGGTAGAAACAGACAAAAAAAAAAAAAAAAATGAAGAAGAAGAAGCAATTAAAAAATTGATATTTGATTGGATAGTTTGTGTGCCTTATCAGACTGGGCAAAACCTTCCAAGTTCTTCTGTTGAGAAAAGAGACAACAAAACATTAAATTTGTACTCCAACATTTCATGTCACCAGCACATGGCTTCTCCTTTTCTCCATTCCTCACATGGAATGGAATTAGAGTTGCCATAAATAATTATTGACTGAGATATTAAGCCGTTCAGATATGTTCTTATTAATACCGTAGTATTATGCCTTCAAAAATCCTTTCGGAGATTTCTGATGAGGAATCGTTTCGACGGTGAAATTAATCACGTTACAAAATTTATCCATCACAATTTTTGCCCCCACGCATGTAGACATTGCACCATAAGATAACGGATCAATTCCTCGCAAAATCGAGAGTGTCGTCCCTCAAAGCATTAGTTACTAGTCTCAAGGGTCAAAGACCTACCGTGATTTATCTCCCTTACGATGATCCAAGAGCGAACTGATAAGGACCGCTAGATTGACGGATTTTAATCTCTTGTACTATTGGAATTAGAAATCAAAATGCAAATGGACTCTTAACCCCTTGCCCTGTGCTTAATGAAATATGATATCGTTTCATCTTTCGAGCGACACCGCGACCACACGACGAAGAAGTTAAAGGAAGACAAAGGGTATAAAAGGGCATTTGAGTTTTAGCCAACTCTTTTGCCTTCCACTTCAGTCCCTGTTCCTCCATGAGCACACACAGTTTTGTTGTGGTCCAGTCTCCATCGTTTGCTTCCCACAGTGAACACAATCAATCAATTGAGAAAAAGAGCCACATGTGGATTTCTTATCTCCCTTAATTAGATTTGCACTTCTCTTCTGACCATGAAGCGTGCAAAAGAAACCTGCAAGTTGCTCTGAAGGAGGAAACCCTGCATTAATTCTTCCCTGCAATGCTTGGGCAATACCATGTATCATCTTCTTTTCTAGAGCTATAAATGAACGAAACTTTGTTAGTAAGTACACTCATTTATATATAAATGATAAATTAAATGAATAAACTTGAATAATTTAGTAGACGTGAAAATGTTCATCACAGAGGTTGTGAGCTATTCATTAAAGATAATCAAAAATAATAGTGATGAACAAAATTTGTAAACTATATACATCAATAATAAATAAACAAAGACATTCTCAAAATTAACAAAGGAACTTATAATATCAAGCTCAATAATCAACTAAACAAATTTAAAAATATAAAATTTTTAAATAATCTTAAATGGAAAGCTCAATGACATTTAATCGAACTCAGCTCTAGCAACTATTTTAATAGTTTAGTTCATTTTAGCCTCGGTTTGACTTGTCTTACTTATTAAACAAACTTGAACAACACAAAGTTTAGTTGAAGTTGGATCATTTCTGGTCCTATTCTTCTCAGCTTGGCTACATTGGGTCTCTACGTGACTGTGCAAGTTCCAGCCAAGCCTGCCTCGACATTTACATTCTTCATGTGCTTTAGGAGCAGCAAAAGGCCAAGCATCAAATCAGTTCCCTCCGTGAGTTCACCTCACATGCAGTGGCGTGCTGAGGGATCAATTCTTGTACACAAATTGCATGAATTCAATGCCGGTGAGAAGAGATTTGTGTGCATGTGGGCTTTTTCCTGCAAATCTTGTCTTGATGAGAGGGGAAAGGGAAAGGGCAGGGGATTGGATTTGGGTGGACCAGGAATTAAATCGAAGCTTGCGGTCGAAAGGGAAGGTTTTGGGACATGGTCATGTGCACCTCCTCTTCAATGCAGAGCTTGAAGCTAATGTGGAGCTAACCATGTGGGGGTGGCCCAGGAGTACATCCTCTCTGCTTGGTGATTTGCAAAGTTAGGAGGGATATCATACAACTCGTCAGGGGTGCATTAAATAGTTCTTTAGATTGCTCTTGGTGGAAAGCATTGGAAGTAATGAATGAAATGAAAATGCAGCAATGATTTAGTTGAACATATTGAAACTTGCACAAGTGAATCTAACTCAGTAAGAACCCAAGTACGGGTTGAGTTATCAGTTAAACTGGAGATCCACTGACTACTGCACCTGAAAAGAAAATGATTGAATTTTCACAAGAAACAGGGAAGCTCACAGTTTCCTACTTTCAATTTTTTTTTTTCCAGATAGGATTGTACAGACTAATTCCACTCTTAAAAGTGCAAAAAGTGATGAAATAATCGCTCACCAGAAAAAAAGTATCATGCAAGTATTCTATATGTATATAACTCCATTTGAAGGAATTAACTTGTGCTTCTCGACTACATAAATATAATTGTCATCAGCTTTTACATTAGGATGTTGAGTAGTTAATACAGGCAGCCCAGGTAAACTTATAAAAGTTACATTTTTCAGAAACAAAGAATGGAGCATCAACAAAAAATTATAACAATTCAAAACATGAAATTTGCGTACCAAGAGTGCAAGTGGCAAGAACACAGCAGCTGAGAATGCCTTCTTTAGTAGTTTGATGAGATTAAAGCCTATAACTGATAGATCTCAAATGGTTTCTGCTTGTGCTCAAAACTCAACTTCTCTAGGTTGGTCAATCTACCAAATGCATCTGGGAAGTACCTCAATGCCAACTTCAGAAAGTTCAAGTTGACACCATTCGTCTTATTCGAGAGCTAAAGCACAAGTATTTCAGAAATGCATCTCAAAGGCAGCAGTAATTGATTTTTGCCTCCGTGACTTCTAGATTACTAAGTTCTGAAATATCTCCAAAAGTCTCCGGTAACTTGGAGAGCCTTTGGCAACCATTCAGCTCCAGATTTTGCAGGTTAGATAGCTGACATATTGATTCAGATAACTCTTGTATTTCTGTATCCGAGAGCTTAAGCTGACGCAATTTAATAAGATATCCAATGCCATCAGGTAAACTGAAAAATCTTCTGCAGCCATCCATCTCAAGAACTTCCAGATTAAACAAGTGGCATACAGATGCAGGCAACTGTTCGATATCTATGCCAGAAACTACCAGGTGGCTTACTCTTTTCAAGGCTCCAATATCACTCGGTAATTGAGATAGATTTGTGCAACCATTCAACTTCAATGTAAGAAGGCTAGACAATTGACATAATGACTCTGGAAGAACAGTAGTATTTGTATATGAAAGTGCAAGGTAACTTAAGTTTAAAAGAAAGACTATGTCATTGGGTAACTCTGAAAGATTGTTGTAAGCCAAATCTAAAGTGAGCAGGTTGGACAATAAAGAAATGGACTCAGGTAGTTTTGCGATTTTTGTCTTACATGCCGTAACGTGTTGAAGATTCACAAGGTTTCCTAAGGAACTGGGTAATTCCATTAGGATTTTGCAATAGTCCAATTTTAGTGTTGGCAGTTTGGATAGGCGATGTACAGATTCAGGCAACCATTGTATAGATGTTCCAGAAAGCCCAAGATGGCAATGATTGACAAGATTGCCAATGTGGTAGGGTAGCTCCTTCAGATTTCTGCAATCAACTATCAAGGATTGAAGGTTTAGCAATTGGCAAACAGATCTGGGCAACATTTCAATGTTTGCCTCAGATAGTCCAAGGTACCGTAGGTTAACAAGCTTGCCTATGTCGCTTGGTAGTTCTCTTAACTTTAAACATTTATCCAAGGTCAGTGTCTGGAGGTTGTAAAGGTGATACACAGCTGCAGGAAGGACTTCAATAAATCTATCACAAATTTGAAGGTAGCGCAGGAGAATGAATATTGGGTATGATACTGAAGATGCATTAGGTTTATCCAATGCTTTCTCCTGAATTGTTTCAGCTGTTGAAGAATCTCCATGATGTATCAACTCCAAGGCCCGTATGCCTTGAATGGAGATGATCAATTCTCTAGTTAAATCATCATCAGGTAAAAAACTACCTAAAGTTTTATATAATAACTGCAATGTCAAGTTCTCATTAGAAGAGTGGAGTTCATTTGTCCATCCTCATGCTGAATGTAACCTTGTGCCATTCAAAATCTGACTAACTCATATTTGTCAAACTTATATCTCCTTGGAAACAGAGAACAGTAGAGGAAACATGGTTTCAAATAAGTGGGCAATAGATAGTAGCTCAACTGAAGAGCTGGAGAAATGTCAGTTTCAGTTTCTTGTAATTTCCACAATTCACTCTCCAAAACATCTGTCCATATCTGCCTATGCATTTGATACCTAAGAAGGCCTCCAATAGTTTTCACGGCTATAGGAAATCCCCTACACTTTTGAACAATATATTTTCCAATTTCAATGAGCTCAAGTGGGCGACTGGAATCTTCATGAAATGCATAGTGCTGGAATAAATCCCATGACAGATCTAGACACAAGCAGCCCAATGAATAAGATTCGATTCCTCTTAATTTGCTAGCGTCTAGATCAGTCCAGGAAGTAATTATAAACTTCGCCATTCTGACACCAGCTAAGGGAGCTTGCAAGTATTCCTACAGTCTCAGATTCAGGTTCTCAGGATCATCCAGCACGAGAAAAAGCATTTTTCCATTTAATTCTTCCTTCATAACACTTTGAAGAGGAACTGGTTCTTTACCATCACATGATTTTCCAGTTATAGAGACAAAAAATGATTTGATAAGCTTACAGCATCACATTCCTCAGTGAAGTGAAGCCAGATTCTCGAGTTGAAGTATTTGCATACGACGGGATCATTGTATACTTCTTTAGCTAGTGTTGTTTTTCCAACACCTGTCATTCCAACTATCGTAATAGCAGAGAACTTATTTCTACTGCGTTCATCCTCGAATAAAGAAAATCTGGAATTTGTACTGCGTAGCTAGCTAATGATAAACTCCCTTTCACTGTTCCTCCCATAGATTTGTTTAGTTACATCAAAAGCATTGTAATGCTTCCTTCCACGGACAGCATCCTCCGGAAAGTAGTTCAAATCTTTGATTGATTTCAGACTCGACGAGTTACCCTTTGCAACTTCTCAGAATTTTGTTTCTCTTGCGAAATTAGCAGCAGGCGGCTTGCGCATTTCTGGGCCTTCTGGTGTTGTGCAAGGAAATCATCAAAAGTGCGTTTCATGCCTAAAATCCCGGCAACAGTAGGGGCTGGAATCTTGAAAACAACAGGTTTATCAGGACGAGAAAATGCGACAGTTTTCCGCTCCTCGAATTTATTGCCTTTAGCTAGACATCTTGACTCAATTTGCGTTCTAATAAACTCTTGGCTTGGAGACTTCTAGTATTGATGATCGTCCGCAATATCCAACGTTGCCCCACGAAGGCTGATAAATTTCGCTTCGATACGGAACATCACGGATTGATAACCGTCCACAAAATCTCCAAAGCGCCTTCAGCCACAGTCTGATAGCATCTTCCCTGATCAGGCGCCCCGAATCATACATCAGCGCTTTGATATTATTAAGAACTGCGTTAAAATCTTCTAATTTATTCTCCGGTACCTCAGGGGAAGATCTCGCTGCAACATCTTCTAATGTGATCGGCGGTGCGGCAAACAGCCGGAGCAGGGCGTCGATCTTGGAGGCAATGCTAAAGAAAAAGTCGTTCGCCATTGGAAATTAGGGCAACGATATCTCCCGACGACGGATAAGAGCTCAAGCACTGCTGTGCTACTTTCACAGGAGAAGACTCGCAAGACAACGAGCTAGATATTTTTACTATTTTTTAAAATGGCCCTCAAACATTTACTCGTTTTATTTAAAGCACAATTTAAAATTTTATCAGTGTTAATCCTAAAAAGAGATTTGAATAAGTGGCATTTTGACAGAAAGATAAATTTTTCCCATGCTCTTCCACTTCGACAGCTTTGACCCGAAGCTCTTCAATTTCCCATGCTTGAGTCTGCAGGTCAGATAACTCACCCTCGTACCGAAGGACTTTCACCCGAAAGACTACAGACTAAATCTGAGTGATCTCGAGCTATCTCTCCTTCTCATGGAGTTGGGCAGAGACAGATGACACTTGAGCATGCATCCCTTGGAACGCTCCGGTCATTTGGATTTTGAGGAAGTTGTGCCATCAATTCCAAATGGTGAGCCCAGAACCGGTGAATGAAACAGTGAGGCTATGACCATTCATAGCGTCGCAGAGAGCCAATACGGATTTGTCTCTAACAGATGCCCCAGTCACCTCATGAATCTCCTTGAGAAATTCTTTTGGAGCGAGATGTTCCCTCCTCGGTAGGTCATGTCTAAAGCTATCCCTAGAAGAGATGGACTTAAGTTGCGCCCTCGAGACACAGAGGGTCCCTCGGGCGGGGGAACGGGAGCCTCAGGATAAGGCTCAATAGGGATAGGAGTCGGGTTGAGGGACATATGCGAAGGAGTAGCAGGTGTCGGGTTGGAGGACTGCCCAATTGAGCTCGGTCCAACCAAGCTATTGAGTGCCAGATCCGGGGACCCCCGGGAAGGGCTCCCCTCGGTCGATAATTCAATCACTTGACACCTCTTCTGATGCCTAGGCTGCTCCTCCGACTCTCCGGAGCTGATCATCTCGGCCACCATAGAGGGCCGAGGTAGTGGTGGCTGGTCTGACCTAGTTTCATTCGGAGTCTCAACTGGAGCCTCGGGCGGGGCTATCATTTGAGCCATCTTCCACTTCATGCGCTTGTTGATGGATGCTTGCAACATGACTACAGCTTTAAGAGGCGGAAATCGAGTTAGACAGAGATAAAATCGAAAAATAGACATAAATTTTTTACCTAAAGAGCCACTTAGCTTGACCTCTATCGAACTTATGCCGAAATGATAGAGAACCCCCTCCTCTAGAAGGACGTTGACGTTGAAGCTTAAATCGGAGAGCATCTCAGCTAACTCTCAGTAAGTTGTCGACTTCTTGAAATGACTCAAGGATGGAGGAGGAGGCAACTCCAATTGCCAATGACTCGGTCAGGAGAAAGGATGGATAGGTTTCACAAACAGGTACCGAGTTTTTCAATATTTATGGGAGGTGATAAGATTGACTAGAAACCTAGTCTCTCGTCTAGCGGTGAAGAAAAAGACCCCTATCTTTTTCCTCTTAGGGATGAAAAACTAGTGAAAGGTCTAGGCACTAAAAGTCAGATGGTAAAAAAGGAAGACGATTATGAACCCGCAGATTAGACTGAAGGAATTGGGCACCATTTGTTGTAGAGGAATGTAGAAGTAGGTCGACAGTTCCCCAAAGAAAGGGCAGAGTGGGAAGTGGAGGTCAACTGTGAGTTGGTCGTGAAAGAAGGTTGTGAAGCTTGCGGGCGGCTCATGTGGGTGTTGATCTGACTTGACACCCTAAGCCTATATGAATGAGAGATATGGAAGTTTGACCTAAGTTCGTCATAGTCTTCTTGAGTTAGGACGGTACAAGTTTTTGAGGAACCATAAGTAAGACCCTCTGCCATAGGAAAATAAGGAAGGAGAAACTTACGAATTGAAAGAGAGGCGAACTTGTTGGAGAAGACAACTGGAGGTTAGGGAAGCACTGTGAGGAATAAACAGACACTACCCTAAGTTAAGGGAAAAGCTTATAAAGAAAAATCGGAGGAGACAACTGTCAGATCTCAGCCATCTAATGTTGGACCCTGCGAGATGCGTGTCGTTCGACAAAAGTACAAAGGGGCAGATTGGATTTCGAGCAGAGAGAAAAAAATGCCGAATCCAGGTACTTATACCTCGCCATTAAGAGGGGATGATCTCGAATATTTCTGAAGTCATGCTAGACCCACACCCTCACTCCCCCCTATAAAAGGGAGTGAAAATTTAAACGTTGTAGGTCCCAAGCTAAGGAATCCGTTAGCAAGGCAAGTCCAGTCAGTCATGCTATGCATGTCCTTTGACTAGACCCGATGGAGATGCCTATGATGCAGACATAATATCTCTTGTTACAAAGTCCATGAAAGGGGGGCATCCTCACTCATGTCTCGACAGATGCAAGACATGTCTTGGTAGGCATGCGTCTCGGTAAGAATATCTTCACTCATATTTCGGCAAGAGTATCTTCACCTATGCCTCAGCAGATACGTGCCACAACCAGTATGCTTGTCATAGCCGACATATGTAAGTCATTTATGTCAAAACTATTGAGGCAGGAACACCACGTGGTAGGTAGACATCCCCGCACACCTCCATTGAGGGGACGCATCCATCGCATTAATGAAGTCTTGTCTCTCATCAACCACGCAAGCTACATTAATTAAGCCTCATACGCCTGCCACATTTAATGAGATAGTGGATAATATCATTCCCTAACATGTCAGATCGCCATATTGAAGAGCCCACACCTCTCGTACAAATCCATGGGAGTTTGTGCCAGTTTCCTAGCTTATATAAAGATAACCAGAGGAAGTCCGTAGGGGGTGCACTCTCCACTTCTCTTTTTGGGTCTTCCTCTTTTTCTCTTGCCTATCCTAACTTGAGCGTCGGAGGAGTGTTGCCGAGATCCGTCTTGGCGCCCCCAAACTTGTGCTTACTTTTCAGGTTTCTTCCCTGCCGCTACGGTAATCTGTCCTAACAGGCATTTCCGGTTGATGAGTCTGAAGAACAACGGGAGAGGGTGCTTTCGCCTTATCGAAGCCTCTTCATTCTATTCGAGTCAGCAGTCTCCATCCGAATCAGTAGTCTTCATCCGAATCAGTAGTCTTCATCTGAGTTAGTAGTCTTCATCCAAGTCAGAGAAGTCCACCCAAAGCAGTCTTCATCCGAATCAATCTTCATTCGAGTTAGAGAAGTCCACCCAAAGCCATTTTCATCCAATCAATCTTCATCCGAGTCAGAGAAGTCCACCCAGATCCTCTTTGCTACTGTGAAACTCTGCCTCTCGGTGTCTCGACCCCAACAATATTAGTCGCCTTAAACACCCTTTAATATCGGTTCCACAACTATATGAAGAAAAATAAATCACGATCGACCTTTGATTGTATCAGCATCTGATACAGTGAAAGACAGACATCCCATTTATAGTAGAGATTGACTTGGTACTGCACTAGTCATTCGATTTTGTTCGTAAAAGCTAACATCTAAACTTTCATACATTTATTTGAGTTTTTTTATCAATGTCATTAAACTAAATTAATTTAAAATAATAATATTTATTAGAGCTATCATATATATAATATCAAATTTTATTACATTATTTATAGTTATTTTTAAAATGTACACTAACTTTTTAATATTATAATTTCTCTTAAATTTTTTATTTTGTTGAAATAAATATTCACAAAATAAGAATAAAATAACTACTTAGCCTTTTAGATCATCTCTATGTTTAGTGGGAGGGGACAATTTGATAATAGAATAAATACTTTAAAAACATTTAATGAAAATTTAGGGGCGGACTATTTTTAAAAAATACAATTAAACATTAGAGTTAAGTTTGATATACTGGACGACGTATAATCGCATGACTCATGTTCAATTGAGAATGTATGTTGACGTCGCCCATCCATTATTATATCATTCGATCGGATTTTGATCATAATTTGATCGGACTTTCACTTCGATTGAACTGTGATCGAATTCTGATCGGATCATGATCAAAATCTGACCGAACATGATTGCGATCGAATTAAAATTCCAACCCAATTGCACGTGGTCGCGCTTTGGTCACAACTGTGAAGCTGTTGTCGTTGGCAAAAACGATATCGACTCTGCTTGATTTATGAATGAATTATATGTGTTCGACCAAAGTATTTGTATATTTTTTATTATTATACAATCGAGTATACTAAATACAAAATAATATTATATTAAATGTAACTGTCAATTTTTATATTAAAAAATGAATTTACTAAAGACATTTTATTGCTACAAATTTTATCTATATTTGTAAAACTTTTAAAAATATTTTGTTGATATTCTAGTAGTCTTATTTGTGTTTTTTTTTAAAGTTAAGACATTAATAAGTGGTTAAAATAGAGAATTTTTATTCTCATTTTGACAAACGAAGATCATCAAGATATTTTGACTAAAATATTTTTTTTAGTGGTTAAAATAAAAAAATATTAATAGAATGTATTAATTCATGGTAACACTGCAAGCTTGACGAATAAAATTACCAAGATATTTTAGCTAAAACACATAAATAATTTTTATAATTGTCAAAATGCTAACGCGAGTCTTTGGCATTTTTATTGTTGTAATTGCAATAGTAAAATTATTATTTTATCCATAAAAAAAATTAAAATTCGTCAACTTAATAATTTCTATTGATATATTTTATTATAATTATAAGAAAGATAAATTACATAGAATTTTATAGACCTTAACATGGTGATCAAGATACGTAAAGATCATCTAAATTTAAAAAAAATATATATCTCTTTCAAAATTAATTTTTATTATCATGAATTTTATCGTATCTTAATCATTATCTCATTTTCGTGGAAATATAAAATTATTATTTTTGTGGATTTAAATATTGAAATCACTTCTGGAAAACAATATACAATGGATTATTCTTCCGAATCAGACCGGCTCATCCTTTTAGCAGTTGGTATGGCCTATGTATTAATGTATAGTTTAGGAGGCTCCTGCGGGTGCTGCCTGATGAGCTACCTCGGCGTCCAACGAGCCTTCACCGATGAACTTAGAATTGTCCGCCCTCGAAGGCTTGGCCGAATTGCCACCCCGCCGGTGCGACGTCGAAGCTGGTGACCGTCCGGCCGTCGCTGGTCGTCACCTGGAACGAGAGGCTCTGCCCGTCCAGGAACGAGTTGCTCTGCCAGTTTTGGCCCCAGTTGCGAGACATCGCTTGCCAGCCGCCCTTGGACCCCTTGATCGACACGGAGTGCACGTCGCCGGCTCCGGCCACGTTGGTGATCAGGATCAAGTTGAAGTAGGAATGGCCGTTGATGGTGAACCGTATTCCCCCCTTCTTCACGCAAGGCACCCTGTAGAGAAAAAAACAGAGCGTTAGTGCTTGATTCCGGCGAGGGAAGTTAACGGCGAATGGAGTACCTGCGGAAGGAGACGGGGACGATGCCGGCGCGGTACTGTGCGATCTGGAGGAAAGCAGGCTGGGAGAGGTCGAAATGCGGGCGCGGGGGGTTGCACCAGCCGCCATCGTCGCTGGGGAGGTCGTAGGTTGGGGGGCAGAAGTTGGTGGCGGTGACGGTGATGGAGCCGGGGAGGCACGACCCGGGGGCGTCGGTGCACTGCAACTGGTAGCAGGAGCCGCAGCTGAGCCCGTCGTTGAACAGCGCCGTGCTGAGCGCCGCCGTGTTGGTGCCGTAGCCCTGGCTATAGAGGTTCCCGTAACCGCAAGCGCCTCCTGCATGCGAGCGAGCAATCCGATTAAAATCAGCAAATCATTAAGAGCGAGTTCGCCGGAAACATTTCTTAAAACTGTGGAAATGGAGCTGACCCATGGTGCCGGAGGCGTCGCCGCCGCCGTAGAAGGTAGCGTGGGCTGATTCCCACCCGTAGGAGTCCGCAAAGGCGAAGCCGGATAAGAGAAAGAAGAAGTGGAGAAAGAGGAGAGCGCCGCCGGCCATCGGAGGAGAGAGAGCAGGGGAGCGAAGTGAAAACTGCTGTGGGTTGCGGTGTCGACTTGTGGTGAGGAAGGAGGAGGGAGAAGGCGGGGCATTTATAGGCTCGGCGGCCAACGGGCGGCGCGTCGCTGCGGTGGGGGCAAAGAGACAAACGAGTTTTGGGTGCTGGCCGGAGAGCGACGGCGGGCACATGGAACGGTGGCAGTTGAAGTACCAACCGCCGGGAGAGCGTGGGGTCCTCCACATGCGCTGCCATGGGACATGGAGCCTCGTCTCTTCCTTTCAATCTCTCTCCGTTCTCCACGTCGCAATCAATAACATGCCACTGTCTCTTAAGGAATTTTTTAAGACCATACCGACAACGGAAATCCAAAATTGGAGGTTAATTTAGATTTTTTTTTAAAAAAAATCCGATTATTTTGATTTATTTGATTCCATTTTAAAATTTAAAAATGGATTAAATCGTATCGGAGATATAAGTTTATTGATATATTAGGGAGAGTGGATTGATATCCTCCAAAATTATTCAAGCGATCCCAATCCACACGATGCACGGTAATAAAAAAATACATGGTATTTTCGTTGAGCACACTATGACCAATCTATCAGGATCATCGGTGTCGTTTCGTCGTCAACAGTAAATTTGCGATGACGATCGAACCGTGGTCGCATGTGATCGATCTAGAATTCAGCCCGATTGCAGTCGATTGTGCCCCATCGTGGCCGCGGTCGATCGTGACCACGATCAGGCTAGATTCTGACAAATTGTGGTTGTCAGCATCGCAACCGCAATCGTGATAGATTTCGATCGCGATTTGGTTAGAATCCGACAGCGATCCGACTAAATTTGGTTGTTGATCATACCACGACTACAATTTCGATTGAAATTCGGCCGCTCGACGGCGATGCTGAGTGATAAAGGGTTGCACGCCTAAGCATATACAATAATGGAGAATGCAAAGTGTTTCACCCATCGGAGCTTTTGTTGCTTATCATCGTCGTCGAATGGTCGGATTCCGACCCAATCTGGCCGGAATTTAATGCGCGCAAACATGACCTCAAACCCTTGGCGAAGATGCCAAAAACTTGATGCACACGAACCGAATCTCTTATTGTGCGGCCAAAGATCGGCTTGCGCTCAACCCCGCAAGTGTACGGTTATCGTCAAGTAATAAAAATTATTGATCCCACCGAGATTGATATTTGATTATTGGTTTGTCCATGAATTTTGACTGTTTGGAGTGGATCTCAGTGCTAGAAAGTTCTAGGTCACGGTCTAAGCTCGAAGGTTGGTGTCACTCAGAGTAAGGCAAAAGAATGTACTCAAGTCTAAAGAAAAAGATTTTAGGACTTCGGTTTCACCTATGCGATATTAGACATGCCATTAATTTATTCTCTTAAGTTCTTTAATTTCGATCTTCCAGGTGGATCATCAAGTTTAAACTCGGTGAACTTTTTGTACTACGCAAGAATTACTTAATCTAAATTAGAGAATCCCTTTCGAATTCACTGAGCTCACGAGGTTGCTATCAATGGATTGCCCCTGTCACTGGGTCTCACAACCTCTCCGAGTTGATTTCTCCTACTTTGCAACTTCCTGATAAATTAGGTTCATGGAGTTCTAGGATGTCCCATGTTCTCCCCATGATCAGGTGAACCTTATTTCAAATCTTACTCTTTCACGTCTCGTTATCTATGATTTTGGGAGAGAGGTCAATCTTTCGGTTCCACCTTAATTCTTCTAGGTTTCGATATAGATGCTCTTGCCATCTATATAGACTAAGCTAAGTAGAAACAAAAGCGAGTCGTCATTATCATAGAACTAGGAAACATAAATCACAAAGATAAACAAAAGTAATCAGAATTCATTGCAGTAATCAAGTCCAACACACATAGACTACTTCCTAATCCTAGAATCAAAGATTTTACTCCATAAACAAAGAGGAACAAACACAAGACATTATAGTTTAATGTTTACAATCAAAGAAATATTAGTCTGGAAGAAAATATGTCTAGCTTTGATTGGAGATGTGTCTTGGCAGCCTTTCTATGAATAGAGCTTCGTTATTGGCCTTGATTCTCCTCCTTTCCTTAGCCAATAAGTGAGCCTTTGGTGCTTTTTTAGAGCACCAATTGTCCTCCCCGTGGTTTGGTATGCCTCTCTATATGTAGAGACAATCCCGACTTTCCATAATTGCACAAAAAATTTATTTCTTGGGATTTATGGCAGTGCGACACGGTCGTGTGAATTTCAAACGGCTAGATTGTGTGTTGCATTGTCAACCGCGCTCGAAATCTGTTCGAGAGAAAAGGTATAGCCATGTGAATTTCACACAGTTGTCCATGTGTCTTGCTGGAAAGGCTCCTGACCTCTGTGTTGGAAATCGGTTGGCCGGCTAGAGGGGGATGAATAGTCCGCTTACGATGGATGTCGTAATTCGCTCGTTCTCGTTGCGTTGCTTGTCTACGATTGTCGTTAGCGCAGCGGAAACAATAAAACAATAATAATACTAACAACAAATAAGCACACACAAACACACACGATATACGTGGTTCGGAACCGAATGGTTCCTACTCCACGGGCGAGCTCCTCGAGCTCTAGTTGTGCACACGACACTAACTAAACTCCTTCTCGACTACACGTCGGAGGTGGAGAAACCTCTCACAAGCTATTACAACAAGTAATATGAAATACAACAAGAAATACAAAAACAATACAAAAGAGAACTTTTACACAATTGCTTTGATCACTTTCTTGTTGCTTGCTTTTGCTTGCTCTTGAAGGTCTGGAATGCAACAGCAATTCCCCTCCAAAGTCACCCCTAAAGCCTTAGCGAAATCCTCCAACTCGAGCTCCATTTATAACCTGCATCAAGCTGTTTTCGCGCCCATCAGTCGACTGATCATGACCATCAGTCGACTGGTCCCGTAGCCGTTGTCTCACAACGGCCAGATCCACGTTGGTTAAGTTCCAACGGATCACACATCAGTCGACTGATGGCACCCATCAGTCGACTGATCATCCATCAGTCGAGTGCTGACGAGCTCGACTCCATTCTGTGCAGACAGCTGTCATCGACCGCCATCCCTAGCCGATCGATCCTCCCAACGATCATTGCCCTCCCTAGCCGATCGATCACCCAGAACTTGGTTCCGAACCGGGTCGAACCCATACGACTAGAGCGGTCGATCGACACTGTGTCGATCGCGATGTCGGCTAAAACCTCAAACATCAAGATGTTTGAGGCTCCGACACTCAGTCTTAGCCACTTGGCCAAGTCCACCTTATCCCTCATGGAGTTCCCATCAAGCTCTCTTCCTCGCCTACGCGTCCTCGAATGCGCCAAGCGCACGGCTTCGCAACGCCATCCTTCGCGTCTCATGCCCTAGAAGTATGCTTCCCTTTGGGCTCACTCCATTTGCTCCCCGTCCGGCGGTCCCTCGGATGCACCAAGCGCACGGCTTCGTAATGTCATCCTTCACCGACTCAAGGACCCCGAGCCTAATGAACTTACCAAGTCCTCAAGACTTCTCACATGCACCAAACGCACGACTTCGCAATGCATTTCCCATGTCAAGCACCAAGCGCACGGCTTCGCAATGCTTTGGACTTCCACACCAAGCTCCATGCTTGGATTTTCCATGCCAACCCCATGTTGGACTTTCCCATGACAATCCCATGTCATGAGTTTTGTCTATCATCAAAATCCTATCAAGGTACTGCTCGAGTCAAACTCGAGTCAGCCTGGGCCGATTGCACCAACAATCTCCCCCTTTTTGATGATTGACAAAACTACCATCTCAAGTCTACCAATTCTCCCATATTGACAATTCTCATATCCCAATGAGAATTCCAACGAACCCTAATTGGTAACTTGGTAACTTCTCCCCCTTTTTGACATTACATCAAAAAGGTCCTCTCCAAGGGTATGAATGTCTCATATCCCAATGAGATCTTACAATCTCTCCCTTGGAGGAACACATGTCTACCATCTTTCTAGTGATCCCATATCACTTAAAGAGAGGCAACCCAATTTTCCTCCCATGAGGAAATACACATCCATCTTCCCATGATAGATACCTCCTCCTAGAGGCTTGCTCCCCCTTGACCATTGCACCAACAATGTCCTTGGATAGTCCCTAAGCCAATAGGAACATTAACCAAATCAAAATTAAGGCAAAGTTCAACAATGAACTCTCTTCTACCTTAAAATTGATACTCACCCTCAACCCAACTCCTAATCCATATCCAATGGATTTCCACCCTCTCTAATGCTCTCCCAAGCATATCCTAGAGCTAGGAATGGTTAGGGGACCAAAACATGGCTAAACATGGGTCTAACTATCAAGTTTACGAAATCGGCTGTACCCGGTCGACTCACGGATACCGATCATTGGACTTACCATCGATCATTGCCATTACAGCAATGATCGATAATCAGATTCTGTAGTTTTGATTTGAAAAAAATGGATTTTCGAAATCCATAAGTAAATATACGTAATTTTAAAAATCTTGAAAATGCATACGTATAATACTTATCCTAAACACTATGGGTGAAAAATATTGAAAATTTATTTTACCTATTAAATTAGGAGATTGATACAAAGTTCAAAATTTAAGAAAAGCTTCAATAAAGAGCCATCTTTGTATCATCCCATTCAATGGTGATAGCTATCAAAAGATAGGCTTCACCAAGATTTTTCAAAATGTTTTCAAAATATTTTTCAAACCTTTATTTTCTTTTTCCTAAACATCTCACCAATATCTAGATGTGTAAAACACATACAAGTCAAATTTTTGTGAGATGTGAGTTTTGTTTTGTTTATGTTCTCATGCATTTTTCTAGGCAATATTATTTGATTCCCATCAAATCATGCCATAGTCCTTAATTTCACTTTAAACTATGCATGATATGATTATGGCATAAATATGATTTAGATAAAAACATATGCCAATATCATGATGTCATGGCATGTGAATGAGAGCTAAGCATACATGACATCTAAAGATAATTCTAAACATGATCATGACATTTTATAGATAAAATGAAAATGATGTCATGACATGGCAAGACAAATAAAGCATGACAAGAAAAATATACTAAGGTATAAAATACCTAAGTGTTAAAATCAATTTGCCATTTCTAGGGATTAAACCAATTTTGCCTTAATGTCATTCATTTCCCTAGTGTGCCAAAAACCCAAAATGGCACACCATGACCTCTATGACCTAATTGTGTCAATTTAAATCATTTTTAACTTCTCAAACCATATTGGCACACCCTAATGTGTCAACTCACAATGGTTAGGTTAACCACCCCTCCACTTAGGGTTGACACGCCCTAACTCATTTAGCATGAATCAATCACGCTCTTAGGAACCCAATACCTATTGGAGCTCCTTGGGTTAACAAGGTATTCCCTAGGGATAACTTCCCTAGATACCTTCCTAATGACCCTTTTTGACTTTGAAACCATAGTCTTTTGGGTCTTGGTTCAACTCTAGAGGTGACTCCTCCATTGACCTTCTTAGTGGCTTTCTTAGTTTTCCTTAAGTCCTTAGCCACTAAGCACACACCATGGCTAGACTTAGGGATGACTTCCCTATTAGCCTTGGTTTTTCTAGACCTAGATGTTGTCCCATAATTAAATGGAACATTATGGTAGGACATAGGTTTGTGACCCAAACCCTTCTTGCCCTTAGATAGTGCTTGTTTCCTAGGCCTTGATTTTTGTGTATTTGACCCTTCAACCGAATTTTTGATTATTGCTAGGGTCTTCTCCAATTTTTCTAGCCTTGACTTCGAGGCTTGATTTTCTAACTCTAATTTTCCCAATTTTGAATTTTCATTTATCTTTTGGGAAGGACTCTTTCTAGGCATATGCCTAGATTTCTTGGGGTTAACACCTAGGTGGTTCTCAATTCTCCTAATGGACTATTTAGGTAAGATAGGTCTAGAATTATGAGTCCTAGGTTTGTCCTTAGTTATATGAACATGTTTGGCACCTAGACAATACACCTTATTATTTCTCTTAGCATGCTTTTCATTGATAATAGCAAGAGAACTAAAATAATTTTTAGCATGCTTTTTAACTCTAGGAATTAAAGGTGCATTAAATAAATTTACCTTAGGGTTAGCTTTAGGAGCTCCCCCTACATGAGTTGCACCTTCTTGCCCTTTCTTCCTCCCCCTAGGGCATTGGCTTCAGTAGTGTCCCTTTTGATTGCATTTGAAGCACACAATGTGCTCTTTGCTCTTGATTTTGGGAACACCGGTATCGTTTGACTTTGGGTTGACTTTTGGTGTCGATGCCTTCTTCTTAGCCAATTTAGGACATTTGCTCTTATAATGCCCTTTCTCCCTACACTCAAAGCATATTATGTGATTTTTATTTAAAATAATAACACTTGAGTTACCTAGGGAGGTGGTGGAGGCCTCTTCCCGATCTTCACTTCTCCCGGATGTGGATGCTTCTTGTTCTTGCTCCGGGATGGAAGATTATCTCTCCTCCCCCTCAATGCTAGAGGTGGAGGTCTCCACCAAGTCATCAACATCTTCAAATGTTGTGGGTTCTTCTTCCTCGGCATTTTCTTCTACTTGTGCCGGTTGAGAATTTTCTTAGAAATTTATTATCTTATTCCATAGTTCCCTTGCATTCCTATAATCACCCAATCTAGACCAAATAGTGTTAGGTAACAAATCACTAATCAATTTAATTACCTCGAGATTTGTCTTGAAGTTTTTGATTTGGTCTTGGGTCCACTTTGATTTTTCAATGGGCTTGTTGTGTTTGCCCCTAGGCATCTCAAAACCATTTTCTATAATAATCATATAATCAAAATCGATTTCGAGATATACCTCCATCTGTTTTCTCCACCAAGCAAAATCTTCTTCGAATTTTGGTGGTTGGAGGTTGTAGCCGGCCATCTTGTAGTGCTCTCACAGCGGTTAGTCCTTGAAGAGCGACCTCGGCTCTGATACCACTTGTTGGAAATCGGTTGGCCGGCTAGAGGGGGGTGAATAGCCCTCTTACGATGGATGTCGTAATTCGCTCGTTCTCGTTGCGTTGCTTGTCTACGATTGTCGTTAGCGCAGCGGAAACAATAAAACAATAATAATACTAACAACAAATAAGCACACGCAAACACACACGATATACGTGGTTCGGAACCGAATGGTTCCTACTCCACGGGCGAGCTCCTCGAGCTCTAGTTGTGCACACGACACTAACTAAACTCCTTCTCGACTACACGTCAGAGGTGGAGAAACCTCTCACAAGCTATTACAACAAGTAATATGAAATACAACAAGAAATACAAAAATAATACAAAAGAGAACTTTTACACAATTGCTTTGATCGCTTTCTTGTTGCTTGCTCTTGAAGGTCTGGAATGCAACAGCAATTCCCCTCCAAAGTCACCCCTAAAACCTTAGCGAAATCCTCCAACTCGAGCTCCATTTATAACCTGCATCAAGCTATTTTCGCGCCATCAGTCGACTGATCATGACCATCAGTCGACTGGTCCCGTAGCCGTTGTCTCACAACGCCGATCCACGCTTGGTTAAGTTCCAGACGGATCACACATCGATCGATGGCACCCATCACCGATCGATCATCCATCACCGAGTCGGGCGAGCTCGACTCCATTCTGCCCGTGCAGGTCATCACGATCATTCATCCCTCGGTAGTCGATCGATCCTCCCAACAATGATCGCTCCCTCCTCTGATCGATCAGCCAGACTTGGTTCAGTCGAACACTGGTCGAACCCATACGACCTAGAGCAGTCGACTGACACCTATGCCAGTCGACTGATGTCGGCTAAAACCTCAAACATCAAGATGTTTGAGCCTCCGACACTCAGTCTTAGCCACTTGGCCAAGTCCACCTTATCCCTCATGGAGTTCCCCACTGAAGCTCTCTTCCTCGCCTACGCCCCCTCGGATGCGCCCACGCCGCAATGCCATCCTTCG
The DNA here is from genome assembly GCA_025175895.1 of Wurfbainia villosa. Lineage (NCBI taxonomy): Eukaryota > Viridiplantae > Streptophyta > Magnoliopsida > Zingiberales > Zingiberaceae > Wurfbainia > Wurfbainia villosa. Next base: position 484,487 of record JAKLTH010000203.1, read on the forward strand.
CGTCTCATGCCCTAGAAGTATGCTTCCCTTTGGGCTCACTCCATTTGCTCCCCGTCCGGCGGTCCCTCGGATACACCAAGCGCACGGCTTCGCAATGCCATCCTTCACCGACTCAAGGACCCCGAGCCTAGTGAACTTACCAAGTCCTCAAGACTTCTCACATGCACCAAGCGCACGGCTTCGCAATGCATTTCCCATGCCAAGCACCAAGCGCACGGCTTCGCAATGCTTTGGACTTCCACACCAAGCTCCATGCTTGGATTTTCCATGCCAACCCCATGTTGGACTTTCCCATGACAATCCCATGTCATGAGTTTTGTCTATCATCAAAATCCTATCAAGGTACTGCTCGAGTCAAAATCGAGTCAGCCTGGGCCGATTGCACCAACACTCTGTCTTTTCATCCTAAAGCATGCCCGTGTTTTGGGAACACAACTAGAGCATGCTTCCCTTCCCTCCATATATCGTCTAAGTCTTGATTAAGCTCCAAAACTCCAACCTGTACATGAAAAACAACGAAAGCAAATCTCCGAACAAGAAAGTAGCAATAAAGTGCAAAGCAAAGCAAATATACACAAAATACCTACTAAATGTGACGAGATGTGTACCAAAATAACCAATAAAATCCTATATAATTTGTACACATTATAATTCAATCTCGATTCTATTGATTGGACGGCGACACAACCCCGATAGGTTTAAGGGCTGGGCTATAGTATGGATAGCGGTCGACGACGAAGAATTTGGTCGAAAATCGTTGGAAGAGAAACACTATGCATTTCATATGATTAGACGGTTGAGATCGAGTTGCACACAGTAACAAGCGATAAGGCGGTGACGACCTCAATGGGTTTAAGGGAATTTGATCGGAGATCATCGAGAGAGAAACACTATGCATTTCACATTTATTGTGCATTCTTATGATCAGATGGTTGAGATTGAATCGTGCAAGGTAACGCAACAGTTGAGATTGAGCTATAGTGTGCATCCAATTGGACGGTGGTTAATGAAGATGCTCACAGGTGCATACGAATGAGTTGTATAACATAACATTTCTCATACACAAGAATATTATCTTACATAACTCATCACCTCCATTATCCTATATCGAAAATACATTTGCATTCATGGATGCACACGAAAGGAGTAAATTTTAACATTATATATATATATATATATATATATATATATAAATTATTAATAACTCGATCAAAATTGATTCATTGTAAAATTACTAGAACAATGATTAATTAATTAATACAATAATATAGCAACTAATTAATATTAATTATATTTCTATCTAAATATTTTATGATAAATTTGATCATATTCAAATAATTTTATTCGAGTTTGAACATTTTTACCAAATTGATAAAAAAATTACATAATTTTTTAATCAAATTGAATTAAAATAATTTTAAGAATTAAAAATACCCTTTTAATTTTTGCCCTAAAGTAATGATAACATTATAATCGTTTTAATTGCCGATGGTATTACAGTGATGGCTTAAACTTTGCTATCAATACAACTAAAAAGGTAGAGACAGACAAAAAGAAAAGAAAAAGAAAAAAAAAAGCAATTAAAAAATTGATATTTGATTGGATAGTTTGTGTGCCTTATCAGACTGGGCAAAACCTTCCAAATTCTTCTGTTGAGAAAAGAGGCTACAAAACATTAAATTTGTAGTCCAACATTTCATGTCACCAGCACATGGCTTCTCCTTTTCTCCCTTCCTCACATGGAATGGAATTAGAGTTGAGGAAGGTGTCGAATTCGAATCCTCTTCGGTGACAAATAATTATTGACTCAGATATGTTCTTATTAATATCGTAGTACTGTGCCTCCAAAAATCCCTTTGGAGATTTCTGATGATGGACCGTTTCGACGGTGGAACCAGTCACGCTAAAAAATTTATCAATCACAGTTTTTGCCCTCGCAGAAAGAACCTATTGGCTAGTGCATGTAAATATTGTACCATAAAATAACGGATCAATCTCTCACAAAATCGAGAGTGTCATCTCTCCATGTGTTAGTTATTAGTCTCAAAGGTCAAAAGTCTACCGTGATTTATCTCCCTTACAATGATCCAAGGACAGACTGATAAGGACCGCTAGATTGATGAATTCTAACTTTTTGCACTATTGGAATTAGAGATCAAAATGCCAATGGACTCTTAACCTCATGCCCTGTGCTTAATGAAATATGATATCGTTCCATCCTTCGACCGACACCGCGACCACGACGAAGAAGTTAAAGGAAGACAAAGGGTATAAAAGGGCATTTGAGTTTAGCCAACTCTTTTGCCTTCCTCTTCAGTCCCTGTTCCTCCATGAGCACACACAGTTTTGTTGTGGTCCAGTCTCCATCGTTTGCTTCCCACAGTAAACACAATCAATCAATTGAGAAAAAGAGCCACATGTGGATTTCTTATCTCCCTTGATTAAATTTGCACTTCTCTTCTGACCATGAAGCATGCAAAAGAAACCTGCAAGTTGCTCTGAAGGAGGAAACCCTGCATTACATCTTCCCTGCAATGCTTGGGCAATACCATGTATCATCTTCTTATCTAGAGCTATAAATGAACGAAACTTCTGTTAGTAAGTACACTCATTTATGTTTGTTCGATATATAAACGATCAATTAAATGAATAGAATGATGATCATAAATAATACTCATGAAAATATGATAAATAAACAAATACACTCTCAAAATTAACAAAGGAGCTTATAATATCAAACTCACTCATCAGCTAAACAAGTTTAAAAATATAAAAATTTCAAACAATTAAACAATCTTAAATTGAAGGCTCAATAACATTTAAAGGAACCAAGCTGAAGCAACCATTTTAATAGCTTAGTTCATTTTAGCCTCGGTTTAACTTGTATCACTTACCTTATTAAGCAAACTTGAACAACACAAGGCTTAGTTCAAGTTGGATCATTTACAGTCCTATTCTACTCAGCTTGTCTACATTGAGTCTCTATGTGACTGTGAAAGTTCAAGCCAAGCCTGGCTCGGCATTTACAGTCTTCATGTGCTTTGGGAGCAGCAAGGGGCCAAGCATCAAATCAGTGCCCTCCGTGAGTTCACCTCACATGCAGTGGCATGCCGACGGATCAATTCTTGTACACAAATTCCATGAATTCAATGCCGGTGAGAAGAGATTTGAGTTCATGTGGGCTTTTTCCTGCAAATCTTGTCTTGATGAGAGGGGAAAGGGAAAGGGCAGGGGATTGGATTTGGGTGGACCAGGAATTAAATCGAAGCTTGCGGTCGAAAGGGGAGGTTTTGGGACATGGTCATGTGCACCTCCCCTTCAATGGAGATCTTGAAGCTAATGAGGAGCTAACCATGTGGGGGTGGCCCAGGAGTCCATTCTCTCTGCTTCGTGACTTGCAAGGTTAGGAGGGGAGGTCATACAACTCGTCGGGGGTGCATTAAATAGTTCTTTAGATTGCTCCTGGTGGAAAGCATTGGAAGAAATGAATGAAATGAAAATGCAGCAATGATTTAGTTGAACATATCGAAACTTGCACAAGCAAATCTAACTCAGTAAGAACCCAAGTATGGTTTGAGTTATCAGTTGAACTGGAGCTCTACTGACTACTGCACCTGAAAAGAAAATGATTGAATTGTCACAAGAAACAGGAAAGTTCACAGTTTCCTGTTGGAAAATGCGAAGGGAAAGGTGGTGGAATGGATGAAGGAGACTTCATTGTGTATAGAACTTTAGTCCCACATTGGAAGTTTCAAAGCATCATGGTTGGTCTATATTGTTTCACAAACATATCTGTTAGGAACAAATGCATGGGGAGACTCTTTTATGTGTGACTCGTCGAAACAAAATTTGGCAAAGCGAATGAAAACTTTTATTTAGGTGAAACGGTGGGCAACCAGGGGTGTAAACGAATCGAGCCAGTTCGCGAGCTTTTCGAGCCGGTTCGAATAATATTCGATTCGAATTCGAAATTATCGAATTCGAGCCGAACTCGAATATGTACAAATATTTTTCGAATCGAACTCGAGCCAAAATAATACCGTTCGAACTGTTCGCGAACTTTTTTTTTTAAAAAAAAAATTCGAATATTAAATCGAGTATTAATTTTCGAATATCAAACCGAGCCTCATTCGAATATTAAATCGAGCCTCAATTTCGAATAGTAATCGAACCGTTCGAATTAATATTCGAAAATTTCGAATCGAATCCGAACTCGAGCTTTGATTCGAATCGAATTTGAGCCCAAAATCATTAAATTTTCGAATTTCGAATCGAATTAGAATATCTCAATTCGAACTTCGAATCGAACTCGAATACTAAATTTTTTTAAAAATTCGATTCGATTCGGTTCGTTTACACCCCTATGGGCAACCCTCTTATAAAAAGAGTAAGTCTTGAGCAGAAGGAGGCGACGAGAAATCATCTATCTCTCTGTCACCACAGTTTGGCCGTCCTATCCTAGGAAATGGACGTCCCGTACTTACCTCAAAGCACTGCAGAGATAGGATGAATCTGTTTTAAGGAATCACATTGAATGCAGACATTGGCTCAGCTCAACACTCGACCTTGGGCGATTCGGTAGTCGGCCACTCGGACTCGCTGACTCGGCACTTGGCGGTCGGTCACTCAGACTTGCCGACTCGGCTTTGGGCGACTTGACAGTTAGCTACTCGGTGACTCGGCAGTCGACCACTCGGCCATTCGGCACTCGGACTCGCCGCTCGGCCATTCAACACTCGGACTCGACCTCTCGGCCACTCAACCTCAGCAACTCTGCTCAGCCCTTCAAGACAGCTTGAGATAATCAATTCAAGCCACTCAACAAATAAATTTAAATTGATTTGTAATTTAAAATTTAGACTATTGTCCATATATCTCCAAACATAGATTGTTCAACATTTCCTACTTTCAATTTTTTTTTCCCAGATAAGATTGTGCAGACTAATTCCACTCTTGTAAGTGGACAAAGAGATGAAATAATCAATCTCCAGAAAAAGAAGCATCATGCAAGTATTCTCTATGCATATAACTCCATTTGAAGGAATCAACTTGTGCTTCTCGACTACATAAATATAATTGTCATCAGCTTTTACACTAGGATGTTGAATAGTTAAAACAGGCCGCCCAGGTAAACTCATAAAAGTTGCATTTTTCAGAAACAAAGAATGGAGCATCAACGTAAACAAGATGTATAAATCTTGTTTTGCTTTCCTTTTGTTTCTTTGTATGTTGTATGTTTTGTTATGTGGCTAATTTACTTGGACCTCGAATACAAACACAAAAACCGGCGATTCGTACATCGTCTATTCTGCGGCTATTCGAAGAATAGAGGTAGGTTGCTTGAACAACAAGTTTGTTCAAGTGACCACTCTAATCGGAGAGCACGATGATGGAACGGTTGCTTTGGTAATCCCTCTTTGTCGAGGATTAATTTTTTTTAATCCGAGGACGAAGACGGGATCGCCATGAACAAGCGACCGAGTTAAAGTGAGAAGCGAAGTTTCCTCCCTTCAAGTGGTATCAGAGCTTCGGTTCCGCAAAACCTTCACTTTGACCCTTGAGACTAGTAACTAACGCATGGAGGGACGGCACTCTCGCATTTACGAGGGATTGACTAGTTCGTTGTCCTGTGATGCAACGTCTACATGCACTAGTCACTAGGTCCTTCCCGCGGGGGCAAGGGAGCTAATTCCATGGTCAATATGAGGTTAATCATGATTTCATTGAGACAAGCAAAAGAGAAAGATAAAGAGTTTACATACTTCGTGCTAGCGAGATTCGATCCCTATCTTTATGGTAACAATTTGTCTCCTTTTAATCACAATGGAGAATGTGTATATTGATATATATTAGAATATCAAAATGGATAATTTTTTACCATCAAATAGTTCAATAGAAAAATATTTAATGCTAGAAATAAAAGATTTTTTTATATGTGAAAACATGTTTTCTTTAGAAAAAAATATATGATGGTGTCGTTTGAGAGGCATCAAAACTCTTACATTATTTGGGAGATTTATCGATGTTGTTAACCCAAGTTTAATTTAAAATAATAATATTTATTAGAGCTATCATATATATAATATCAAATTTTATTATGTTTATGTGTTTATGTAAGGTTATTTTTAAAATGCACACAACTTTTTAATATTATAATTTCTCTTAAATGTTTTATTTTCTTGAAAAATTATTCACTAAATAAGAATAAAATACCTACTTAGGCTTTCGATCATCTCTATATCACTTGTTTGTTTAGTGATGATGGAATAAAGGCCTTAAAAACATTTAATGAAAATTTAGCTTTTAAAAAACTATTAAACATTTAAGGTTGTAAATGAGCCAAGATAATTTTTATAGTGTTCATGATTGTTTAACAAGATTATCAAGTCGAGCTAAATCATATCTAAAATTAATCAACTATAGAAACAATCGTTGAAGTTTGGCTTGTGTTTTTTCTTTTTTTTTTTGAGATTAAGTTTGGTTTGATATTGAATTGAGTTTAACTTATTTTATTGGAATCGAGCTATTCAACTTTATTTAAATTTAATTTGTTTAAATATTATTAAACTCTTAAATCAAATTTATTTGTTTAATATTTTAATTTTGTTCGATTGATTATTATAAACAATTAAAGTGAGTACGAATAATCTCAAAATAAGTTCACAAATGAATTTGATTATAATCTCATAAATATATTTTTTTTTTAAATTAGATTCAGACCATTAAAATTTTAAATACCACTCAAAAGTGAGTGTCGTGGCTATTTATCTCTCTTTTTTCTCGTTGATATCCTTTTATATGGTGCGCAATGATCGACAAAATATGGAAGTTCACAAGAGAATTTTGATCCTAAAGTTACCAAAATGCCTAAATTTTTTTTACAAAGAGTGAAATTTTATGTTCCTTATATATACCTTCTCTTAATTCTCCACCAAAATGTTCCTTATATATACCTTCTCGCTCTTCGCTGTTCTGACCAACGGATCAAAGAATATAACCCCCATCATAATTTACCTCCCTTCACCTTCATTGAAGGACCGACGGTAAAGAGTATTGAGAGCGAACGTAATCACTTTTTATTATTACAGAGCTAAACTGCATGGACTAAATGTAATTGGATCATCCTAAGCACAACAATAGTGTCAATTGGATAAAATGTCACTGCAACACTATTGAATTTCTAAACAAAAATTAATAAAAAATGCAACGGAAACACTTTAGAGATCCTTGTGAATTGCAAATTTCAAACTAATTTAAAATAGGATGTTACTTTTGATGCAGGAAGCTCTTGTCAATCTTTAGAGTCGATCTAGTAAGACCAATATATTCGTGCCTCTAAAGTATCCATACGAGCACAATCGTCACATATCTCATGATCATTATTTAGAATTCAATATTTATCTCACACTGTAATGCTAACTACTATATAGAAATCCAGATCAAAATCCTAACTTTTATTTTGAATCAATCTTATCAAATAAAATCATATTTGTTTGTTTTGTTTTTTATTTTTTTTATTTACTTGATTTCTAAACCATATCTAATATAATATTTTCTTTTTCATGCCTATTCAATAATGTAAAAATATAAACATGGATATTAAAACTGTATTCGGTTCGGACCTATTAAAAAAAAATAAATGTATATTAAATTAAATTATTAATCTAATAAATTTAAGATTCAAAAACCCTTTGACTTAAATTTGGGACTTCGATTATAATCTCAATAAACATACAAATTTAGAATGCCTTGAACACCCCTAAGCCCGAGATATACGACGATATCAAAGATATCACGAAAAGGAGGGGGGGAAATGAACTTTTTCTAATAAATCAGAAAAGAATCAACTAATGTTTCACTTTATCTTAAAGTTTGAATATTGTTATGAACTTCGCTCATGTATATTCCCAACCAACTCAAATAATTTGAATTTTCTATACCGATGAATGTGCAGGAGATTTATAACCAATAAGAAACCATAATAACAATAAATTTATAAGATTAAGTAGATTCATAGCAATCAATAACATGTAACAGCAAAAGACTATCACGTTCATCTCCAATATTCCTCACCGTCGGTCTCTCGGTGTTAATGAAGAGAGATAAATCACGAAAAATTATATCTCTTAATCCAATAACTAAAACAACGGAGAACTTTCTAACGCCGAGAATTGGCTCTTGTCTATTTGTAATAACATCTGCACTGCTTCAATCAACGTACCATCCCGAAGGAACAATCAACGATCATAACATATGACTTGTAGATGTCATCCAGAAATTACATCTAATTTTTCTCCAAGAGCCATAAATCATAGACTAAACTAGTAGATTAAAACACCAAGCAAAAATATTTGAACTAGAACTTCAGTATCAACACCAATTTTCCAAATGAAGTCAACTCTGGATACTACTCTCACCATAATCTCATATGACTCTGAACACTTCCATCTTTATTTCTATTTAACTCAAATATCGCAGGGAGCTAGGGAAAACAATGACAACAAACACCTTCTCCAAGAAGGCAGAAACATAATTTTAAGTCTGAAATGGAGAAACAACATTCCTCAGCAAAAGATTTCCATAGCAGATAACTGTTTTAAAAAGTGTTGCAATCGAAGGGTTCAGGTAACTGAACGGCAAAAGAAGATACTCTCTTGAGATGGCCGAAGAGTGGCATTGTTGAGTCGGCGAATATTCTGATCATGTGCCAGCTTTACGGCGGCCAACCTGAGCCATGAAACCAGCTTTGATCGGTGCCACTGACCGAGAAGAACCACACTGCAGGTTGAACAAAAAATCAAAATGTAGTGAATCCCAGATCGCCTAATGCAACGACCTCACATAACACAACAAGGTAAAACATAATAACTATTGTTCAAAAGGGAGTCTTGGTGCAATGGTAAAATAAGATAAGACTGTGTATCGTAGACTCTTTCTTGGGACCCGTATTAGCGAAAGATTCGTTGTTCGTGTAACCAGACATTCATTTTTTTTAAACTGCCAATATGATCATCATAAACATGGATCTTGATGGAAGATCAATAACATGGATCTTCTCCCTCCATTGAACTTGGAAGATCATTAGCAATATTCAAATCTCTTAAATCACTTAACTATAATTTCCATTAATCTTTTTTATCCTTGCACCATCAAATTCTAATCAAGTTGACTTATTTAACTATAAAATAATTAATGGTCATCTTTGAAGGTGTTTTCACCAATTTATTGATTTTTTCTCATTTTATCATCTAAATCCTACACCTTGCTCCCAAAATTATATATCCAATTCTATATCTTCTCTAGCAATCTTAAACATCGATCTTAACATTCTCATGCTTGCACATTAACTGCTTTTGTACCTATTGTTCCTTAACTACTAAGTGCCCTTAACTCATAAATGCAAAGGATCTGATCCTACCAACACTAATAATTTTCTTTGGCATAAAGACGACAAGAAACAACACTCAAGGAATTTTTGTACACTTTAAACATCTACTCTTTGTTCTGTCAACTAATCGAAGATATTTTTTATAAGCATTGGTAATAGCAAAGCAAAACATATTAGCATAAATCTCATTTTGATAGAAAATTCAAAATCTTAACCAATATTTCAACAACTCATCAAAGACACAATCTTGAGGAATCTTTTGTATCCAGTATTGAGTCATCATAGAGACTATTGAAAAGAAATTTTGCAGAATTCATAACTGACAAATCTTTTCTTTCCTGTTTATAAAGCTTTTCACTACCAGAGCTGAACAACGAAGCAGACTGGTATCAAACAGAAAGTAATTAACATTATATTTTGAAATAGCGTGTGCAAGAATTAGAGGCTCGGAATGTCAAAGATTTCTATCACATTATAATGTAGCATCAGATTTGTTGATCATTGTCTAAAAAAAAAAACCAGAAAACAAAGGTTGAATGAAGTTGATGTAATAGAAAGTAGGTGCTGAATGAAGCGCTCACCTGCTCACATCGAAGAAAGAATAGACGATTTTCCTTGGAAAGAATTGTGTCTGGACTTTTGCAACCATTGCAAATGACATATTCATCTGCATAAATTGGAACCACAGTAAAAACACAATAATCTATCTGTCCCATTGAAATGTGATTAAGACACGAGATTGCTATGATACTTTCCCCAATATTTTCTGAGTTCAAGAAATATTTCATTATTTTGAGAACCAACAAGAAAAGATGAAGATAAAAACTATTTAAATTAACAAAGACAAAACGCTACTAGAAAATCAGAAACTCGAGCAAGTTGGTCCTTGGTTTTGTCCTTGCAAGCACATTGCAAGACAACGTTATGATTTCTCTAAATATTTACTGTGGCATTTTCCTCTAAGATTGTATAAAGAGACATAACTGAAACTAGAAGAAAGTGTATCAATAAATATGTATGCACGAATACATATTTTCTGAGTGCATCCGTGTTTTATGCACGCTGATGCATCTGCACTGTCACATATGTATGCACAAATACAAATATTACAATTAATTATAAAATAATAGTTCAAAATTTTAATTAAGTTGCTGAAGTTGGCACAGTTTGAAATCTAAGACCAGGTTCAACAAGCAACAGGACCACTATGCTAGTTGTGCAGTTTGTATAGTTAACTTACTGATATATCTTCTCAGGATGCCCTCAAAATTCTTTGGAGCAAATCTTCCCTTAACAACCAACCTCTGCTGTCCATCAAGGGAACCACTAGTTCCCATTTCAGCAAGCAAGAAAGTCATCACATGCTCTGGTTGCCTATGCATCCTGTAGATAAAATATAAAATCCCTCTTTAAAAAAGCAAGCTGATCATGCCAACACTTTTCACAATTCTTTAGTCATTGTTTAGATCTATTATCAGTCCAATAAAATGTATATTTTTGTCTACTCCAACATATCTTATATTGATTCAAAACAATAAGTCTCATGCAAGTCGAAGTCGAAAAAAACACCCTACTTGAAGTGCCCATCCTTCAAGACTACAAACATAGGCCTCGCCTGCATCCTGATTAAAACAATTGGTACTCGAAATAGAACATCATGGCCAAACAAGCCAAATTTTTTTATATTCGGGCATCAATCACAAATATGAAATCAAACAAAGACTACAAACATAGACCTTGCTTCCATCCTAATTAAAACAATTGGTACTTGAAATAGAGCTGTCACGGCTAGGCAAACCAAATTTTTTTATTTTCGGGCATTTATAACAAATATGAAATCAAAGGAAGTGATAGAATAATAAATCAGAACTGCAAATATGTAGACAGACGACCAATCATCGAGTCCACATTCACCACATATGTCCACAAGTAATTTGCATATGAAAAAGACTATTATACCAACTGATAAAATAACTAAAAAAATAAATACTAGTGTTCCAATATTACAAAACGGAGCATGGAAGAGGAATTAATATTTAGTTACATGTCCAGCCAAAAAGATAAACTAGATAGTCTAGTTGCATGTATTGCCCTAATGCTTAAATGTTCATTATGAAGATAAACATCATATTAGAACTAATATGCAAGCTTAAAAAAAAAAAATTTGATACATACGAATGCAAACATTCTAGGTTCTAAATCTTCTTTCCTAGTATGACACATCAACTCAGAATAGTAACAATGATTATTGCAACAATGTTTGAACTTATAACAAGGTTTAAAATTTCAATACCAATTTCAAAATAAATAACGATATCCATCCAAAATGCTTTTGGACCAGCCATCCCTCTAATTAATTTACTCATACACTCAATTATAATATCAGATAATATAATCATATAATATTAGATTACATATTTATCAAAGGTAATTATAAATTTAATTATATGAGATTATATAATATATAATTTTAATCTTAGTAATTAATAAATAAAGGGGAAAAATCGTAAAAGGGCCCCTTTTCTGAAAATCTTACTACAAAGGCTCCAATTTTGTGGAAAAGTCATAATTAAGGCTCCTTTTCAAATTTCTTCACCCTTACCTCTCCTTACCCATTCACCAGATTCCATCCATGTCTCCCATTACTCTCTCTGGCTACCGGACCTTCCTAGAGCTGAATGCCAGCAGCTAGCTAGAGCCTCATTGGAACTGACTACCAGTGGCGACCAAAACCTCACCCGATTAAACCAACAAAAACAGGGCAAACCTATTTGATCCTTTTAAATACAAAATAAATGGCGCCTTGCCCAAAGAGAGTTTTGAATAATTCACCTCTTGAGAAAAAAAAATACAGCTCCCAACATGACAACTTAGCACAAGTACTCATAAAGTAGTAAAAATAACATAGCTCCAAGCACAACCAACCATTGCTAAAACATGATGCCAAGGTGTCCAAATGCCCTGCTTTTGGCAAAGAATATAATGGGCATCATTCGTTACAATTGTGTCAATTCTTCTGAACTGACATGTAGATATTGGAACCATGTTTGGCTAAACCATAGTTTTGTGCCAAAAATCACACTGTTAGCACTTCAAAAGACATGGGTAGATAGTACATATACCCCTTCTTTTTATGTGGACTAGATATGAAATATGGGCTGCAAATCACTTCTAAATCACTAGTTTCAAATTTTTAGCACTTTCTAGCCCTGAACCATATTCTGGCAAAATGTGTTTTGTGCTTCCAAAGAGTTCAAATGTCTTGATTTCATGGAAAAAATAAGGAAATATCATTGATTATATTTGTAACACTTTCTCTGAGTTTTGACACTTGCAGATTGCATAATCATTTTTTTTTCTAAAACCCCATTTGATAGCTGGTAACTTGTGTTAACATGTTGTGTGATAAACACTTGAGATGGTAATTATATGCATGTTACTTCTAAGTATATATTAAACAATTTATTATTATTATTAATAATACTACCTCATATATGCCTACACATATTGTAAATGCACTATACTATTAGTTCACCACGGTTTATAATATTGAGCCATGCAAATTAATATGGATGGAATTTATAGTTCCACCCGCCGACTGACACACAAGAAGGGAGAGATGCTTCGACATGGCTACACAAACCATGAACCGAGAGAAGCACTCCTTCCTCCTTCACAATAACAAAACTAGGTTCCACAAGACTTCTTTAAGGTACGCTCTTCATCCTCTTCCTTTGCCCCCTCTTCCTCTGTCTCCCTTTGTCCATTTCTTTCTCTGTTATCTCTTCCTCTTCCTCATCCATCCAGCTCTTCCTTCTCTTCCACTGCTGCTTCCTCTTTCTGCTCCTCCTTTGCTTGAACCAAAGTGTTTTCTCTCTTTTTGTGTAATCTATATTCATAGATATAGAATTTTCAGTTATGTTAATATTATTAAAGTTTTGGATTTCCTTCCCTACATTAATGTTCCATTTTGTTGTCCAAGGATAGGAGATAAATGTGTGAATCGTATGTTTCTAGTTAGAGAGCGAACTACAACACAACTCAAGATTTTAAACCATGTTGTATACCACCTGCATATGCTTTTTAAAACCTTGTAGGTTAGCCCAATTCTATGATCCATTAAACATCTAGTATATAAAACTTAGAAGGTCATTTTTAGAAGTGAACCATCATACAAATTCAAATAACAAGTGAATGAAACAAACAACACAGGATACAAAAAAAGGATAAAACATGATATAAAAGGAAGAGACAAGTGTAATACGTTTTGCAAAGGTCCATGAAATTAACAAACACTGTCTTCTTGGTTCCTTCTCTGAGAACTTGTGGAGGCCTCATCACTGTCCGACGTCTATCTCCAGCAAGATGCGGATTGTTCTCCCGAAGTATATTAAATACCCTACCTAGCAACTGGATGATCAACAATAAAACAGTGTTTTAATGGTTGATGAAACAATTTCTGTTGCTTACAAGAATGAAACAAACAGCATGCATTATAGACAAAAATCAGGAGAAGCAACACAGAACAAGTTAATGCATTACAAGAAACAAAACAAAAACTGAAGTATTAGGGTCAACACATGCTAACCAGCAATTGGAGACAACATTCACCCCAGGAAGAATTTGATTTAGAAGACTCACTACTTCATGTGTTAAATCGATGCTGCATAATGAGCAATACTAGGGGTCCAGGACAATTTAAGTCCTGTTACAATTTGTGTCCTGCATAATGAGCAATACTAGGACCCTTATTCTCTAAGGATATTAGCCATTTTATCCTCCTTGGCAAGTTTGAAGTATGCATAAGCCCCTTCAAGGCTCCACTCTGAACTCCCTATCTACTCATTGTCTAACCCTCTCAAACATGTCTTCAAAACTTTGTAAGTTTTTCCTTATACATTCTCTTTCTTCCAGTTCTTTTGAAGTTACTTGGTTTTCATCACCAGTAAAATTCCAGATTGTTAATTGTGAAGACAAACATTTCAATGAGAGTAGTTAGTTAACAAAGTAAAAGGACTAACTCACATTGCCTTTTCTACAATTGAAACATTATATTCACTTAACAGGAATCACAAAACGAGCTAAATGGATTCCAACACGAGGGAAATGGATTCATTTGGCTTCAAAAGTCCATCTTGCATAAATCTAAATAAGATTTCACAATCCAACTTGTACAGGGTTCATTCTTGGAGTCAATTGCTAAGCTTGTTGACAATTGCGCAAATATGATAACCATTGACTTTTATGGTTGAACCCCCCTTATGGGTGAAATCAGAAGTGATTGCAAATTTGTTAGGATCGAGTTCCTATCTAGAAACAGAAAGAGGTGGATTCAGATCATAGAATAGGTGACATAGCACAACCAACAAACAAGAACAACAACCTCGCACATAGGAAAAACTCTTACAGGGAGAAGATAAGAAAACAAATGAAAATTTGATTTTTTTTTTTCATTGACTCAATACTGCTTTTATAAATTGGACCCCACGAAAATTAGAAAATAAATAAATCAAGAAACACAAGAATCTCAATTTATCAAGTGCCCTGAGTGAACCTAGCAAATTGCCCTGAATGAATAGGTTGTCGCAAATATTGGGTTAAATTAGTTAGTGGCTTGGGTTTCAGCTCTATCTTGTAAGGCCTGGTTGAGTACAACCTAATATTTTGTCCATTGCACTTGAAGTTGCCGTTTTTTCTTTCGTAATAAGAAACAAAGAGATTATATAGCTAGGATCTACCAAGAATGACATGGGCCATGTTCATAGGAAGAACACACATGTGGATCATAAGAGCTTAGCTTGTCGTTGAATTTTAAGCCTCAATCCATTAATAAAATGGATTAGGATTTTCTAGAGTCTAGTTGGGATTGCGGTGCATGTGCAAGTTCTGAAACTTACTTTTGTATTCAATTACAGTTATAGACGGTTGCTTAAGGTTGATCCACATGGTGCATTGTTGATTTTTGAAGTATGATAGAACGCACTTCTACATCAACTTATGCTTCATCTCTACCCAAATTATCATGGGCTCGACTCATAGCTGCATAGTAGGTTGGATACACTGTCAGTCCTGTTTCACCCAACCAACAAGTTTGATCTTTACAAACTTCAATATAACATCATCATATAGGCAAGAATATCAGTACTCACTACCTCAGCTTGAAGCCAACTAGCCATGTAATGCATTAAAATGTTTTCATTTTTAGCATATTTTATGTCATTAAATATCCATAACAAATTTAAATAACCATAAATGAGATACATTTTAAGAATTTCCATATTATATATACACTGTCCACTAATAGTATGCCATGGTTCAGTCTTTCAGAAACTAAGTGTCTCGGATAACCAAACACTATACACCATATGTTTTATTTATAATACTGCTTAATCTCAAGAGTTCAGGATTCGTGTAAGTTTCTTCAGTTCAAGATGTGGCAGCTTAATATATTAAACACTTTTGGTTTACATAAAAAAATCCTCTGAAACATACTGTAGAAATGTTGATGTAGGGAGTAAGACACAGGTTAAATGAATGATAAAAGCAAAATAATAAACTAAGAAGATAAATGAAACAACTTGCGCTAACATAGAGAATATATTCCTTGGACAAACTATAGAAAGTTAATTGACAAGATGAGGTTCATCTTTACCTCTTCATACTTATAATCACGATCAGTTCCTTCCCACGGGTATTGAGTAATGCCTAGGACAATACCTTCACCTTGCTCATCCTCTCCAACTTGATCGCCTGCATATTTATGAAAGCAATGTGAGTGGTGATATAATCGACCACTATAGCTGCTTGAACATTATTCATATTATCATCTAAATGGAACGGATACAATCCACACTGAAGAGTCCTACCATCGGGATCTTCTCCAGCATCTCCATTATCTTCGTCCAGAAAATTTGTTTCAACCTAAGAACAAAAAGAAATATTATGCAATAGAATCAATAATATGCAATAGAACGGAAGCCTGATAAAAGAATGAAAATCAGGCAAACTATTTACTAACAGGTTTCTTCTTCTTCTTCTTCATCCCCACAAAACTAGGCTCACTTATCTCATCAACTGGAACAGTATACAGTGTCAGCTAGAAGATGTTTGAGTTTTTAAGCTTCGTTAATGAAGTTTAAATACTCAACTTAAATTATAATAAAAACACAATACTTTTGACTGATTAGTGATGGATCCTAAAAATCATACCTGTTAAGCTTTCTGTTTTCTCCACTAGCTTTTCTACCGCCTCAGCAGGATCTTGAATTAATACCTTCTTCTTTTTCTTTTTCTTGGTTGGATCAAAGGGAGCCAACTATCCAGAAACGTATTAAATATAAATGAAAGGACAATTCAAGACATGCAAACAATATTAGTTAAGAGAAGAATGGAATTTTTTTATCGCTTTACAAATGCATGCAAACCTGATAAACTTGTCCAGTGAGGTATCTGTTAGAGGTAATAATAGGATTATTGGAACAATGAATTTAGTTCCACTTTAGTGGTTATCAATTTAGGGTTTTATCATGAGATTATAAATACCCATATAATACTTGTCTCATTAATGATATGCAATATAATAATCTACTTTTCCTAAAATTCTACATGGAATTAGAGCCCCCTTTTATTGTTAAGTATTCCCCCTCCCCATCTTTGCTCATCTCTGCCTCCAACACAAAGCATGAGCAAGCAAGGGAGATTGGAGTGGAAAAGAACGTGATCCATGTCAACTTCTTGGCGCCATACTTGGGAAGCAATCTGCTATCCCCTAACAACCATTGACAATCCACTACCCCTTCCAATGAGTCACACATACTCTAACAACGAGCATCCATCCAAGCATGCCTTGGCGTGGCGCATACGCATGCATCCACTGGTACAGAATCGTAGTATCTACGAGCACTCATCCTCCGTTGGTGCAAGCCAAGAAACACTTTTGACAAAGCAGTGAATCTTTCTCATCTTGCTTCCTCATTCGTGAACCACACTGGTGTCACTACCATTCTTGTCAAGAGCAACAATGTTGGATGGTTGTCTCCTACCAATGAGCACATATGATATGTTGGTGCAGGAAGCACCACCTAATCAAACCTAAGTTTTGATGTTGGCAAAGGGTTAAAAGTTAAGTCATTTAGTGATCTAATGTGCAAGTTGAGCTTATAGGAAAGTCCTAATTGAAGCTAGGCAACAGAAAAGCCCTAGTTGAGCATAGGCAAAGAAGTCCTAGTCGGAGGGACCAGATGGAAGTCTCTAAAGGTCGAGGACATCGAGCGGAAGTACTAGGGGCGGAAAGTCCTGATCGGAGGGACCGAGCGGAAGTCTACACGATCAAGAGGACTAGAGGTCTAGTGGAAAGTCCCAAGTCAAGATCCGGTAAGCAAAAGTCCAAATGGTCGGGTGGACCAAGGTTTGACAACAGGTAACTTCTCCCGAGTGGAGTTATGAGGACACGCTCTCGGAAAGAGAGCATTAGGCGTTGATCCAATTTAGGGTTTCACGAAAAATCAAGATCGAGGGTTGACAAATAGTATGACTGTCAACCATACTTTTATACTATTTGGACTAACTTTGCATCGTAGATAATTGAAAACGAAGTCTACTGACTCCAGGCGACCGGAGGTGTTCCAAGCGCCCAGACCTTGAGGCAACTGTAGTTACTAGAAGAACTCTGAAGTGGTGACATCGAACTCAAAACTAATTTCATTATCCGCAAAGTATTATTGGTTGAAAATTTTGAGTATAACTTGTTTAGTATAAATCAGCTATGTGACACTGGTTACAAAGTAACCTTTTCACGTATTGACTGTATAATCAAAAATGAAACAAACCCAGAAATCGTACTTCGAAGAACTAGAAAAAATAATATTTATACAATAGACCTACCAAGCTCCTCACTCGAGTGTTTGCTGACACAACAAGAGGAAACGTGGTTGTAGCATAGGAAACCAGGTCACACACACGTAAGACTTGTTTCAAAAATAAGTCAAAGGAATCTAGTTAGAGGCTTACCTAAACTAATAAACGTGGAAAATAAAATTTGCAGTGTTTGCCAACAAGAAAAACAAACCAGAACGACTCACAAGTTAACTAATCTAGGTCGAACTAACTATATATTAGAACTTCTACACTTAGATCTATTTGATTCTTATGGGGCTAAGTAACTAAGCGAAAAGCACTACTGCTTAGTAATAATAGATGACTACTCTAGATTACTAGGATTAAATTTCTAAAACTTTAAGATGAAACATTTGAACAGTTTAAAAATTTATGCAAACTCGTAAAAAATGAAAAAGAAATTAAAATTAAAAGAATTAGAAGTGACAAATGAGGAGAATTTAAAAACCATAAATTTATTACATTTTGTCTAGATAATGGGTATCCCCGCAACAAAATGGTCTAGTCGAACGAAAGAACCGGACCTTATAAGAAGCGGTTAGAACAATATTAAGAGAATACAATATAACCAATCAATTCTGGGTTGAAGCTATCAATACAACATGCTACACACAAAATCGTGTTCTAACCAACAAACAACACGATAAGGCTTCATAAGAACTTTACTACAATCAAATACCTAACTTAAAATACTTTAGGATATTTGGATGTAAAATCTATATACTAAATACAAAAAATTACCTAGAAAAATTTGCATCTAAGTCACAAGAATGGATTTTTCTAGGATAATCAGCAACTAGTAGAGTCTATAGAGTATATAACAAACAAACTCTTAAAGTGGAAGAAACCATGAATGTTACCTTTAATGAAAATGATGAAACAAGTTTAACTAAGTCAATAATAGAATCAAAAGACGATGATGAAGTTGAATTGATCAAACCTAGATCTAAGCCAAATTCTAACCAAGTAGAACCAAACACAAGGATCACATCCAATCATCCAACTGATCAAGTCATAGGTGATCTAAATCTAGGGATCAGAACTAGATCAGCACTTAGGAATCTAAGTCAAATATCGTTAATATCAAAAATTGAACCCAAATCCATAGAGGAAGCCCTTCTTAATCCTTATTGGATTATCATGATGCAAGAAGAGTTAGTCCAATTTGAAAGAAACGAAGTCTGAGATTTAGTACCCCTACCAAAATATAAATCTTTAATTGATACTAAGTGAGTATTTCAAAATAAGTTCGATGATAAAGGTGATATAGTTAGAAACAAAGTCAAACTAGTAGCCAAAGGATTTAGTCAAGTAGCAGGATTAGACTATGACAAGACCTATGCTCCAGTTGCTAGACTTGAGTCTATCAGAATGTTACTAGTATATGTTGCACATAAGGACTTCAAGTTATATAAAATGGACGTCAAGTCTGCCTTCCTAAATGGACTTATAAAAGATGAAATATATGTAAGCCAACCACCTGAATTTGAGGATACTGAACATCCTAACTATGTATTCAGACTTAAAAAAGTCTTATATGGATTAAAATAAGCTCCTAGAGCCTGGTACAAAAGGTTGTCAACTTAGTATCGAAAGGATTTAATCAAGGACAGATAGATCCAACATTATTTGTAAAAACCTTTGACAAAGAAATATTCATAGTTCAAGTTACGTGGACGATATTATATTTGGCTCAACCAATTCAAAATTCTTAAACAACTTCACCAAAATAATAGAAGATGAGTTTGAAATCAGCCTAGTAGGTGAACTAAACTTCATTTTAGGATTACAAATAAAATAGACGAAGGATGAAAACTACATCTACCAAACCAAATATGATAAGGAATTAATTAGAAAATCTAGCATGAAAAATGTTAAAGAAATAAAAAATCCCACGACAACAAACACAAACTTAGAAATCATGATCCTATAGAAATCTTAAGGAGTCAGGACATCTCACAACATCTAGGCATAACATTGATTGTGTATTGTGCAACCAAGAAAGGTGTGAGATATTTAGGAATCAACCTCTGATATAGAGCAAGTTCATCAAACAAAGTTAAATTAAAATTGTGAACTAGACTCGATTAATTTGGCAATTATTTGACATGGCATAATTTAGAACTTTCTTAGACACTCAACTGTTGATATCTAGCAAAGGGAGAGAGAAAATATAAGTTAAGTAAAGGAAATAACTAAACTTGTTTCGGTTGGGAACCAGAGATGGGATGACTTAGTATAATACCCACGATTAAGCTCTTTTGACCGACTGAGTACAAATTATATCGATCTTCAACGAGATATGTCGTCGATGAGATCAATCTTCAACAAGCTGACCTAACTTTGTAGGTCGTCACAGTACTTCGGAAGTCGGGCGTCATCCGCGTGATTAGAAGGTTGGGTGTCATCCATGCGAAGGTCGAGTGCTCCACGCACTTGGGAGGTCGGGCGTCATCTGTGTGGAGGTCGGATGCTCCGCGCGCTTGGGAGGTCGGGTGCTCCGCGCACTTGGGAGGTCGGGCGTCATCCGTGTGGAGGTCAGATGCTCCGCGCGCTTGGGAGGTCGGGCATTAATTGTGTGGAGGTCGGGAGGTTGGGAGGTCAAGAGGTCGAAAGACTTGGAGGGAGCTTAGTTGCTTGAAAGGACTTAAACTAGTTAGAAGGGGGCCAAGGCGAATCTCGGCGTGACCCCTCCAACGCTCAAGTCAGTGACCAGAGAAAAAAGAGAAAACGGAAATAAAGAAAGTAAAGTATTTAGAGATTATTTGAGAGTCCTTTTTTCTATTGTATGGACTATTATATACATACAGTAAGAAGAGACATGGAGATGTGTAGTGGGGGACATGGGAACATGGAGTAATGAGGGTGTGGCACCATGGAGAAATGGGGGTGTGGAATCATGGAGGTATAAAGTGGGGACATGTAAAGGTACATATACTCATATTTATTGACTAAGTCAATCTTGCCACGTAGACTCTAGATTATCTCTCCACATCATAACTTAAGTATAAATTCAGGAGGAGTAAAAGAGACAAGTCAACAAGTCATTACTATCTTTTGAGTCTTTTTTTTACTCTGCAAATTATTATATTTTGATAGTCATTCAATATTTTACTCTGCACATTGCTATATTTTATAGTCATTCAATATTTTTAACTTAACTTTTACCAAGTTGCCAAAAATAAAAAGGGAGAGATTGTTGTGCAGAAAGCACCACATGATCAAACCTAAATTTTGATATTGGCAAAGAATTAAAAGTTAAGTCATTTGGTGGTCTAATGTGCAAGTTGAGCTTATAGGAAAGTCCTAGTTGAAGCTAGGCAACTGGAAAGTCCTAGTTGAGGCTAGGCAAGGAAGTCCTGGTCAGAAGGACCAGGCAAAACTCTCTAAAGGTCCAAGACATCAGGCGAAAGTCCTGAGGGTCACAGACACCAGGCGGAAAGTCCTGATCAGAGGAGCCGAGCGAAAGTCTAAACAGTTGAGAGGACTAGAGGTCTAACGAAAAGTCTCGAAGTCAATATCTGATGAGAAAAAGTCCAAACAGTCAAGTGGACCAAGGGTTGGCAGCAGATAACTTCTCCCGAGTGGAGTTGTGAGGGCGCGCTCTTGGAAAGAGAACATTAGGTGTCGGTCCGATTTAGGGTTTCATGGAAACTCAAGATCAAGACCTGACAGTTGGTATGGTTGTCGATCATACTTTTATACTACTTGGACTAACTCTGTGTTGCAAATAATCGAAAATGAAGTCAACTGACTCCATGCAACTGGAGTTGTTCCAGGCGCTTGGACCTTGAGGCACCCAAAGTTACTAGAGGCGCCCTAAAGTGGATGAGTTGTAGCGATAGAGTTTCGTTGAGTTTATGTCACGTCAATGGTGGAGCTGCCCGCAGGTGCTCAAAGCGCCCTGAAGTGGATAAGCTGTAACGATAGAGGTTCACTAAGTTGGCACATCAGCGATGGGGGCACACAAAGTTGTTTAAGGCGCCCTGAGGTGGATAAGAGTCTGACGGGTCAGATCAAACAAAGTCTACGTGGAAGCGTCCAAAGAGGCTTAGGGTGCCCTGAGTCCTTTATATAAATAATGCTCGACCAGAGGCTTAAAACAATCAAATTCATTCATTCTCAAGCTTTCTTCCTACTCAACCTAGACTTTGACAACGTCCATTCCACTCCAGCACTCGAGCTTCAACAATGCAACTACGCCACAATGCCACGACGCTGCTACGAGCTCCAATGAACCTAGCCATTGGTAACTTATAGTTGTTGTATATTTCTTTATATTATTCGTTTCTATATACTTAATTTGTAAGGTTCGGTAAAGTTGTTACCGGTCCTCATCCTTGTAAAGAAATGAACCTCTTTTTCTGCGGAGAAAGAGATTAACAGTGAATTCCCTAACAAAAACAGTCAATGAAACTGTGGGCCTTGGACTAGCAGCTTTAGCTATGAACCAAGTAAAAACAAAGTCAATGAAATTGTTCCATACTATTTCATTTCCGCTACATGATTTCTGAATGCGAACGATTAGCGATATTCACCCCCCCCCCCCCCGCCCCCCCCTCCCTCCCTCCCTCCCTCCCTCTATTGCTGTTTTCGATCCAATATGATAGCCAAGAGACAACCATCAATCCTAAGCAGTTACTCATGTCCACCTTCCTACCACATGCTTGCAGAACCTCTACCAGCCACTTCTCCCACATGACCACAAGCCTTTCTTCATCAAGCAACACCCATCACATCTACTCTTGCCTATGTACTCATATGAATCATCTAAAAGCCTATCAATATACCTATTATGTGCTGATGTAATCACCCCTTAAAGGCATCTTTCTTTTCTCTCTTCATTGAAGTGTCGATTTGAGGTTAAAAGCATTATTAGTTGCGTTGATCCAAGATCAAAGGAAACATCAATTGTATGCTCTATGATTTCATCAGGTCTTATTTTGCATGTGTGCAAGTATCATGCTTTCATTCCATTGTCATGCCTAATCTTTTTTTTTTTCATAAGAGTTTTTTAGTTCATATAACAAGTTAGATATATATGGTATAGATGTTCCCGTTGGAGGGGGAATGTTAGATTGATTGATTTATTGGTTTACTGGGTTTATAGTCTCATCTGTAAATACCGAGAAAATGGTTACTTTATTAAAGATGTACATTATAATATTCCCCTTCCCCAAATTCTCCAATATCAAACTTCCAACTAAAAAGATAATGAACTCTGAAAGACAAGTATCATAAATAGGAACTAAAGAGAAAAAAAACAACTTTTGACACAAAATTTGGCATAGCTGAAAATTATAGGAGCAAATGAATCTTAGTCCACACGCGCGCGCACAAAAAAGAAGTAACCTTACCTCTGGAACCTCCTCCTTCATCTCAGTTGGATTCTCGTGAGCCATGTCCTCGATCTGCGAACCAATCAAACTGCGCCCAAAAAGTATAGAGCATTAAAGCTGCATATCGAGCAGAACCCAGCAAAACCTAGCTCCTTACTACAAGGATATGTGTGCGAAGAACAACACGCATGCAAAAAAAAACATCAGAGATACCGAGTTTCTACGATGAAATCGTTCCCTTTGGTTCTGTCGATTTCCACGAATTACGCAGAGAGAAGCAGCAAAATCCCCGTGCCTCCGCGATAAACCAGGCAAAGGCTTATGGGCAAGACAGGAACGCATCGGAGTGGATCCAAGTTTATAACAGTTCGGTGGGAACAAAGCGAACGATACCTGTTACATTGATGCGATAAAACCGTTACATACTATGCGATATAACATTGGTTTGGTCTTCTTGAATTCGTCTCAAATTACATTTTAATCCTTTATTTTGATTATATTTGACTTCTTCAGATATAAATTGATTTTCTATTTTTTATGTAAATTGAACCAAATCGAATAAAACTGAGAAATTCCATTTAATTTTTAATCTTTTGAAAAAATTTATAATCCATTTTTAATTTTGAATATTAAAAAATGAAATATTTGATTTATTTATTTTTCACTTATACTAATAAAGTGAGAGTTATTCTTATCGAAGAAAGATTAAACAATCTTGTAAAAAATTAGAATTATCAATCTAACAGTCTCCATCGATCTATCTCACAGTTAGTGAGGAAGGTAAATTATTAAAGGTCTTATGGACTTTGACGTGGTGGTCAAGACACATAAAAATATATTTTAGTCACCACATTATCTCTGTAGAAACAAAAAATATTAGACAATGATTTCGATACAAAGAGTAAATTGTGGACCTTCTGATTGTATTACGTGGAACTAATATGCCAGGGAAAGCTTATGTCATCGACAATTCATTATATATAACAAGAAAGGAATCATATTATATTTAAGAATATACATTTTGATATAGAATGGTATATAAAAAAGTATATATATATATATATATATATATATATACATATTATATTTAAGAATATACATTTTGATATAGAATGGTATATAAAAAAGTATATTTATTTATTTATTTATTTATTGGATGTGTATGAGTAACTTATAGATTATCAAACGAAATAAAAATGTCATTTCATTATTTTTCAAATGTATACAAATAGATATCTTTGTAATCTCATTTGAGATATTGATAAAATTAAAGGAATAAAATTATTCCTCTATCATTCTCTCTAAAAATCTTCTATTTCTTGATATTTCATAACAGATAACTATTTTATTTTTAAATATGTAATATACTTAGAGAAAAAGTTAGACTAGCTTTTAAATATAAAAAAATTGTGGCCATGAAAATAAAACTCATATCATGCAAAAATACAAGTCCTTTTAAAAACATAAATATTAATAACTTTACTAAATGTCCAAATCAATACTGATTGCTTTATTTTAATAAGCTGTCTCTGATCAGTCACATCTTCCAGGTGCCAAACTTGGTGCAAAAACACAAAGTCGTAGTTGAAGAGTTCGCAATCACACTGACAAATATTTCCTTAATTTACTGACTCTGCAACAGATCAAAACAGTTTTTTTTTTTCCCCATGGTTGATTTGCCGAGAATGTTCTATACTGCAAGTGACACAATCCACTGGGACATTAAAGCTTCGATCTTCCTGAAGTTGAGCTGCCAGGAATAACCATCACTTTGCCAATAGCTTTCCTGTCTTTAATGGCAGCAAAAGCTAGATTTGCCTGTTGGATAAAAGAGAAATTCATCTAAAAAAAATTCTAGCAGGAGCAACAAATATCATCAAGGAAATGTTTATTGCGCCCATCCTTTTTTTTTGTTTGTTTTTTGTTTTTTGGGATTATGCTATGTTCTTGAATGTAGCTCAACTTGCAGAAAGACTAAAGAATTCATTCAGGAGAGCAAAAAAATGAGAAGCTATTTTGATAATCTAAATTAAACCAGAAATTCACGTGTAACATGCAAACAGAAGAAAAGTGAGGACACTGCAAATTATTTTGGTAGCTGAGTTGAAAGAGTATGAACCTCTTGTAAACTATAGGAATGAGATATGTGAATAGATATCAAGCCATTTGATAACCATGATAGCAGCTCCCTAAGAGAGTCTCTCAATAGTTGAGGATTATGTTGATTGTAACTTCCCCAGTAGAGACCATGAACCGTCCAGTTCTGATCCAAATTGCACAAGAAAGAGTTAGCACCAATAGATTTACAAGAAAACGACATATTAACGCTGATTAAGAAATCAACAATAACTCTGCATATCCCTCTAAATAGGAGGATGCTCGACAAGATCAGTGTGCACCTAATCCAAAGGCATAGTGTCAAAGTTCAATTGCTAGAAAGCTTAATCCGGATTAGCAAAAGGAGGGTAAAATTATTTGCAAATAACAAATTATAGTGGAGCAAGAATGTTGTATTTGTACCAAATCTTAAGGCCAAAGTTAGCGTCTAATGGCAATAAAACTCGATCAGAATTTAAGGAAACAAAATATCTTGATAGCAGAATCACAGTTAATCAGGAAGTGCAAAGTCACAAACAAAATTTTCAGAAGGAAATGAATGAAGAAACGTCGCGGCATGTGTTCAGATAACGTAGCTAAGCTACAACAATACCTTCACAAGAGCAATGTTTGCTGGGATGATTGGAATTTCACCACTTGCAAATCCTATGATAAGAATATTTGCTCCCCAGTTTAAAAGCTTCATGCTTTCTTTCGTGAGTTTACCCCCAACAGGATCGTATAGAACATCGACACCTTTTAGATTTCTTGTCTTGAGAAAATTCTTCACGCTCTCAATGATATTTCCCTTGCTCAAGTCAACAACAAAATCAACACCCAGTGACTGGAGAAATTTCACCTTTTCATCACCCCTAAGATACATAGTTCAGTTGGAGTTGAACACTATACCGCTTGGCATGGAGATGAATGAAATATATTATGGAAGAAGGCTCAAGGAATGCAACAGTGCAATGGTTAAAAAAAAAAACCTTGCTACAGCAATGACAATGGCTCCACAAATTTTTCCTATCTGCACAGCTGACAATCCAACACCACCAGCTGCACCAAGGACAAGGAGTACCTGCAATTTTCATTCATCGTTATCACCGCCAAACAACAGGAAGTTCAATAAACGATAATTAAGTAGAGGCACTGTCATATTTTTTGTAGTAGATAAGTTATACAGAGTTTGTCCCATAAGCCAAACGTTGCAAATGCTATCGGACCATTACCAAAGATTTCAGATATTGTACAGAAAACTAGCATCCATGTTGACAGGGAAAAGAAAAGACTATATGACTATGCTATACTGTTGTATGTTAGACTCTTCATCTACTCCTTCCATATCCATTTTGATACTGACGCTCGGGAACCATAACTGTGAGTTGGCACATCCAATATCGTTATTCACTATGTGTAAAAAAAAAATAGAAAAGTTTATCATATGCTTAGATCTGCCCCGATATTAGATACTTGTACCCGAATCTGAACACTGAAACTGCAGATTGGATTTCCTGCCCCACTACTACTCCATACAAGCAGAGACGGTAGAAATTTCAGTTGCATACAATGCATTACTAGTCTGTAATATTAAAAATTTTAAAAAAATGAAACTAGTCACTAGTCCTAGGTGTAATTATTCTGAAGAGTTGCTTCCCAGTTTCACAAATTTAACAAATTCAGCAATGCAAATGATTCAATGGGGGGTATCATGTTGTGTTCCTCACCTACCAAAAATGTATGTCTATTGCATGTTACAAGAAGATGCTAACATAAGCATGAGACTATGAGAGGCCAATTCAAAGTCAATTCCTTGACAGAAAAATAAAATCATATTACACTCTAATCAAATATATGTCAATTTTAATATTTTATTTGAATAAATTCCACAATAAAAAAATAAAACCACATTACACTCAAATGCAATATATGTCAGATTCTAATATTTTGTTCAAATCATACTAAGGGAAATAATTCAAGACAAAAACCTCCAACCTGACCGGGTTTCAGCTGTGCTCTATGAACAAGTGCCACATGTGAAGTCCCGTATGCGACTGGTAAAGCACCAGCAGCGACTAAGTCACATCCATCAGGTACTAAGAATCTTCTCTCGGAAAATTTAGAAATGTCAGCCAGAATAAACCAAAAAATAACATCTATGAATTCATTCATGACTGACAATGAGAATGCATAATCTTCAAAAAAAAAAAAAATCTCCAACATTCTATTGAATAGCAAGACAGAAATCAGTTATCATCTAGCATAGCATGCTCTGATGCACTTGACACCACCTAAGCATCATGACACTAGAATGGAAAAAAAAAACCATTTCAAGAGCAACACCTGCATAATGACAACTCAAATCAACAAACTCTAGATCATTTTTTATGATTACCTCGTCTAAGACAATTCGGTTTTAAAGAAAAAGGTTTATGATTTTGTGGAAAACAACCGACAAAAAGAATTTATAATATATCTAATAATATTCAAAACTTTCGGCAATAATTTTCAGGCATAGTTTCCACTAAATTCATGATTTCTGTTCACATTTCAACACCATTTGGGTTTTAGTAGCAATGTACTTCGGTTTATGAATACATTACACTATAGAGGTAATCATACTAAATTAAGATCTAATATTCGAGAACTAAGAAATTACATATGAGATATCATCAAAAAATTATTTATTTATTGCTTTTTTTATTAAATTGAATTCCCTTGAAAGCTGTTTGGAAAGAAAAAAAAAACAAACAAACAAATAAATATCTCGAGAAAAAGTCGATGAAAGGAAAATAACAAATAAATAAATATCCGAGAAAGGTCCATGAAAGGAAAATATTCATCCACTCTCGCTAAGTTTCATTTTTTACCCAAAAAAATTGTTCAGAAAGGAAAGAAGCACCAAGAATAGAAAGCAAAAGCTCACAATTCCTTCTCGTCCGCGACGATGAACTCGCAGAAGGAGCCGGATGCGACGAAGGAGCAAACTTTATCCCCGACCTTCACCGAGGAGACAGCGCTTCCAACCGATTCAACGACACCGGAGTAGTCCGATCCGGCGACGAACGGAAGGGGTAGCTTCTCCTGGTAGCGGCCGAGTACCTGTAGGTAGGTCGCGTAGTTGAGACTGGTGGCCGCGATTCGGACACGGACAGCGGTGGGAGAGGCGATCGCGGGGACGGGGTGCGATCTGGAGACGACGAGGGGGGAGGACTCGGAGATTGCGACGGTGGGATCACCGAGCTTGTTGCAGAGCAGCGCTTCCATGGATGCGAGAGTGATGGATTTTCCAACCAGAGACAGCAAAGAGGATAAAAATCACTATAAATGGGGCCAATTTCATTGAAGGGCAACATTTAATTATACTATAAAATAATAGTATTTTTATAGTATTTTATTTGCAGTATAAATGTATAAATAAGGTTATATATGTATTAACCTTAACAAAAAAAAATTAGAATTCGTTAATCTAACCGCTCCTTTCGATTTGTCCTACGGTCATTATGAGGAAGGTAAATCACGAAGGGTCCTATGGATCTTGACGTAATGCCCAAGATACGTGAGGGTCATCTGAATCTAAAAAAGAACTTTAGACCTTATTCGAAATCGATTTTTACTTTATCCGTAAATTCCAACGTGCCTTAGCTACCACACCATCCCCGTGGAGACAGCTATATAGGTATTAAGATAAAATATAAAGACTAATCCAATCGAGCTCAGGGATTTATTTATCTAGATTGATTTGTGGGGAAAAAACTCTTGTTAGTGCAGGGGCACCTAAGTCGAACATGTATTTTGATTATGGCAAAAGTCGCAAAGTCAAGGATATATCATTATCAAAAAGTGTTAAAGCTGAAGGAGGCTAGCGACACTTGAGGAAGCCACTTGAGCGATGATACGAGTGACTTCGGAGGGAGCCGAAGGAATCGAGTGGAAGACCGGAAGCGAAAGCGACACAGTAAGTATCGAGGTAAAGCTCATGTGTATGAGAGTAAGAGAGGTCGTATCCTCCTTACGGAGATGATCTTAAGTGTAGATCCAACCAAAGACATCCTATAGATGGTCTATGTCGAGATCGAATGGTCGATGGTCGTCTAAATAATATTTTTGTTAAGCTAACTTTGCCTTGCAGCTAGCATCAGTCGACTGCCAACTTGGAGGACTCGACTGTTGTCCATCAGTCGACTATTTGCGGTCAACATTCGACTAATGTTGTCATCAGTCGACTGATGATGTCCATCGATCGACTGATGGTCAAGGATCAGCTTCGAGGAGTCAAGCTTTATCACCTCATTCCAAGGAGGTTTTATGCTCATTTGTGATTGGTTGAAGACTCATTCGATGAGGGGCTCAAAGGCTATAAAAGGAGGGCTTGTCCTAGGGTTTTTCATCAATTCAAAAGCTCCCAAGTGCTTCCGATATGCTACGAGTCTCCGACATTCCTACGACGAAGCGTTGCCGAGACGACGACTCAAGCTCCAAGATTCAAGTCTTCAAAAGTCATCAGTATAAGCTTTAATTTGTATAAGTTGTTCTTTTTATTTCGAGCTTTAAATTGTATCAAGGAGATGGGGAGTGTCCCTCTACCTTGAGTCTTTCTCGAGTTTTGCATTCGTTTAACTCCTACCTCTAATGAGGAGGAGTTCGTTTAGTGTTTTGCCCTCCGTGCGTGGTCAAGAATCACTAGGGCCTTGGAGTAGTAGCCGAAGGCTACGAACCAAGTAAAAAATATTATCGTGTCTTTATTTTTATTGTGTTTTTCCGCTGCATTTACTCGTGCCTCAACGAACGATTTCGAACGAAAAGTTTCTATCGTTATTCATCCTCCCCCTAGCGATCCGCTTCGATCCAACAACTCCTACAAAAATGATCTAGTTACTAACACATACAGACATTACATAATAAGATAATAGATTGATCTCTGTAAATGTGAGGATGTCGTTCCTTTATATGCTGGTTACTAGTCTCAAGAGACAAAGATTCATCGTAATTTATCTCTCTTACGATGATCCAAAAACGAATTAATAGGGATCAATAGATTGACAGATTTTAACTTTTACACAATGAAACTAAAAAATATATATTTATGAATATTGCAGGAGGGTGAGTAACTAGCACAACGACATATTTACTATAATAAACAAGGTTTGATTTCTATAGACCATAAAATCTTTTATAGAAGCTCGTTTTCCGTCGTACTAATGATTGATTGGATCATAAAATAAAATGCTCCTTTTTTTTTTTTTTTTTGCCCCAAGAGCAACGGCGCGTCAGATAAGAGCTTGGACGATTCCTGCGATAAACCATGATTTGATCCCTGTCGGCTGCAGTTTGCGGAGAAAATTTCACCATTTTCCACTCGCTTGTGGGTTGCGGAGGCAGATTCCTATTTTCCAGCTGAATTGATATGGGGTGCGGACCCTAATTGGCATACATATCCCTCACGATGACTTGCGCAGCGCGTCATTCTGATTTATCCTTATGGGCCGGCGGAGACTCTTCGGAGGCCGTGAGACAGGGCCGGTTCACCAAGTGAATTAGTCGGGCGAAACTTAAATACCACTTGTAAATCAAAAAATAAAATAAAAATACTCCTTTTTTATTTACCTTACTATGATTATAAATCCAATTGATAGGAACCCTTGGAATAAGCATATCACTACAATGGACTGAAAAAAGTTCACGTATAATTGAACTGGTCAGTGCCTTGAATATGTTGTAAAATATTCAGAAATAGTTGAAATAGTCAAATAGAAGGATTGCTAGGACTATATGCCTTGATAAATTTACTAAAGAATTCTAATCTAAGTGTCTAAACATTTGATACAATCAGAGCCGACTCGGATTATTTAAATTTTTAAAGATTTTAGACGACTCTAAAAATTTTGGACTCCTGAACAAGAGTCATATTGGATTCTAATTTTTTTTTTAAACCTGGATCGAGAGTTATAATAAACTTTAAAATTTTTAGGTTCTAAATAAGGACCTTAGTAACCCTCCTTAGAGTCGGCTCTAAATTTGATTACGGATATGATTAAAAAATAAATTAATAGAGTATAATGATATCAGAGGAGGATCTATGATTCGATTCAAACCTCTTCAATTAGAGCTCGTACTTAAAAGTTTGAAGAAGCTTAATTTGAAATTCAAAGAGCTTAGTCATGATTGAAGAGAGAAAAAAAGTCCAGAGAAAATTATCTGAAATTTGATACCAAAAAACGAACACTCATTTGAGTTGACCAACTAAAAGTGCTAAGTCAACTAAAATAATAAAAAAAAATCCTAATTAAACTTTGAACACCAACGTTCAAATGTTGGTTGACCTACAAAAGTCTTCATTTGTCTTAAAAATAAGCTTTGGTCAACCAATAAAAAATCCTCCATCTATGAAACTTGATTATTGTCTAAAATGTATCATCTTTAGAAATTTTCTCTAAGTGGTCAACCTTCACACGACCTAAATTCTTAGATCTTCTTGTGTAAGTTTTTGGTCAAATAGAATATTAAACATAAAAAATATAAACTAATCAATTTTCTTTATATTAGAGTACCTAAAACTCTTAAGGTACGTTTAGTAGGACATAATATAATCACGTTTGTAATGTAATCAAATTTGTAATGTAAAATAATATAATTTTGATTACATTATTATATTTGAATAAAAATTATATATAATCTTGGATTACAAAGGTAATTATATTCTTTTATTTGATATGCATTACAAGGACGATAGGGACCGCCCGACGACGATGAACGATCGATCGATCGATTGTTGAGCATTCGATATTTTTCAAATTGCGATTTGGAATGTAATCAGATTACACATGTTTTACTTCGTAATCTATATTACAAAACTTTAGTGTCTTTTGTAATCTAAATTACATTACATGACAACTTTAAAACGGTAACAAACAAAATAATCAATCTTTTAATATAATTTGGATTATATTACAAGACATATTATAGCATACCAAATGCAGTCTTAAGTCACTAATTAAGCTTCTAAAAGTATCTTTTTTAATAACCAATTGAAATTTAGTCCTCCAATCAATCGAATACTTTTAAAGTTTGATTCATTGT
Source organism: Wurfbainia villosa (assembly GCA_025175895.1). Taxonomy (NCBI): domain Eukaryota; kingdom Viridiplantae; phylum Streptophyta; class Magnoliopsida; order Zingiberales; family Zingiberaceae; genus Wurfbainia; species Wurfbainia villosa. The sequence continues at coordinate 517,286 of JAKLTH010000203.1, forward strand.
CCTACATCTTGATCACTCGTCGAATTTAATCACCTCTCCCTAATCGATATGAATGATCAAAAGCAAATTATCAAATCCACACCACTAACCTAAATCATTTATCAAATATCACAACAATATCATGGTTAATATAGATTACAACCGAAAAGAGCTAATTTTCCATCATATGGATAAAGAAATATGGAATGATAAAAAGAGTTCTCTAAAGCTATATATTCTCTCTTAACTTTTGCAAGAACAAGAGATACAACTCTTTTCAAAAGAGGATGAGTTGTAGAGCATTAATTTTGCCATTATAACTTTATTTATTTGTTCCATTAATTTGTTCTTCATATTAAAATTATTTTTTGCACAACATATTGTCCTTTGGGCCTAAAAAACAACTATATATGTTTATTAATTGCCCCTCTTGTTCATTTTTCTAAATGTCCTTGACAAGAACCAAATTCCCCTAAAATATTAATTAATAAAAGCATGTCCTAATTTGGACAATTTTTAACATAAGGGATTGGAATGATTACCATAATAGGAAAGTAAATCTTAAATATTTAATTCCACCTTCCACTATGTCCTCTCAAATCTTATTCCATTATAGACAACTGTTTATTAATTCGTGCTTTCCAATTTACCCGGTTTGGTTTATGGAAAAATTTTTCAATCACCTTTAAAATTCGTCGAACTTAAAGTCTGAATCATGGTTTGCAAAATCGCGATCCTGAATCGTAGGATCGCACGATTCTACGATCCGAAATCCCAAAATGCTCCTAGATCATATAAGATCGTTTTTGTCGTGGGATCGATAGGATCATACAGGATCAGTAGGATCGTATAATTAAAATTGTTCAGAAATCAGTGGGATCGTATAGGATCGTTCAGAAATCAATATAGAATCGTATATGATCGGTAGGATCGTAGGTGTAGGATCGTTCAGAATCATATATTATCCTCCGGAGAGTTCGGGTTATCCCTTTATGAATATTTCAATATACGCACACAAAAACAAACCAATGTCAAAAAAATAAATTGATCACGATACCTTAATCCGTCAATTTCAAGTCGAAATAATCAAACAACTTTTAAGAAGATAATAATGAAGAAAAATAAACGAAAAATGACAAACTAAACGGAATAGCAAGAAATATATAGGCGAACTGATTTAAGACCGCTGATGAAGTTTAGAAGATACAAGGGAAAAAGAATGAGAAAGGAAGGCGATGAGTTTATCTTGGATTGAAAACAGGAATCATCTAAACTTAATTGTGATTTTTAGAAATTTAATTCCTAGAAAAAGGAAGTTAAAGGAAAAGAAACAAAATGAGAATATAATTTATAATTATGATATGAAAATAATAAATTATTTTTTGATAGTTTTATTTGGGTGGAAAATAAATTAATATGATTATATGTTTTCTCATTCATATCCATTTTTGTAAAGAGAGAAAGAAATAGATAGATAATTATATGACTAATTATCTAAAATATTCTGGTGTGTGTTTTAGATATTTTTAAGTTGGAGTGTGTAATTTGATTATGATAATTTATTTTTCATGTAATTTTGTTATGTATATTTTTTTTTTCATTTTATTATATTTTTTATATTTTATTGACTCCCTTCAATTTTAGGGGTAACTATTTAATGGTCATAATTGTTCTTATATAAATATAAAATTATTAATTTAAGAGTTTTTGATAGGATCTTACGATTCTACGATCCAATCTGGATCGATCCGATCCTGACCCCAAATCGATCCTGCGTAGGATCACGATCCTACAAACTATGGTCTGAATACTGGGTGCTAACTAAAAAAAAAGAGAGATTTTAAAATCAAATTTTATGAACTTAATTTTGTGCAAATCATCTATCCAAGTGGATAGAATTGATAAATAAAGTTTAGAATCTCATTCAATATTCATAAATTATGTTCTAAATTTATTCAATAAGTGAATAAAAAAAAGAAAATCTATTTTCAAACTTAATCAGATGAAACTGAATAATAAAAGTCGATAGAATTGACAAAATTTTAAACGGACGAAACCTGGATATTTGGATTGCTAAAATAATAAAAGTTGATAGAATTGACAAAAGTGTTAAAAAATAAAATAAAATAAATAGAAACAAATGAAGCCATTTGAGCAATTGTTTTATATATATATATAAACAAATGAATAGATTTGCAACTGAAAAAAGGAATAAAATCTATGAACATCAAAAAAAAAAATTGTAATAAAATCTTGCCAATGGATTCTTGTTTGCTTTCCTAAAACAAAATCTAGTGAAAAATAAAGGAGGGAGTTTCTTTATGTCTGATCCGCCTTCCATTGTAAGTGAAATTTGAGTTAGAAGCTGCGTGGAAGGAATTTTTTGGATCACTATTGTGTAAAAAGTCAGAATCGTCAATCTAATATTTTCTTTATCTCGGTCCTTCAGAATTTAAGAGAAAAAAAATCACGAAAAAACTATACTCGTAGATGCAACTGATAAAACAATGAGTGTTCATCTAAACCTGTGACAGAGTTTTAGATTATTTTCGGAATTAATTTTTATTCATTGTATAAATTTATTCATTGACTTATAACTTTTTTTGATCACGCTTAACAGTAGTGGAGCCCAAAATTGAAATTTATCTGGGCTAAAATTTTAACGAGAAAAAAAAACTCACTGAGTATAAAATTTGATACAAAAATGTAGTATTAATTAAATTATTAATTGCACGTATAATGATTTGGATATGGGCTAAATTCTGGATAAATATGAAAAAAAAAAACACTAATAAAATTAGTCTGGAAGATCTTTGGGCTAGAATGGACTCCAGCTCCACCTACTTTAAAAATAAAATTAAAAATTTTGATTTTTTTTGTTAAGCCACCGTAAATTTGGTCCATTATTTCTCTATAAATTTTATAATATCAAAATAAAAAAAATAATTTTCAAAATAAAATATTAAATTACAATGATAAATTCCACAAATACCATTATATTTATAAATTAATAAACATATTAATTTTAACTTGTTTAATTGTTTTTATCCTAAATTCACCTGCAATCTTTTTTTCTTTTTTTTTTTTTGCAGCGCAGTCTCTTATTTTTTCTGACAAATAAGGAATTTATCGTTCAAAAAAGATTTTATCATCAACAAAGAGACAATGATCGTCGATCGTTCGAGAGGTGATCAATGAGATAATGAATCACGGTCGTTTATGAAGTGAGCGTTGTTGTGTCAGTCGATGGGCAATCGCTTCGTGTGCGATCACTTCGTGAGCCATCCCAAGTGGTCAATGATCAACCCCAGATAATTTTGACTCATGACTACATTCGTATCTAGAAGTAAGGTGATTCTAAAGACCACGTGATGAGAAGTGATTCCAGAAATATTTGATCGATATTAAGTACTTAAACTTATAAGAATATTGCATTAGTAAGTCTGATTTAAAAATCAAATAAGCTATAACATGTAAATTGTTACAACAATATCTTGACTAATTGCATATAGTCAAAATAATTGCAAGCCTTAAATTAGAGCAAGGTACAAATGCGTAAGCAAGAGCTCTTATACTTAGCCATCGAGTCTATCCGTAAAAAGATTAGAATCGTCAATCTAAAGGTCTCTATCGGTCTGTCTCATGATCATTGTAAGGGAGGTAAATCATGGAGGGTCCTATGAGTCTTGATGTGATGGCTAAGACACGTAAAAGTCATTTGAATATAAAAAAAAAAATTTAGATCTCCTTCGAAATCGATTCATATCTTATCCGTAAGTACCGTTGTGCCTTAGCCACCACGTCATTCCCGTGGAGACAAAAAGCTATCGAGCCTAGCAACTATAGAAAGTAACAAGCGAATTTTATGATAAAGAAGCTTAATATTTTAATACAAAGGAAACACGAAAGATCAAATCAATAATCAAATTGAAATGGAAGCAAAACTCAAATCAAACTCAAACTCATCTATTCAAGTTACGATCAAGCTCGCCTATTTAAGTCACGATCGAACTCTCCCATCTAAGTCACGATTAATCTTTCTCATTTAAGTCACGATCGAGTTCGTTATGACAGAAGACACAATCTCCATTTTTCTCTTCAAAAAAGAGAATAATCTTTGAATTTATCTCCATAAAAAAATGATCTCCTATTTTACATTTATGAAGATACAATCTTCTATTTTATGTTAATATCAGAACGCCTTTCTCTTTATATAAAAAGGACTAAGGAAAGGAATCTAAAAAAATTCTATGTTCCTCTACTTTCTTTATTCTCTATCGTTTTTTTTTCTTTTTTGACTTGAATGTCGGAGAGGTTTCGTCGATGTACATCTCGATCCCTTTTTAATTTGTTTTCAAATCCCGATATCTTGAGAATTTAACTTTTGAATAAGTCGATCTCACCAGACGCATGAATGCTCGATCTTCCAAAACGTAAGCCACACTCGATCTCTCGAAATTCAAGCCGCACCCAATCACTCGAAACGCACACTACACCCGACCTTCCGAAGTCACATCCAAACTGCAGAAGCTCTACGAAAGAAAGCAGATTACATAAACTCAATGCATTGAAGATTGATCCAATTTCTGTCCAGTTGATCGAAAAATATTCGACTATGGGCATCCTGCTATATCAAGTCATTTCTTAATTTCTGACCGAATCAAATTGACATTGTACGTGGGATATATAGATCGAACTTGTAAAGTAAAAATGAAAAGATATAATCGAAAGTATCTCCTATTAAAAAAACTAAAAACACATTTTATGTTACTTTTTCATTTGTAAATATTTTTTGAATGTTATAATATTATTTATAAATGCTATATTTATAATATATGATAATCAACTTTCATCGATTGTTGTATTTTATGTCAATTATAATTAAATTTAAATTACTTTAAGTTATAGAATGACTTGATTAAATTTTAATTATTTTAATTAAATTTAATTAAGTTTGACCAACTTGATAATAAATATTTTAGTATATTAAGTAAGTTAAACGATTTAATTTTAGATTGTAGTATAAAGGTACTTTTGAATTAAAAATTCTTTTTAATATTTTTAAAATAGAAAATTAGAGTATGCTTGCTTTTTTAATTTTTGTCAAATTTATAAATTATACATTTTTTAATTATAATATTATAGAATTAGATATATGAAATATATGGTAATCTTTATTGATTAAAATGAATTGTGATTTTGATTCTTTTTTTATTTTTTATTTTTATTTTGGCTGCTCTTGCCACGTGGCAGTTGCTCGTCTATTTAAGAAGCCTGAAACACCTTTCTCGAACCATTGTGTACTCCTCTCATGGCGTCCACGGTGGAGATTGGCTGGTCGGTGTCGCTTTCCTTAGCCACCAAATGCATGGCGCTCTCCGGCAACCCTCCCCGCCTTCTCCCCCTTGCTGCCGTTCTTGCAGTTTGTTGTCTCTTCACGCTATTCCTCCACTGGGCCTCCCCCGGCGGCCCTGCCTGGGGGAGGTACTGGTGGAGCAGAGGACGGTCCCTGTTCCCCGGCGCTGCCGCCATCCCCGGGCCCCGCGGTCTCCCCGTCGTCGGAAGCATGGGTCTCATGTCCGGCCTTGCCCACCGCAAGCTCGCTGCTGCGGCGGACGCCATCCCCGGAGCACGGAGGCTCTTGGCGCTAAGCCTCGGCCACACGCGCGTGGTCGTCACCTGCGACCCGGAAGTGGCCAAGGACATCCTCAACAGCTCCGACTTTGCCGACCGCCCGGCCAAGCAGTCCGCCTACGGCCTCATGTTCCACCGGGCCATCGGGTTCGCCCCCTACGGGGCCTACTGGCGCGCCCTCCGCCGCGTCGCCGCTACCCACCTCTTCTCCCCCAAGCAGGTCGCCGCCTTCGCCCGCCACCGCGCCGAGGTCTCCGCCGAGATGGTGCGCGCCCTCGACGGCCTCGTCGCTTCCGGTGGACCCGTCGAGGTGAGGACCGTCCTGAAGCGGGCCTCCCTTAACCACGGCATGCGGTTCGTCTTCGGAAGGCAGTACACGCTCGAGTGCGAGAGCGAGGAGGCGACGGAGCTGAGAAGCCTAGTGGAGGAAGGCTACGACCACTTGGGGAAGCTCAATTGGGCCGACCACCTGCCTTTTCTCGCTAGCCTCGACCTGCAACGAGTCCGGCGGGACTGCTCCGGCCTCGTCAGCCGAGTCCACCGGTTCGTGACCCGCATCATCGAGCAGCACCGGGTCGAGCGAGAGCGCGACTCGACAGCGCCCCCTCGCGATTTTGTCGACGTTCTGCTGTCCCTCGAGGGCTCCGACAAGCTATCAGACACCGACATGGTCGCCGTCCTCTGGGTAACCTTGCACCTCGATCGCCGTCAAGTAGGAGATGAAAAATACAGATCAAAATTGATATTTAATGCCCTGTTATGCAGGAGATGATATTTCGCGGTACGGACACAGTGGCAGTGCTGATAGAGTGGGCGCTGGCTAGGATGGTGATGCACCGAGAGGTGCAGGCGCAGTTGCAGGCGGAGCTGGACGAAGCGGACCAGGCCGTCGCGGTAACCGAGGCATTCCCGGCGCCGCCGTATCTGCAAGCGGTGATCAAGGAGACGCTGAGGATGCACCCGCCGGGCCCGCTGCTGTCTTGGGCCCGCTTATCCACGTCGGACACCAGCGTGGGCGCCTACGTGGTCCCCGCGGGAACCACCGCCATGGTCAACATGTGGGCCATCGCGCGGGACGCGAAGGCGTGGCCCCAGCCGCTCAGGTTCGACCCGTCCCGGTTCACCGGCCCGGCGGCGGAGTTCACGGTGATGGGGGCGGATCTGCGGCTGGCGCCGTTCGGGGCGGGACGGCGGAGCTGTCCCGGGAAGGGGCTGGCGATGGCGACGGTGGAGCTGTGGGTGGCGGCGCTGGCGCAGGCGTTCGAGTGGCTCCCCGCCTCCGCGGACTGCGCAAGCGTCGATCTCTCGGAGGCGCTGCGGCTCTCGTGCGAGATGGCGGCGCCGCTGGCCGTACGTCTGCGTCGGCGGCGGAGGCCGGCTGCTCGACAAGCGACTTGATTAAAATACAGCGGCTTCTAATAATAATAAATTATTATCATCATCATCATCATCATTATTATCATCATTATTATTATTATTATCATTATTATTATTATCTTGGAAAGTTTTTTTTCTAGCTTTTTTTGTAATATATAATTAGAAGAAAATTCAAAGCTTCGAAAATGGGAAAGGGACAACCTTATTATTGGCCACACTCATCAATTTGATGTCCAAAAATCATAATGACGCTTACTTCGTGCTCTACAATTAAATGAAAAAAAAATAAATCATAATTAATTTTTAATTATATAAATATTTGACACAATATAAAATAGATACTCATGAATATAAGAGGTTGATCTTTATTATTTGATATAATTTATATTGTATTAATCATCTGACTTTAAATATAATATAACTATGTCTTTTTGTTTTTTTACCATGTGAGAGATATTTCAAATTTTTTTTCATAAGTCAAATATTTAAATCTTTGATTTAACTATTTCTCATCTGATTCATTAAAAAAAAATTATCAATCATCAAAATAAATTCGAATAGCATAGACAAAACTAATAAGTGATTCAGTGACTCAAGTAGTTCATATCTCTTCTGATCGGAGATTTAAACTTAAAAAATTTTAAAAAGTGATTCTCAAAAAAGATCAAACTTTGTTGTATGAAAATCATCCTACTACTCTATCTCAATTGACTGTTATGTCATCACACCGAATCTCATGGGTTGATATTTCAACTTCCATTTTTTTTTTATAAATCATGAATCTAAATCTTCAATCGATTATTTTTTGAGATGGATGGTTTGATTCTACGAATTTTGTTCTACAAGTCATCAATACGAAAGAAATAAATTATGATATCTTTGAAACTAGTAGGAGGGAGAAGTAAAAGACTCAGATTTCGTCCTGACTCTTGCCTTACTAAGAGTAATCTGTCATCTTATAGCCACAGAGATTGTCCTATGAGAATTTTATATTTCGATTTTCAATTGTGCAAAAAGGGAAAATCCCTTCCTAAGTGGATTTTCTCATAGTCCCACAGCAAAGAGAGGGAGTAAATCAGACAGGTCTTTAACCTTATTGGTGTTTGGCGTAGTGGAGGGCTAGGAATTGACCCATGCTCTATTGTGTAATATTTGCACTGTCCTAGCCATCAAACTTTGCCTATAGAGACTATATTTTGAATTCCAATTGTGCATTAAAAGGGAGATCTCTCCCTCCACATATCTCCTCTCATCGATTCCACAACAAAGAGAGAGAAAGTAAATTATGATAGATCTTTGACTCTATCGATGTCTAATATAGTGGAGAATTGGAATTCACTAGAGATAAAAATTAATTACAATATTTACTGGTTTTCCCCAAAAGATTCGACTTCCAAGAATTATCAAGTGGTGGACCTATTTATTCCTAATTGTTATTTCATCCGTACTAAATCAATTCTGATTTTAAAAATCGCAATTAAGGTGTTTTATTGGTGAAAGTACTGAGTAGTAGACCCTTCCCATCATCATTTATAGATGATAAAAATATTCCGTTCTCACCGATATGATATGGTGACTAAGATACAATGAAATTTATGGATAAGATAAAGATTAATTTTAAAAGAGATCTAAAGTTTTTTTTCTTAAATTCAGATGATCCCCATATATTTTGATCATTACGTCTCTCACAATGGTTGTGAGACAGATCGGTAGAGACTGTGAGATTGACGAATTTCAATATTTTTATGAAAAAATATTTTAATTAAAATAATTTAATATTTTTATTGTTATAATGAAAATAAATAGAAGTATACAATGATGAATAAAATTATATGAATAAATTTTATCCATTTTTATCATTTTTAATTAACTTTTTTATATATATATTTATTGAATGTCCACGCATTATTTATTCAATTTTAAATATATCTCTCATAAATTTTTCTTAATAAATACGATCCCAATTTTTTTTTATAATATTTTTATTCAATATGTTATCTAATTATTATTTTATAAGTCATAGTAAATCTAATTGTAATTTTTATAAACCTTTCCCTTAAGCCGGATGAAAAAGAAAAGTAAAAGTGTGAAAATTTGAATGGAAAAAAATGAAGGAAGAATGGGAAAGATATTTTACCATCTTTATGAATTCGATGAATGAAAAGATGAGTTAAAAATAAGATATTCTGTTATTTTTTTCAGCTACATGTGTAACTCGTAATTAATGGTAAAAAAATGAAACGATAATATTATGATTGACGTTTCGAGCAATACATGTAAAACGACAGTATTATGAACAATAAATGTCTTTACTCGGCCATTAGGAAGTCTCCTCTATAAATAGAGATTGTGAATGTGAGAACAAGACGAGGAGAGGATTTTTCGAACTCTTTGCTTTCCCCATGGCGATAGCTTTCAAATGTATATTCAATTCGTCGCGAACGACTTGTGCTTGGTTGTGTCCGAAGTTTTGCCATTGTATTTTGGAAAATAGACGTCCTATGAAACCTCGCAAGTACTCTGCCGGAAAAATGAATCTGTTTTAAGAAAACTGTGTATACACACGTCTCGATGTGTTTCTCACTTGACTTGGCAGTTGCCCGAGCATATTCGGCGATCTTTTTTCGTTTACTACATCTTCCGAACACCCTTGACTCAGCTCCATCCTGATTATTCTCGGCGCTCGATCTACGCACACCGTTCCTTCTCGAGTATTGTCAGCGCTCGATCTTCGTGAACCGCATCTCCCGAGCAGTCTTTCTGACTCGACAACCTCTCCGACACCTGAGTACCACTCGACCCTATTATCTCCCGAGCACTCACAGTGCTCGACATCCTCCAGGTCGATTTCTCACTCGGACGACAACCTCTCGAGCACCGCAGTGCTCGATTGCCCACTTCTCAATCGGACAATTGCTCGATAGTAACTCCCAAACACCCACGGTGCCCAACAACTTTGCTTCATAGTTGGACTCGAGCTTCTTAAGTGCTCGATGACCTATCCAAACTTTTAGTGCTAAGCTCATTGATGATCAGCTTCATCTTGATATAAAGATAAATTTTTGGATTTTTTCCTCTAGAAATTTAGTGTAATTTTGCTAACAAAAAGTAAATGCAATTATAATCTGGTATTATCATTTTTTTTTCCATTTTGTCCATTGAACAACAATCAACTTATTTTAGTGAAAATAACTTGGTGACTTTCTAGTGACCAACATAAAAATAACAAAGCACTGATGGATTCCGAAGAACATGTTGAATGTAAAAGTGATATGATATTATCATTTTGGCAAAAAAAAAAAACATAATCAAAATATTTTTACTAAAATATATTGACCCTTTCTAAGGGTCAAAATGAAGGGAAGAAAAAACACAAGACTAATTTTAATTTAAAAAAAACGAATGCACGGAACTCTCACAGTATAAAATTTTAAAAAATAAATTTATTGTATACAATTTTATTCTATTTTTGTAAAAGATTAATTTTAAAATTCGAATTCGTGATCTCTATGTCACAAGACAATAATTTTACTATTGTATTAAGATAATAATTTTAGTATCCATTGATAAATAAAATGTTGAAACCAAAACAAAACCAGATACAATAACAACCAACAACAACAACAACAACCAAACTTTATCCCACTAGGTGGGGTCGGCTATATAGATCCTTCTACGTCATTGGATTCTATCCCCTACTATATCATTATCTATACATAAATAAATTTTATCTTGTTTTATTATTACTAATCAAGTCTTTTTTGTTCTTCCTCTTCCTCGTTTGATATGTATATTTGTCATTGTTTCACATCGCTTAATTAGAGCATTTATTGGTTGTTTAGTATATGTTTGTATCACTTTAAATGTATCTTTCTCTCTAATACTCTGACTTTTCTCTCTAATACTCCAATAGATGTAACTCCGACTTTTCTCTCTAATACTCTCATTTCTTATTCCATTCATTCTCATATGTTCACACATCCAGCTTAACATCTTCATCTTTGCAACTCTCATCTTTTACTCATGTGCTCGAGTCGTAGTCCAACATTCAACGTCATTTAACATAACAGATCTAATCACCATTTTATAAAATTTCCCTTTCAATTTTAGAGGTACTTTACAATCACATAAAACACCCGACGTTTTCCTTCATTTCAACCATTCTACTTGAATTCTATATAAGACATCTCTCTCAATCTCTCTATCACCTTACAAAAATGATCATAAATATTTAAAGCTCTCAGTTCTAGATAACTCATCATTTTCTATCTTAATACTTGTCTTATTACGTCTAATATTGCTAAATTTAAATTCCATATATTCTATCTTTACTCTACTGAACCTATAACCTTTCACTTCTAGTATTTTCCGCTAAGATTCTAGTTTAACATTTACTTCTTCACATGTCTTATCTACCAAAATAATATCATTTATAAATAATATGCAACACGATACTATATCTTGAATATGTCCAGTAAGTTCGTCCATAATTTTGTGTAAAAAGATAGGTACTTAGAGTTAATCCTTGATGTAACTCTATCTTTATTGAAAATGCTTCAGTTAATCCGCCTAAAATCTTTACTCTAGTCATTACTTACTCATACATATCTTTAATTAGTTCAATATATGTTCCGCTAACATCTCTCTTTTCTAGAATTCTTCATATATTTTCTCTTAGGACTCTATCATAAGTTTTTTCTAAGTTAATGAATATCATATGTAGATTCTGTTTTTGTTCTCGATACTTTTTAATTAGTTGCTTAAGAAGATGTATAACTTTTATTGTCGACCTTCCTGGCATGAACCCAAATTGATTTTCAAGAATCGTTGTCTCCTTTCTTAATCTTTTTTTCTATTACTCTTTCCCAAAGTTTCATGGTATGACTCATTAGTTTAATATTACTATAGTTTGTACAAGTTTGTATGTCTCCCTTATTTTTATATAAGAGAATTAGAATACTTACTCTCCATTGATCAGACATTTTTTTTGTTATCAATATTATATTAAATAATTTTGTAAGTCATTTAATATCTTGTTTTCCTACGCACTTCCATACCTCTATCGGAATATCATCTGGTCCAATGACTTTTCATTTTGCATTCCATTTAAAACGTTCTACTTCTAAAATTTGAATTCTACGATAAAAATTTAAATTTCTATATAAATTTGACCTATTTAAATCACCTAAATTAAGTTGATCATCTAAACTTTTATTAAAAAGTTTATAAAAATATCTCTTCTATCGTTCTTTTATTTCTTTATCATTTACTAGTATCCTATTGCATTCATCTTTAATATATCATATTTAATTAAAATCTTTTGACTTCTTCTTTCTCACTTTAGTTATTCTATAAATGTCTCTTTCACCTTCTTTTGTATTTAATTTTCGATATAACCGTTCAAAAATTTCATTCACTATTTTTTTAACCTCTTTCTTGACTATTATATATTTTTTTCAAGTTTTTCTCATTCTTACAGATATATAATTCCTTATAGACGGTTCGTTTTTCATTCGTTTTCTCTTATACTTTCTCATTCTACCACAAAAATTCCTTATTTAGTGGTTGATACTGCTATAATAAGAATAAATATAAAGAAGAATCCAATCGAGTCCATAGGCAACAACTCGGGAGCATGAGCCGAGTCAAGCAGGTAGCAACTCGGAAGGAGGAGTGTCGTGTCAAGAAGGTAGCAGCTCAGAAGGAGGACCGAGTCAAGAAGGTAACAACTCGGAAAGATAAACCGAATTGAGAGGATGACAACTCGGGTAAAAGGAGGCAAGCTGAGCCAGAAGGATAGTAGCTCGGGAAATTAGAAGGAAATTGGGAGGAATATTAATTCTGTTAAGGGGATCCCATAAAATATATAAAGAATATTTGTTATAGCCTTGATATACACGTCATCATTTCGTATGATAAATTGAAGACGTCTCATAGACCCCACAAAAGATTCCCGATAGCAAGCAATCTCCAACGAAATAGCAGTATGATCACCTTCACTTGTGTGGCCTTCCATGCGGGGAGGGAGGTGGGGAGTTTGTTATAGCACAGCTTGCCCTAATGGGGGAGGCGAAATAAAAGGTGGAGATGGAGGGAGGAGAAGAGATCGGATCTCATTTTTTCCATGTTGTTTACATTCACTATTTTCTTACTGCAACTCATACTGGTTTCTTTTTAGATAGACTCTAACTTAAGCATCGAAGGATCCTCGCCGGGTAGGCCGACGATGGTCTAACGTGTGTTAACTTTTTTAGGAAGGAAGCCAAGGAGATTTTCACTGTTACGGTCAGAGAGAACCCCAGTCTTTCTCGACATTTTCATCTAGAAGAGGCAGAAAAACCATGTCATATCAGAGGTGCATGCCCATTTAACTCACCGAGTACACTCTTAGCTATTATTTTCAACTTTGACATCATCTTATCCTATGTCATATTAGAGTCGTCATATATTTCATCAAATACTTGTACTCCTACATTCTCCAAAAATATGATTTATTTCTCATCCTTTAACGTCCACCGCTTAATTTTAAGAGTCGTATATATATTTTTTCTATTATTATCATGTTTGAGGCGTATATTCAATACTACTAACTTATATTGGATAGTTAAGCTTTCTCCAAAGATGATCTTACAATCTTTACAAATCTTTCTATCTCTTTTACTAACCATAAAAAAATCAATTTGCGATTTATTATTTTCACTTTTGAACGTAATCATCTCTTCTCTTCTCTTAAAAAATTGTATTAGTTAGTATAAGTTCATATGTTATTGCAAAATCCAATATAGTTTTACCTTCTTCATTTTTTATTCCAAACTCATAACCACCGTGCACCCACTCATATTCCTTATTTTTCACTCTGACATGTCTATTTAAATCACCTTCTATTAAAATCATTTCATTTGACGAAATATTTTATAACACTTCATCTAGGTCATCCCAAAATCTTAATTTAGTATTTTTATCAATCCTGCTTGAGGTACATATATACTAATTATGTTCATAGTTTCTTTCTCCACTGCTATTTGAGAGCTATAATTCTACTTTCTTTTTTAACTACTCCTACAACTTTATCTTTTAACGAACTATCTATAATAATACCTACTCCATTTCTTGTTTTACTCTTCCCAATATACCATAACTTATAATCCGAGTTCTCTATCATCTTTGTCTTCTCGCTCACCTATTTTGTCTCTTGTACACACAAAATAGAAATTCTTCTCTTATTCATCGTATCTACTACCTCCATTATTTTACCAGTGAGAATTCGTATGTTCAATATATCAAATGTTAGACTATTCATTTTCCTATAATATTTATTCTTACCTAATCTATAATATGAAAATTCTTGCTTATTTAATACTACATTTAAATTTTCATAGAGATGTAACGTTCTTTGTCGATACATTACAATCAGATCCTGCAATGTAAACTCTTACATATTGGTCACTATACTCAAATTCTAAAAATATAACAATCCTTATCGAGACGTTGCAATCGCACTATGTAATGCGTTCAACCAAAACAAAGCCAGATGTTAACCAAAAGCTCAATCCACAGTTGATAATGTTGATGTGAAGGCTCAATTACGATAGGTAGTGAGGGACTTGATTGCATGGGCTCTCACATCAATTACTATGGATAAGAAAGAACACTAGGTTGCAGGGCCATGTCTTTACTGCTTCAAAACTCAATAATGCTTTTATTTCTCAAGATTTTCAGATCTATCACCTTCATTGCTGGTCTCATTACAGTTACACACCCTCTTTCAACTCTGATGTGCTGGAGAGATCATATTTTTACAACCAGTCATTGTCCAGATGATGCAAGAGGCCGTACTGACACATTGAATCCTTGGAGAGTCCAAGTTTCAGCTGAAAATGAAACGCATTTAATACCAATCAAACCACACCTACACAGATTAACTCATTCTAGCAAACACTGAAAGTAACAGGCAAGTTATCCTAGAAGAATTGGTTTCCAGGTGGATATGCAAATTGTAATTGTCAAGAACAGAAGCTATAAATTATGAGGCCTTCTGTTCATTTTGAGAAGGAAAATTAAGTGGCCTGAATTAGCTACTGTCAGCTTCCCTGAAAGATCATTTGAAACAGGTGCTCAAAGTGCCTTTGTTTCTCCACTGCCTCATGTGCCGACAAGTAGTTCTTTGGATTTCATACTTGATGAATAATTCAGTGCTGAAAATATTTGCTCTATGTTCAGGCACAAATCAACAGTTACATAAGAAATTTAATTGAACACGAATACCAACAGATGAAGCAATAACTATGTTGATTTAGTCATACTATAATAACTTCAGCTCAGAATATGTTCTCCAAAAACAAATTCTTCTGCATAATTATCAACCGCATTTATGATATTCCAACAACAAAGGCATTTCGCCTGCCTATTGTGATAGTATTGCAATTTTACATAGAGCCAAGATTCCAAGGCTTTTCGATTCTCAAGTGTTTAACCATAGCAAGAATTTTCTAATATGACAGCGAGGACAACGACGAACTCTAAGGGTGCATTTAATCCATCTAAGATTATCCATAATGATCTTATTTGGTCCAAAGAATCAGTGATTTTCAAGTAATGAAGTATGCCCGCCATATCAACAAATGGGACATGCAATCCGGAATCACATTACCTAGAGGAGGATAAAATTTTACTTGATTCCGGAGTTAACAAATATTTTTTTTCCAAAATTATCCTTCAAATTTTATCAAATCTCAATTTAGTCCTAATATATTCAAAACCTTAATCGATCACCCGCCGCTACCACCGTCGATCGTTGCTGCCGCCGTCAGTTGTCGGTCGTCAACCGCCGCCGCCGCCGGTCGATTCCATCGATTGTCTGCCACCACACCTCCGGTCATCGACCTCGGCCGTCGACAACCAATCGTCGACTGTCGTCGTTGGTCGTTGGTTGTCGTCGGCAGTCGCGAACGGTCATCGACCGTCTGGCGTCGATTGTTGCCGGTCGTCGACCGTCGATCGTTGCCCACCTCCCGTCACTCGCTGTCAGTCGTCCGGTCATCGTCCACGGTCACTAAATG
Source organism: Wurfbainia villosa (assembly GCA_025175895.1). Lineage (NCBI taxonomy): Eukaryota > Viridiplantae > Streptophyta > Magnoliopsida > Zingiberales > Zingiberaceae > Wurfbainia > Wurfbainia villosa. The sequence goes on from JAKLTH010000203.1 coordinate 533,335, forward strand.
TCGTTGTCTATACCGATACTAATACCACCATCTTTTAGAGTAAATGAACCTTAGAGTTGAATTAAGTATAATATAGTAAAATATTAAACTAGATTTTATACTAAATTTCCAAACAAACAAGTTTTTATTGCATTACTTAGAATTGAATCAAACAACATAAGTTATGTTTCATTCCTTATAACTTAAGTTATGTGATTACCAGGTCATCACATAATCAAGGTTATACATAATAACTTAAACCAAACACACTCTAAGGGTCAACAAGAGCCTTTTACCAGTATTTCAAACCTTACAGCAAGTCAAATTTTGATAAAAAGTGGTCTAGAAAATATCAGATGTAATATCACAATGAAATTTCCATGAAGCGCATCCAGTAGCTTAATTAACTCTCTTCGTATGACGTGATTCTGCATTCTTTCAAATGGCATTAAAGAGCAATTGAAGTCCCAAATAAGAATTTCAACATCTCCATGTCCCCTGACACGAATATAATTCATTCTGGATCGGAACTAAACGTAATGGAACTCTCAGAGACTATCATGGCTTACTCGTGGTCTCCACCATGAACATGTTCCATTTGGCAGCTTGAAGGAGGCCTCCGGATGGGAACACAGGTTGCCCATGTTCCATTCCACAACCATGGTCGAGACTACGGCCAAGTTGTGGCCAATTCCACAGTCGTCGTCCAAACCACGACCGGGCAGTGGAGCCCCGCTACTACCACACAGTAATTAGGGTTTTTGATTAATTCTTATTTGTTTTTGAATCTTTCTTATTTGTTCCAAACTTTTCTCATTTCCTAATCTATTTAAACACAGGCTAAAGCTCATGTAAACATTGATTATTGGGTTCGTTTATTTCATTTAAAATTAGAAGCAGATCCTCGTAATTTATTAGAACCCTAGATGCATGGAGGGACGTCGTGGTCGTGATTGTGGTCGTGAAAGATAGGTTCCCGTTGAGGAAGCCTCGCGCTAAAATCGAAGTCCCTACGAGATCATCAAGGATATGTAGAGAACAATCGCAGAGTTATCTTGCCATCTAACAACGTGAGATTTTAAAGACTGAGAGAGATTTAATCACCGCTCTACTCTAAATTTTACAAATTTGTATCAACGAGATCCCCATAGTCACGAAGAACAATATGAAGACCTTGATTTTTCTGTCTAGTTTATCGAATTTTTCGACGCCTTACATGCATAAATTTTTTGTGATTGGATTAATGAGCTTCCTAAGCAGTTTGTGTCAGTTGAAGAAAACATGAGTGACCCCGTCTACGACGATGATGTTGATGAGGTTATTAAAGTAAACATAGAAGACCCCATCTACAATGATTACATTGACGAAGTCATGTGCGAAGATAGATATGAGAGCACCAAATGCAAGATTCTGTTGATTGGAGAAAACATGGACGACCCCATCTACGACGAGAATGACAATGATGAGGTACTTTACGAATATGACCACGAGACATTGCTTGCTCTCTCTCCCAAAGATGAAACGAGGGATGATTGGTTAACGACGACAAGCACCTATATCGGAGAACAAAAGAATGTACTAGCACCCCGACAAGAGGATTTCACTCTTATTTTAGTATCTTCTATTTTTCTTCTTCTTTCTATGTTCAGATGTTTAGTCGCACATGCCTTGCTACCTCGGTCGAACAACATTTTGGATTTACCGACAAAGAAACCAGTGAAAGAGCTAGTGGACTAAAGAGAGAATAGGGGTCCTTATGCTAAAAAAGGTGCTAGCACTGGTCCGAACTTAGGATGAATTCTTTTCAACCCTTGACATGTGATGTAGGCGCATCCAGTAGCTTGATCAACTATCCTAGTATGATGTGATTCTGCATTCTTTCGAACCATATTAAAGAGCAATTGAGGTCTAAACAAGAATTTCAACACATTCATGACCCCTAACATGGATATACTTCATTATGGACCGGAACGAGACATAATTGGACTCCCATAGGCTACCATGGGTTACTCGTGGTATCCACTATGGGCGTGTTCAGTTTGATAGCATGAAGGAGGCCTCCAGAGGGGAACACGGGTTGCTCGTATTCCATTCACAATCGCCATTCATACCATGGCCAGATCGTGACCAATTCCACGGTCGTGTTCTAGACCATGATCGGGCCGTGGAGGCCTCCACGACTATGGAGCGTCGTCGCCACCGCACAATAATTAGGATTTTTTATTAATTCTTTTTTTTTTAATCTTTTTTATTTGTTTCCAATTTTCTCCTTTCATAATTTATTTAAACACAGGCTAAAGCTCACATAAGAATTGATTATTAGATTCGTTTGTTTCGTTTAAACTTAGAGGCGGATCCTTTTCATTTATCGAAGTTCTCCTCCTATGATTTCTCTACCCTCCTCTTTTCTAACAGCGGGTATGGAAAAGATCATCCATCTCAATACCCCGCCTGTGTCAATAACGATGCATAGCTAACAAATGGGACACAGAAATACAACTAGCAGATGGGTTGTAAATATGTGTATGTTACAAAGTAATAAACCTAGAATGGATGACCTTGTTTTGGGGTAGGATGAGGTCTCACCTTGTATTGACCCAACCAGAGATGGGGCATCTAGAACAGGACATACTCCTAGGAAAATCTGGAAAATCGCCTGACTATCCCCCTTCGACCAATAAGGCACATAGTGGCACCACCCATTGACACCTTGACAAAGATAAAAAAACACTGGCTAATGGTATCTTCCACCACTTCAAGTATATCTCGCATGCAACACATTTACTGAGAGGAGTCACCTCATGTTTTATGTGATCCATCTCCTTGCATCTGATGTCCGGGTTGAACGAGGAGGGAGGTCATAGCAAGGATCAACCGTGTTGGATATCTAATCAAAGGACACTAAATTCATGCTTCTTGAATCCAATAAAAACTAGATAAATCCTCAGTCCGACCAGTAGATAGTGTTTTTGCAATAATACTCAACCTCTAGTCTGAAGCTCAAGCTTGCTTAATCAGACCAAACAAATTGGATAAGCATAAGAGAACCAATGCCAAGATTTCTAGATGTTGATTCCTTCCAAGCTTAAAGGCCTGTGGGACTATTCTCCACAGGCTCACTTTCCCCTTTCGTGACACATGGAATCAGCCATCTATTTCTGCAAAAAATTGAAACCGCCAACCTAGCGGTCCCACCGACATGTCTCACGGCCATTGTGAAGGAGATAAATTATTGAAGGTCTTATGGGTCTTGATGTGGTGGCCAAAATATGTGAGAGTCATCTAAATCTAGAAAAGAATTTTAAACCTCCTCCGAAATCGATCCACGTCACTTCTACAAGCACCGGGATGTCTTAACCACCATGCCATCCCTGTGAGAACATCAGCCATCTATTTGAGTTGCAAGACCAGTGCCAAGATCCATCATTGTCAATTTATTGCAAGTTTAAATGCCCATGGGACTGTTCAGGCTCACTTCCCTCTTTGGCTGCACATTGAACACTCATTTGTCCAGTCATATATACACCCAATCGCCCTTGTGAGTGCGTCAATGGATAAATTTGCACAATAGACAAGGGTCAATTTCAGAGACGATCTAAAACCCTACCCCGGACTCAGATGATCATCCATTGTCTTACCAATCGCATCCACAAGCATGACTCTCCCATGATTTACTCCCTCTCAAATTCTGAGGAGCCGGAGTGAAAGGGCTGCTAAATTGACGATTCTAATTTTTTTTTTACACGATATATCCACCCAAACACTAAGGAAGACTGAATTGGATCATTATTTGGACCCAATTACCCTCAAACTATGAAACACATCCAGTGACCAAACTGATTAGTTGATAAATCTCACATGGCAATAAGTAGTCAAACCAAAGGGAAAGGTTCGTCAACCTCCTACAGATGCATTGGTATTGTCTGATAAATTTATCTGCAATATTTCCCAGAATTACAATCCTTGAAAAATAACACTCATACAAGATATGCAAAAGCAAAAGGTTGTTTTCCAGATTAGTTAACAACATGCCCACAGCTTGTTTACCACAATGAAGAAAGCATGTGGTCTTAGGCTATGCTAATGTTATGTTTCTTTTGTTGGAGATTTTAGAAAAACTCAAATATTTCTTATTTTATTTTTATATCTATTTTAAAAGTGGGTCCTTAATTTGAAAGCATCATTTAGAATCATTTTTATCCAAATAATGAATAAACACTATCTAATATCAATTTATTCAAGTAATAATTATCAATGGTAAGCATAAGGTTCAGTCAAGAAACAGAAAAGTTTGGCACATGATTCACTGCAGTATGAATTTTCTTCTAGGTATGACAAGTGATATCCTGTCTTACATGTTGCTATTAGTACTTATATCAGTGATTTTACTTTGCCTCTAGTTTCATTTAGGTCTTCTCATAGGAATATCTGAGAAAGAAAAAATAGTAGACAAATGGAATTTTAACACGGTTAGGAATTATAGTTGAATATCATTTTTAAGAAAATAGTTGACCACAAAGTCATCTTTTTTACATCGCAGTTGACAAGTGGTGATATCATCTTGCAAGACTATATCTTCCAGCTTGTGATATCAGGTTAGAATGATTTACAGTCCAGCAAAATGATTCAGGAAGCTAGCATACACATGGCCATATTCACCTAAGTATTTACAGTTAATTTCATTATCTTTAATCTCTATTATTTTAAGGAATGAACTTCTATGAAGAATCATTCTATCAACATAGGTGCTTAAATAACCAAATGTGACTAACAAACATCTAGGCACATATACGACTTTGCAATAAGTTCCAATCATATCTGTCTAGCAAAGTAGTCAATAAATATGAACAAAAAAAGATGTAAATTGTTCAAAATAACTTCTTCACTCAACATGTTGTAATCATCACATTTATTTGGCCTGACAGACTATTTACTCAATGTTAGAGGTTGTTTTTATCTGTCAGGAATCGTAGCAACAAAGTTAACCCAAGGCAGTATAGTGATGTCATAATTAACATAGCCAAAAAGATCTCAAAGACAGAAGGAAGAAATATAAAGCAAAAGTAACATAATAGTTATAGGGTCAAATTTAAAGTGTACAAAGACATCCCCAATCAACTGGACATAAGAACTCATTCAAATAAGTTATTCAAATTCAAAATACTGCAAAACCTTGAAATACTTACATGGTTCTACATGTTGGCCTTATCTCTAAGCAGGGAAACTGCTGCTTTATTAGTATTGAAATACTTATACGGTTCTACATGTTGGCCTTATCTCTAAGCAGGGAGACTGCTGCTTTATCAGTAAACCAAGTGAATTCACCATCTTCAAGGGAAGCCATCTCCACAGGAAGCAAATCAGATGAGCTTTTCTCACTCCCGAGAGCTTTTGAAACAGCATGAACTTCCCCAGCTCCAGTGACCACCATTGCAACATAAGCAGATGATTTAATCACAGGCATCGTGAATGTAATTCTTTCTGGTGGTGGTTTTGGAGAATCCTTTATGAAGGTCACCCACTTCTCTCGTTCATTGAGGAGAGGATGGTGAGGAAAAAGTGAAGCAATGTGACCATCTGGTCCCATTCCCAACAACATGAGATCAAACACAGGGTATCCTGTCACAGATGATAATGGCAACAATCCTAAATTGACCAAATTCTTCAACACAGTCTCATAGTCTTCGGCAGCGCCCTCTGCTGATAACGTGTCATTGATTGCATAAACTTGATTTGGAGGAATAGCAACCTGTCAACAAGCAAGTAAAAAATGAGTAGCTAGCAAACCCCACAGCATATTATGATATCAAAGAACGCCTACTTGCTTATAATATAACATGGCTAATGAAACACACTATCATTTAAAACATTTGGTCTATCATCAAAAAGGAAGTTGTGAACGCAGAACAAACAAATTGCATATATCCTTCAATTTTTAAAAGCCACTATATATGGATTAATAAAAGCATTCTAGCTAGCTTTGGTCCGTCGGTCAGCTCAATACTAAGAATGTCATTCCTATAGCAACAAATTGTACCTACTGAAGCCGGGATTTTATCTTTCTGAAATCCTGGCAATCAGCATACATGTGCATGTACTAATCTATTTCCTCTCAGAAATTCAAGCTACTAGTTCATATCCAATTAGAAGAACTAGGGAAGTGATCATGAGTGACAATAATCATGTAGCAAAGCAGAATTCACTGAAATCCAATTGGCTTGGTTATTTAGTACCTTGGACAGAAATCCATCAAATGCCAACTTGTAGTTACTGTCCTTGTGATCCTTAGGCACCACTCGCTCATCCACCCAGAAGACGTGCCATTTACCCCAATCCACCGACTCCAAATATGGTGGTTCCGTCAATTTCCTGAAACAAAAAAAAATGTTTTTTTTGTACATTTTCCATTGTGGAAAACCGTCAAGACCGTAAAACAACAAGCCAACAGAGAGATTGAACCCCGCACCTTAGGGCTTCAATGAGGGTTCCACCGGAGAGAACAGCAGTGAAGGCCCCTTTCTCGCGTACGAACTTCTCCGACAACTCCGCCGTATACTTGGCCAGAGAGACGGAGACTTCCTCCTCGCTGTCGAACACCAGCAAAGCCTGCTTCCGTTTCTCAGGGATCGCCTCGGCAGCAGCCATAGCACAATGAGGAGCCTGAACCGGGGCGGTATATTCCGATCACCGATTTGGAGTCTTCGACCTCGTTATATAGCGCGAGCACAGGATCCCGGAGGCCCTGATTCCCTTTTTCTCGATCGTGCTGATCCATTGTGGACCGTTGATAAAACAAGGAGCGGTGATGGAAAGACTTCTAAATTTAAAAGTGATCGACGAATCGCATATCGATCCTTATAAATCTTTGGTCATAAATCCACTACCTGATTCCCTGTGTCGGCCACTCCACGGAATACGATATCAATGGGGCGAAACTATTGTCCTCACACGGATATGCGCATTGATTGGACAAGATGATAATGATGAAATGAATAAGGATCAATTTTGAAAGAGGATTTAAAATTTTTCTCTGAATTCATATAATCCTTTTTCTATCTTGATCAATCACATCGAAACTAAAAATTCTCTATAATTTATCTTCTTTATAACAACTGTGGAATAGGTAGCGATTAGATCGTTATATTGTGCCCAATTCGTCTTTGTGAAATGATGCAAGGAGGGCGTTCTTCTCTTGTCTCGTCTAATATAAGGAATAAGACCGTCCACCATTCAATGTTCGAAAAAATAGCACAAAGATGTCATGACATCATTGTTCCATGACTCGGTATCCCTTGGAGTTGTCAAATAAATCGATTCACAAGAGAATAGGCCGATCCATAGTGAGACGAATCAAGTCATCATAAATTCAATATTTAACAGAGAGAGTAAGGTTGCTGTCTTGTGACCAAGAGGTCACGGGTTCAAATCCTGAAAACAATCTCTTCGCAGTGCAGAGGCTGTCAACGAATTCCTTCACAGACTTACGCGTGGAGCTTCGCGTGAATTATAATTTGTAACAGAGAGAGTAACCGATCCACCATCTAAGTGGATTGAAAAATCTCCAACTAAGACATATTGTGGATTAGATCGATCAATTTATGAAAAAAAAAAAACTTTAAAATTTCTGTCATTTTTCGTAAAAACACTCCCTTAAAATGTCATTTTGAACGTGATCAAAATAATTCATTTGGAAGAAACAAATGCTCAACTAAATATTTCTATTAGCTGAATATGATAAATTAAATTAAATTAAATTCACTTAATACAATAAATATAAGACAAAATAGAAATATTTTATCAGAGAAAAAAATACAAGTCAATCCAAACCAGTTGTGGGGCCGTCAATCTTGATTCGTAACCCATACAGATTGATTCTTTTAGATTCGTCAAATAATAGGTTGATAAAATTTTAATCCAATCAACTTAAATTATTTGATAGGATAAGTCAATTCGACGAACTCAATCCAAATTAACTATTCTAGTGTCCCTGTTGAGGTAGAATATTTTCGTGCTTATAATTTATTTGATTATAATTGAATAATTTATCAAAGGATGCAGGTAAAATAGTCAAATTCTAAAAAAACGATTTATAATTTTAAAATCGAAAGACACACTTAATTCATGCATTATTTCTCTATCAAAACTGATTTTTTTCCTTTTCTTTCTTCTCTCTTTTACATATAATAATTTCTTTTTTTCTAAGTAAATTACAATTTTTTTCTCTTTATATGCATATAACAATCATATTGATTTTTAAAAATCAACATCATATTTTAATTATACTAGTATTATGTTGATGTTGATATTTAAAAATCAGCACTATAATGATATTGTTTTTTGAAAATCAATATTATATATATATATATTAAATATATTACAATAAAGTAAGAAAGAGTTTTAGGGGAATACCAGTCATTACAGTCAATTACCAAGATGAGCCTTCATTCTATACTCATTTGACCCATTTAAATCACCTACGAGCTTATTCCAAAGTGTTGTCGAAAACAATAATTCTACTACTCCGAAGTGTTGTCATTCTCATTCCTCATTCGCAAGAGCTTTGTGACGCCAAAGCGTCAACCATTTACTGACACTATGAGCTTCATTTACATTTTCCTAAGTGTTAGTATATTTATAGCTTTCATTTGACTTTTGTACTTCATTTCTAAAGGGAAGGTAAATTATTACCTAATCTTATTTTTTTTTTATAAAAAATGACTTCAAAGTTGAGAGTTCTCAAATCGGAGAGTCTTTTAGTGAATTGCCAATCAAGATGACTCACGAAGAGTCATGGGTCTTGAAATAGCAATCCGGCTCGGATTGTGAACCAAGTAAACTATCTTGTGTTGTTTACTTTATTTCCGCTACAAATTTCTCTAAGTTTTCAAAAGCAAAAAAATATTTTTATAAAAGATAAAGAAAATTTTTATTCTCTGATATTCACCCCCTCTCTAATATAATTCGATCATACATTAAAACCTAGTTATGTTGAGATAGGTTTAGTGGGAAAAAATTAGGGAAAAAAATAAAGAAAAGAAATAAAATAATATAAATAAAGTTAATATATTTTTTATGAAATAAAAATGGGGAAAAAAATAAAAATGGATATAAATAAAATTATATTTTCATAATTTATTTAAGATTGTGTTTTTTATATTTAAGAAAAATAGATTTCTATATAGTAAAAAAATCTACTTAGTCTTGATTTTATAAAAAATAAAAATAATAATAACGACCGGAGAAAAATTTCATCGTTAAAAGTCTTACAATAACAATGGAAAGAAATACCATCGTTAAAGGTATGACATTAACAATCGAAATAAAAAATACCGTCGTTGATACTTTATCATGAACGAAGGATAAAATATCGTCGTTAATGTGTATTCATTAACGACAGACACTAAATATGATCACTATTGACCCACCAATAACGACGAAATTTGATATTGTCGTTAAAAATAAATTTTCTACGTGAAAATAGACAATCGACATACATTGACACTACTGTGGCGATGAGTTTTTGAAACCATCATCACAGTGGTATTAATCTATATTTCTTATTAGGTGAAACTTGTAATCACCTAGTTCAAGCTTAAAAAAAAATATTTAAAGTTTTTTTTAATCAATCAAGGGGTTTAATCAAAATTCATTGATGAATCTAAAAATTTTCGATCAGACTCATTCCAAGTGTTTCATATTTTGAAAGTGCTCTGGAGTTTAGATGTATCTAAAAATATTAACTCGAAGTGATAGACATGATATTGATTTTGAAAAATTAGGTACAATTGTGATGCTAATTTAAAAAAAACAGTATTATCACGGTGTTTATGTAATTAAATTGTAGTACTGGTTTTTAAAAACTAATATTAGAATGGTTTGTTGAGTACATTAAAAAAAAAAAGAGAAATTTTTTATTTAATTTAGGAGGAAAGAGAAGAAAAATTATTGTGTAAAGGAGAGAAGAAATATAAGAAAAAATGGGCAAGTGATAATGCAGGAATTAAGTGTGATTTTTTAGAATTTTTAAATTGGGATGTACTTTGTCCTTTGATAAATTGTCCTTTATAATTTATTATTAATAATATTATTATTTTAAAAACTTAAAGAAGCATATTGTTCATGCGTTGATCATTAAGATAAAAAAAAGGTGAAGGAGATATTTGAAAAGGAAAGGCATATCAAATGAGTTAATTATTGATTCCTACCTAACAAGTTTTGGGGGAATTATTTGGTTCACAAATTTTTATATGAGAAATTATTTTTTATACATACATATTTCAAATTTATTTATTTTCTTATCAAACTTGTCCAATCTTGTTTATTTAAAATTCGTTTTTCGAGCTCAATTAGTGGCATTGTCCTCTTAATTTAGAACTCAATTAATATCATTGTCATGCTTATGAATTATATTGCCAAATCTAACACAAACTAATTAGTTAAGGAGATTTATCCATAGGAGAAGAGGTGGATCGTAATTAACTTAAGAAATATGTTTACTAACTTAGCCAAAAATATAATAAAATATTATTAATAGATTGATTTTGAGATAGTTCGTAAGGTTATTATATATATATATTTCATTGCGCATCTTACGTCGTGCTATTTGTGCGCATTAACGAGAATATACAACAATATTTATCACATTTGAGCACCCATTTCCCATGTGCTGACTGAGAAATGAATAATAACTTCTCTATTGGAGTCTCTCTCTTACCTTGGCCCCTCGGCATCGTCGTCGAGCGATCATATTCCGACGAATTGTGGGCGGCAGCACCTTGGGCTATAGTGATCATCGAAGAAGAAGGCGAATAATGAAAGTACTGTGCAATCCCATTTGAATAGACGATGGAAACATTGTTGCACGAGTCATGCATAAATTGTTGTCCAACATAAAAAAACTCTCTCTCTATATATATAAAGAGAGAGAAGTTTTATGTTGCATGATGATCTTTGCGCACCACATGTGAGATTCACACACAACTGTTTGATCATGTGCACAATCGTTTGATTCACATGATTGTACAGTGAATGAGAAATGTACGGTACTCTGCCTGTGATATTTTTCTTGGATGAGCATTATAGCCTAACCCTTGAACCCGTCGAGGGTGCCGTAGGCATTGTCGTCATCGTCTGATTGACTGATCGAATCGTAGTTAGATTCTGGCCACAAGCGTTAGCGGTCACAATCGCGATTGATTTCGATCGAAATCCGAACGAATTACGACCGGCGATAGTTGCGATATTGGTGGCCACAATTCGATCGGATTCCAGTCGAATTGCGACCATGATCCCGATTGGACATCAAGTTCGTGTGAATCGTAGGTAGATTTCGATCACGATTCGATCGAAATTAGGTCAACCGCGATCGATTCCTGTCGCGATTCGGCTAGAATTAGGTCGGATTGCGGTTGCCAGCTGCGATCGAATTTTTACACCGGTCGGACCGCGATCAAATTTCGATATAATAGCGACCAAAATTCGATCGTTTGACGGCGATGTCGAACGACAGAGGTGCTCGGGCACGTCGAATGGGAAGCAAGTGTCAAGTGGGAAGAGTGCTCGAGTGCGAGAAAAGTGGTGCTCAAGTTAGACGGAGTGCAACGAAATTACTATGCATTTTTCGTTATCGTGCCGGTGCGACGCGCAATATGAAATTCGTGTATATATTGACTAGGAGTTTATCGAGGGTAATATTGTAATATAGGATAAATAATAAGGAGATACGTGTAAAATTTCGATGGAAACCGCTTCGCCCCTGCTTCGTGAGCTGGGAACTTCCCCAGCTCACTGCCCTTCGAAGCCAACCAACCCTCGCTGGATTCCACCAAGGCACCATCCAACACCTCCTCCGCCTTAAACCCCTCGACCTCGAGCGAAGCTCCTCACTCTCCCTGATGGCAGACGTCGAGGCTAGCAGGGGTGGCGCCGGCAAGCGTGGCGCCAGCGTTGCCCATGGATACGGGGAGCATCGCGGCTGGACGCCGTGGCTGGTGCCGCTCGTCCTCTTGGCGTGCGTTGCGGTATTCGTGGTGGAGATGTACGTAAACAACTGCCCCGATCACTCCCAGGCTTACGGCTCCTGCTACGCCCGCTTCCTCCACCGCTTCTCCTTTCAGCCCGTCCGCCAGAATCCCCTTCTCGGCCCCTCCGCGTCCACGTAAATCCACCTCCTTTCTCGGCGTTTCTGGTTAAAAGTTTGGATTTTTATTTCGTTTTGGGTCGCTCACATCTCGATTTCGCCAAATCCCCCTTTGTCATCGACCTCTACCGCTTTCTGCGCTATTAAATGTTTCCTTCAGATGAAATCTCGCGATTCTCCTTCTGCTGCAGCTTGGAAAAAATGGGGGCTCTTCGATGGAGCAAAGTAGTCCATCAGCATCAAGCTTGGCGGCTTGTTACCTGCATCTGGTTACACGCAGGGCTCATCCACCTACTCACGAACATGTTATGCTTGCTCTTTGTTGGAATTCGTCTCGAGCAGCAATTTGGATTTGGTATGTGTTCTTTCCGCTGCACAGATTTCCATCCAATCCAGTTAGATGGTTTTGTTCTTCTAATTTTCTATCGAATGTCTTTCCCCCGATTCCCAGATCATCCCAATTCAGATTGTTTCTTGAATTTGAATTTAACCTCTGCACATCATTTTTCACGAGGATAACAAAGATCTATCCTTTGCAGCGCGCATTGGAACGATATACCTTTTATCAGGCTTGGGTGGCGCCCTTCTTTCTGCTCTTCTCCTGAGGAATGGCATTTCTGTTGGCGCTTCAGGTTCTTTGTTTGGGCTTCTCGGAGCCATGGTTTCAGAACTCATCATAAATTGGACAATTTATTCAAATAAGGTAATTGTGAACCCTCAAAAACTGTCCAGCTTAGTTTGGCGCCGTGGTCTGATCGATTCGATCTCCTTTCGCAGGCTTCAGCTCTGTTGATCCTTATCGTCTTCGTCGCGATCAACTTGGGCATCGGCTTGTTTCCTCATGTCGATAACTTTGCCCATATCGGAGGCTTCTTGTCAGGTTTCCTTCTAGGTTTTGTTCTACTAATCCGGCCTCAGTTTGGTTGGATGGAGCGCGAGGATCATCTACCTTTTCCAGCCCAGATTTCATCCAAATACAAAGCATACCAATATGTTTTGTGGTTGATCACATTGCTTTTGCTCATAGCTGGGTGAGAATTCTTCATTGCTTTTGCTCCGGCATCGTCAGATCGTGTATTCGTTGGACTAACACGGCTAGCTAGTTTCTTCTGCAGATTCGTCGTCGGATTAGTCATGCTGTTCACAGGAGTTAACGGAAATGATCGTTGCCATTGGTGCCACTACTTGAACTGTGTGCCGACGTCGAGGTGGGTTTGCGAGGACTGAACGACTCCGGGCTTTCGCAGGTATCGAATTATACATTGAGGCAGAGTTGCAAGAAGAAGTAGCATTAAGCTTCCACAGAAGTGAAACTGTTAGATGCATCTTTTGGTTCTAGTTAGATGTTTGTTGTGCATATCTCAAAATTTGGTTTGGTCGGGTAGAGTTTTGCCGCCCTTTGTTTGCATTGTGTGTCGTTTCGTTTCGTTCCATTCGATCGAGCTAGACGATACACTTTTATTTCAAAATTTTGCACAAACACAGAGCTTAAACTTGTTGTGCATAGAACCCTAAAAAACATAAAGGATAGACGATGCTCCAAGTCTTACCTCGAAGGGTAGATGAAGGCGGGAAAACTGAATGACTGAAAAGGGCAAAAAGAGGAAGGAAAGGGGATGACTATGACGACGACCCAGACTCGCTGTTAGATTGTGAGCTCATAGTTGTGACGATCACAAGCGATTTCTGGCCTGGCTGCAAGTTTGCGGCGGCGACGATCGTCGGCGATTTTGCGACCTGACTATGAGATACGGGCGCAAGATTGCAAGCGATTCGCGCGACCTGACCACGAGTTTGCAACAGTGATAACCACTAGCAATTCTGATGTGCCTGGAAGTCGTGCGTGGGTCAGACCTACAGGATAAGGGCCCACTGGGCCTAAGGGAAATGAAGAAGAAAGGCTCACCTATGAGGATCCGGGATATGTGGAGTCGGAGGATGGTAATTCAGGGCGAAGTAACTCGGATTGCTAATTGAGCAAGTCGAGACGAAGCAATTCAGATCGTTAACTGAGCAAGTCGGAGGCAAAGCAATTCGGATCGCTAACTGAGCTAGTCAGGACGAAGCAACTCGGATCGCTAACTGAGTAAGTCGGGATTAAATGACTCGGATCGTTATAATCAAGATTTAAATATTTTAAATTATTGAAGAATAAAAAATATTGATACATAATATTATCGATAATTGGATTTCAATTATAATATTTTAATTACTTTAAATGCATGCATTCCTATTATGGTATTATATTCACCTTACCGATTATCACTTTAAGCCCTCAACGCATTAATAATTTTAGATTTTTTTTATTTTCCTAGCCCGCGGATTGGCTCGTCTAATCCGCAATCCGCTTTGGGTTGAAGATTTCTCAATCTGTCAGAATGAAGGATCAGTCTACCTCTCCCTACTAAATATTGAATTTATGACGAATTGATCCGTTTCGTCATGGATCGATCCGTTAGACAAATCTACTCATTTCCCTAAACTGTGCTATAATTGGACTCTTATCCATGGACTGTGACTGGGCAACGTAGGCCCAAATTAGCTCATTTAATTGGAAAGGTCTCTCACGACGTCGTCAGTTTCGAATTCGGTATTCCATTTGTTGGCCGAGTGGGGACCACCCCTCCATCACTCGAGAGAGACCTGGCCATTCTCCGGTGGAGGTCAAATTGACGGTCAGATAGCTACCGACGGTGGACCGGCGTCCCGAGAGAACTTCATCTGACGGCCGGTATCAATCCGGGCCAAGCGCATAAATATTTATCTCCGATATAATAAAAACAGAAGAAAAAAAAACATGGGGAGAAAAATGGAAAAGAACCGATGGGTTCGTGACCTTCGGATTTTCCATTTTAATCCCTCCACGTTCCTCGCCGCTTCTCATTTCGCTTCGCTTCTCGTCTTCGATTCGAGCCCTCTCCGGCCTGGTGGCGGAGAAGAAGAGCTAGGGATTCGCGTGGCCATCGGAGAAAGAAATAGGAGGCGGCGATGGAGGAGGAGGAGGAGAATAGGAAGGAGGCGGAGGAGACTCTCTACAAGACCAAGGTAGTCCACTTCCTCGGCCGCGAGACCCTGATTGTGCTCCAGAACGACAACGGTCCTTGCCCTCTTCTTGCAATATGTGAGCGCTTTCCCTCCCTCCCTCTCTCTCTCTGGGTTTTCCTAGACCATCAAATGTGGGTACGGGGGAAGCGCATCTTGTCCGATTAATCACATTCTGATTGCCGTGTGGGATGTCTGATGCGGTTGGGTTATTCTTTGGTGTGGGTAGGTAATGTTTTGCTGCTGAGGAATAATATCAATTTGAGCTTGGACGCATCGGAGGTCTCGCTGCAGAAACTGCTTTCTCTTGTCGTGGAAAGGTTGATCGATTCCAACAGCAACGTGCAGGTTAAGAGATGGAATTTGAGCTGGTGCAAGTATTTATGTATTTATTTATTTTTCTAGTTGTATTGATCTTGTGGTCGTTTTGTGCTCTTCTCTGCAGGACAAGGATGATGAATACGTCAACAACCAGCAACAGAACATATCTGACGCAATTGATCTTCTGCCACGGCTCGCCACAGGGATTGATGTAAATCTGCATTTCAGGAAGTGCGTTGTTACTATTGCTAATTTCTATGTATTGTTCTCGTCATGAAATATTGCTACATCAAAGTTATAATAGTGCATGACACTAATTGTATAGGATTGACGATTTTGAGTTTACTCGTGAATGCGCCATATTTGATCTCCTTGATATTGGTCTGTACCATGGTTGGATTGTAGATCCCCAGGTAACATCCTTGGTTGTCTGGTTCCTTTTGACCTTTCTTTTCCAGTTAAAGTATTTGCTAGAAGTTATACACATGATTCTGCTATGCACTTGGTAATCCGTGCATATGTTCTTGATTTAAAACAGTAGCCTGATACATCCGGCTGGTGTCTTTTGTTACAGTCTTTTGCATCCTGCTGATTGACACAGTATGAATTATGATTTCAATAACTTGTTTTTTATGATTGCTTGATAATCTATTGAATTTTCATGTGCATTTAAACGGACGCTTCAATACAACTAATTTGCTTTTGTGCTACCATGTTTTGAATAATAATTGACCATTAGAAGGTTGGTTATCACATTATTAAGAACTGACTGAACGATGCACAAAATGTTGCTTGTCTACTTGATATTAGGGTTCTCTATCCTCGAGAAAGATTTTTGTTGTGTGTGTGTGGACATTTTAGCGTTCTCTTCTCATTTTAATCACAATACTTCCTTACTCTTTTCCTACTACACAAGTCTCCTCTGTTTTGCCACTTGATTTTTTTTTTTCCTTTCACTTTTTTGTGTGCAACGTTGATTGTGTGCATTTTTTTTTTCATTCAGTCAATTATTTGAATTATGAATCAATAATAGGAATTAGGAACAGGATGTGCAAATGCTAAATTTGTTATTGAAATCCTCAACTCAATTATTATTTCCTACATTTCCTAGTTCTACTACCTATGATAAACAACTTATCTCAAGATTCAGCAACATGCCTGTTTTCTTGAAGTTAGTGCAGGGCTATCTATCCATACTAGTTTGTGCGTGCGTGCGCGTGTGTGTGTGTGTGCGCGCGCGAGCTTGTTCATGTATGTATGAGTGTTTGTGGGCAAGCACACGTGTGTGTTTGTGTGTGGGTGCGGGCATGCATGCATGCATGTATGCAGACACATGTGAGTGTCTATGTGCTTGCGTGTGCTCGTGTGCATATACGTGTGTGCGTGCTAGTGTTCTCATCTCATTTTAATGGAAACTCTTTTTATCATGTATGTGTGTGTGCATGTGTTGGTGGCTGGGTGTGCATGTGTGCGTGCATGCATGCCAATTAACGACTTGGTGGAACTGTCATTTGCTAATGCTAGGACTGCTTTAACTCCAACTTATTCTTAGTTGGTTGACAGGCTAAGTACAATAGAGAAAGTTTTGTATGGATAACAAAAGGAAAGTCCTTGTGACATTCAAATTTCAGCTAAAAAGGATAAGTATTAGGAAATTCACCAGGACATGCACATTGCAATATCCATTTTCAGTCATTGTCTTTGGAACAACTACCATCTTGTTGTCATGCTTTCGCTTAAATATCTTCAGATGATTGACAACTCTATCTAGATTTCTACTATCTTTCTGCACCTAGTTGGATGAGGAACAATTCAAAAAGAAATACTATCACTGTATGAAAAAAAGCCATGCATGTTTCCAGTATATAAGGCTTTTTATTATTATTATTTTTAGCAACATATTCTTATATTCACTGTGCACTATAAAAAAATATCCTTTCTTAACATACTATTTTTCCAGTCACTTCTATACCCTTTCCATCATCTGAATATTTCATGATTTTGCGTGTGCTGGCCTCCTTGCTGTATTGGTTCTACACCATAACGGTTAAATGAATTGGCATTTGTTTATGCCATTTGGTTGTTAATTCCAATGGCTTCGCGTGGCTTTACTATACTAAAAGTGTGGAATGCTTGTACTGGTTTAACCTCTGTTATAGATTAAAATTTGTAAAAGGAAATCTGTATGTCTGGCTAATTTACGCTGTATACTAGGATGTTGACACTGCAGCAGCAATTGGATCAAATTCTTATAACACTCTTGTTGCTGAGCTTGTTGCTTTTGAAGCAAGGAGATGTGAAGCAGATAATAAGGGCAAAGAGGAAGGAGATTGTGTTGATTTTGTTGCTGCAACTACTGCTACCTTAGGAGTTCCATCACCAAACCTTTCAAGAGGTAGATCATTTGATGATCATTGGGTTTCAAATCCCCTTGAGCAACCAAGAAGTAATGGTAATATTCAAGAAGAAGAGGAGCTCATGCAAGCCTTAAATCTCCCAAGGGCTGAAGTTTCAGAACCTTCTGGTTTTTCCATGCCTGGTTTAGATGGAAAGGTTCATATTCAAATATCTACATCTGAAGCTCATGCTGATACTTTAGGGATACAAGCTACTGATGCACCTTATACCATCCAGCAACAGAGAGGTAAAGATGATATCCTAGAAGAAGAGAAGCTGATGAAGGCCTTAAATCTTTCAAAGGTTGAAGTTTCAAAGCCTTCTAGTGTTTCTCTGTCTGGTTTAAATGGAAAGGAACGTATTCAGATAACTACCTCTGAAGCTTGTGTTGATTCTTCAGTGGTGGAAGCTACAGATGCACATCATGAAACCAACCAGTCAGTATCTCAAGGTTGCAATGAATCTCTCTGTTTCAAGGAAAATATGTCTTCAGAGGATGGTCTTTTGCTTTCCAATGAAGCTACTGAGATTCATAGTGGTTCTTTGCTTTTCAATGAAGCTACTAAGATTCAGAGGAAGGGGGAAGTCCCTGAAGAACCTCTCGCTTATGAAAGATATAGCAAATCAGAGGAAATTGGTACTGCAATGCCTGACCAGGCTCCCAATGTAGAGTCTTCTAGTCTAGGTAGCTCAGACCGGTGCTGCAGCTACCAGGACCTAATTAATGTTTCTGTAAATGATCCTGGTAGCTTGAACACAGATGCTCTGAGCAGTTTGCAATCCTCAAATGGGAAGGAACTTTCAGAGTTTTCTGAGCTTTCTGCTTCAAGTCTCCAGGAGCATGAACCTATATATGAAGGAGAAGAAACCATCTTTGAATCAGGAATTTTGTCATATGCAAATAGGGAGCCAGTCTATGAAGGTGAGATAGTACTCGCTGAGCAGGCTGAGAAAAAAGAAGACTGCCACACTGTAAACACGAGGGATGTTTTTGATCATAAACAGTGTAAGGCGATTCCTGGTCTTGGTTTTTCACTAGATTCTTGTATGCTGTTTTGGCATTTTCATGGAATTCTCAACAATTATTGGTTAAAATTCTTTCTAGGGCAACTCATAAAGAATTTTCTAGAACACAATGCCAGTCAATTGACAATTTACGGGTGATGTTTCCTTTCTTTTTGGTGTATAGGTAAATCATATCCAAACTAATTATGGATATACTTTTATTGATCTACTGTTTGTCTTTTGTTTCCAGACTGTTTTGTTTGCAAGAAGATCTTAAGGAGAGAGAACTCTGTGTATTCTTCAGAAATAATCATTTTAGCACTATGTTTAAGGTAAGCAAATCAGTAGAATCGGTGCTCTGTTTCCTTTTATTTTCACTGGTTTGCTGATTTTGTAAGTGACAGGTTAAGATAGAGGCAACTTTAATGAAATTGTTTTTTTACTTCTATAGTTTAATGGCGAATTGTATCTCTTGGCTACTGATCAAGGTTATATGAACCAGCCAGATTTGGTTTGGGAAAAGTTAAATGAGGTATAGTTAGTCCGATGGAGTTATTGATTCATCCTTTCTTCTTGTATTTTCTTATTTAATGGAATATGATCTATTCATCTTCAATTTTTTTTCTTTATTTTATTCTTCAAAAATTATAATTTTGCTAACTTTATTTCTTGTATATCCTGAAGGTCAATGGGGACAGTGTTTTCATGACTGGCTATTTTACAGAATTTAAGGCTGACAATCAAGCCCACGATTCATGGAATGAACAAAGTGCTGTGACTAGTACAGCTGTATGTATTTTATCACCACAATTGGGTATAACTTTGAGTGTTCATTGCAAGAAAAGGTTTTGATCATAATGATTTATCAATATGCAGGATTATCTGGCAGAGCTTGAGAGCTCAGATCCCTCTAGTTCAGTTTTTAGGTATGTTTTCTTTGCTTTTATGTATAAGCTGAATTTCATACATGCTCTCTGTTTAAAAGAGATGAGATGTCTGTTAATTTGTACAGTGGAAATACATACTACACTTCCTTTTTTGAAAAAGGCTTTCTTAAGAAGTTGCTGTTTTTAATCAACTACTCTAGGAGTGGGCAAAATAAATGAGGATCAATCATATTTGACCACGATCATTAAGAAGTATGTATATTGGGACTTGTGACAATACCTTAAACCAAAAAAGTATCATTGTCGAACTAATCCACAACACTGACAATCCTATTAACATTATCCCTCTAACACGCCCTGATGCAGTGCCAGGGATAAATAATCTAGAGGAATGAACAATATAACATGAAACAAAGCCTTATAATGAGGAAAACTTATTAAATCTAAAGAAAAATTTAGAAGGGGGGATTGCCCCCCTTTTACTCACCTACTTTCCTATTTTCGTCTTTTGTTAAAAAAACTTCTTAAAAACTTATAAAAGCTTAACTTCGTACTTAAAAATTTCAATTCTAAAAATTTTCTAATTTTAAATTACAACTTCCCATCGAGTGGAATTGTATCTTCATTTGAATCTTGATGTTCATATAACATAATTTCATACTTTCTTTTGGTTGCCCTTTTGAGTAAGAAACACTGTCATATTCATTATCCTTCTAAACTTTTGACAAATTGATTTTGACTATAGTGCTTTTTTGTCCTTTTTGGCCGTCCCTCCTAGTAAACAAATGTAGTGACTGATCTAGAAGTAGAAAAGCTCTATGTGTCTCTCTTGTAAAATAGCCAACATGAAATGCCAGAGGCTTGATCTTCTCGTAGTAAATTAACATATTTTCTAGTATTTAAATATGTTGAAAAATTTAATAAGCATTAGAACCATATTTTCTAAGAGCAGATGGAATGAATTTGAATTTAGAGAAGTCATTATGGGATTTCTTGGGCTAATGAATGTATAATGTATGTGGCCGTCCTTTAATCTATGATGTGCATCAAGATATTATTTGTAATAATTCTTCCCCTGGTATCTTCATATATCTCACTCATAAAACTTTCAATTTGGTGGACGGAAGGAGAGATAAAGGTACCCAAATCAATATAGTCACAAATAATAGGCTAAAAAATGATTAGGATGAGTACATACTTGTGGATGTCTTAGCAGAATTTTTTTAAGTCATCAATTGATAAAAGAGAAATTTTCATTCCTAATTTGTCAATTTTTTATATGACTTGGTTAATCCTTTTGGGGCCTTAGGTAGTCTGATAATTGTAGGTGTATGTCATGATTAATGACATGTGAAATGCATTTTTAAGGTGGTGAATTGTCAAACTAGATAGAAGACTCGAAGGATCATTGGTCACAAGTGATATAGTGTCATGTAAGGTGCTTTCTAAGGGGCAGGTGGTTAGGAGGTTCTTTTGGTGTTAAGCATTGGAGTCTATTTAAGGTTCTTGGGTCTCTTGAGAAAGGGATTAGTTAGTGCAAGCAATAGAGGTTTTTATTCATGTAAAATTGGTTGTGTATTGAATGTTTCTTGATAAGAGCAAGTCATTAGTGAGTTTTTCTCTAATTAATTATGAAGACTTAATTAATAGAAGTTTGTCTTTAAGAGAGGAAAATCACTAGGTGAGGTAGGAAGTATCTCCTATTGTCCTAAGATTAGGTCCTTCTTTATGTCTCATTTTTTCTTCTTTAGGAAGTATTTCCTATTGTACTAAGATTAGATCCATCTTTAGGTCTCAATTTTTCTTCTTTAGGAAGTATTTCCTGTTGTCCTAAGATTAGATCCATCTTCATGTCTCAATGTTTCTTCTTTTTGCTCTATTCATGTGGCTTTGTAAGGGCTTGTCTGAGTTTCTGATATGATTTGGAAGCCTTTGTGGAAATAACATTCATATTACCATTCTATGTTTTGTCTTCACATAATGCATATGTGGACCTTTCTCCGGGACCCCGCATGGTAGGAGCTTCGTGCACCGGACTATCCTTTTTTATAATGCATATGTATCAAAAATAATGATGCATCCATATGTCATCTAATATGGGTGAGGATAGATATCCTAATGTTAAGTCTGTAGTGGTTTATCAAAAGAGTGAATATGTTTGTTTTCATCCTTTTTCTATTAAATTGTTTAGAGTATTCCAAGTTTCTCCTAAAATTAAAGCTCACTTTGCATTTTGATTATAGAACCTTTGCAACTAGTTATTTCTCTCATTCACATTGATAGGGTATGATGTGTTCATCTAAATATGATGGATGCTTTTTGAGGAATAGGGTGTCCACTATATTTTTGAGAAACTTAAATTAAATGTAAAAAATTTAGATTAATAATTTTCAAAAAAAGAAGAATGGTCATACCAAAGTGATACATGTCCATCTATTGTTGCATTGCCCTATATAATCTTTTGCTCTCATAATTTGAACGGTTACTTGCATCAAATCAGAAATTCCTGTATTAGATGCCAACCTGGTAGGCCTGATACTTAAAATATCTTTTTTTCCTCCATTCGTTTTTTTCAGAACACGACTTCAATTAATGAGAGGAGGGTGAATTACAAAAGGCTACTATAGGACCTGTAGCTATAGTTGTAATTGAATAACCCATACTACGAGAAAGAGGGATCTACTACAGAAGGGGTCTTTCTTTGATGTCTTCTGAATGATAGGTCATTGATATTATTATTAGCAGCAAATGTGGTGGAGGAGGACTATTGTCTTGTGGAGATGGATGTTGGGCCGTAGGCTCCTGCTGATGAAGCTCTATTAGTTATGCACCAAATTGATGATGTGGTGGCAGATGGCTTGTCTAGTCACAATATTTTTAAGGATAGGGCTTGATGACTAGAATGTCATTGTGTCAGAGAAGAGATGGGTGGAGGCACTGGATCTCCATTGGGGGCAAACTTAGAAGATGGTGTCACTTGGTCTATTGGCTAGTTCGTCTAGATGTGTGACTGGTGTTAGTGCTAGGCTATGCAAGATCAAGATGGCGGTCTTCCCTAGAGAGGCTTGCAGATCTCAATCTGAGATGGGATTTGTAAAGGGGTTTGCAGGTGAAGGTGGAAGGAAGCCGTAGGTCACTCAATACAACATGTTGATGACTCATCTCGTAGATGGTGGCAGTGATGGCAAAGATTCTGTAGTAGTGGTGAGTGATGGCTATGTTGCAATAAATCATGGGATTATACACAGGATGACAGTACTTGTAGGTTACTAAACAAACCAAGGAATGTGGGTTGATGGGTGGGTCAAGGATATTTTGGCTTACATGGCTGTCGAGCGAGGTGTAGGTCTCATATGCAGGTGAGAGCAGAGTAAAATGGGTCGATTGAGGTGTCGCTACCATAAAGAAGGTGGGACACTAGTGGGGAAATTTTGTCGAGGAGTGAAGGAGTTTGTAGAGGTGAGGAAGCACTCGTGACAGCAAAGTTTGTGCAAGCAACAAAAATTGTCTCAATGAAGAGCTCAAATTTGGTGCTGATAAGATTCTTGTTGGAGGTGTCTAGTTTAATGGCATGAGAAAAAAGTGGCTGAGTGCACGAGGGATTACGACATAAATGGTGGTTGGGAACTGTTTCTCTTACACTTGATTCAAGAAGAGGAAGCAGCAGCACAATGAACATGAGAGGCAACATCGTAGATAATAATCTCACAAAGAATAAAAATTGACAAAAAATTATGAACTTCAAAGATAAATTAACTAGTGTAGTTTGGGTCTCTTTTAAAGGCTCCAACGTGGGCCTGTTCTAAAAATTGAACAAGAAATAATCATTCCCCTAATTACTTAGTAAACACATAATTATTTGCTAACATAAGTTCTAACTAAAATATAATATAAGTTTTCCTGTTTTTTCTCTACCACTTCAAAATAATACCTTACAACTTAATAAACATTTAAAGTATATACTTCCTATCTAAAACTTTCAAATTTTAAAACTTTCTTATTTTTAGCCAGATTACTCCCTCGAGTTGGGGGTATCTGTGCTCTTGTTTGTTACATAAACTAGATTAGTTATCACAAAATAAAATGATTAAGACATGATCATAATGAAAAATAAAAATACATTGCTCGCAAGCATATGGAAAAAAGCTTAGGAAAGAGTTGATGAAGCGCGTGGGCATCAATTGATTGATCTCAGAGCAGGACTTTGATAGAGCAAGAATGAAGCTTTAGACAATGAAATGAGATCCCAAGAACATCAAGGGTCTTCTCCCTGTGGAGACACATACAACAACACAGGAAACATATGAAGAGGAAGAACACTTCCTCTGGGTCCTATATGAAGATAGAATGAAAGGATGATATAATAACCTTAGAGAGAAGTCTCTGTAGTGGGCTGCTGCTTGTTATAACATATAATAGCTTTCAGAGAATAGGTGAAAGGGGAAAAGGAAAGCACTAAGTGAGGGTTCAGGGACGAAGACTGACAGAAAAATGAGGAAACAGGAGATGAAGGCTGCTGCTTGAGAAGTACCAAGGTTTTAGAATTACCAAAGGGCGCACACTAAATTTCTGCATTATCCCTCTGCCAAAATTGATTTTTTTCTCTTTCCTCTCTCTTTTGCATGCAATTCTTCTCTTTCCTCTTTTTATTTTTTTTTCATTTGTTATTGGTACTGATAAAAACTAGCACCACACTGATGCTGATATGGAAGACTAGCACCATACTCATGGTGCTGATCTCAAATGGTGTTGGTCTCTGTCTCAGAGACCATCACCAAGAGCACCATCACCAAATGGTGTTGGTCTCGGAGACCAACACCATAAGTGTGGTATTGGTCTCTAAGAGACCAACACCATCGTGGTGCTATCAGCACCGCAGTGGTGCTGGTTTAATTTATATCATCATCAAATAGTATTTAAAGTTTTTTCGAATCCATCAAAGGGTTTTGGTCAAAATTCATGGATGAATTTAAAGAGCTTCGATTGGACCCCTTCCAAGTGTTATAGGTTTTTGAAGTGCCATAGAGTCTATATGTATTCAAAAATATCAGTTCGAAGTGATAACAGTAGTGATCAGAAAATTTTCAAAGTTTATGAGTTTAAGGCAATTGATATTATCCTCTTTCATTATATGCCAATTTTTTAAAAATCCAAATCTCCCATCGGACCCATTCCAACTCTTATGGATTTTTACTGTGCTTAGGATTCCAAATGTATTCTTCTTTATTGTTTTTTGAAAAACATACATCTTTGACCTGGGTTAAGCTGTGAGCACCGGTGTGTTAAGTTGTGATGATGTTTTTTTAAAAAATAGTAAAGAAGAGCATATTTGGAATCCTGAGAACCGTAGAAATCCATAAGAGTTGGAATGGGTCCGATCGAAGTTCTTTAGGACAATGAATAAATTTTGATTGAAACTCATTGATGGGTCTAGGGGATTTGGATTTTTGAAAAGTTGACATATAATGAAAAAGGGTAGTGCAGTGAAGGTATTGATGGTATCCATGTTTAGTTCTGACTTCTCTATGATAAGTTATGCGTATGTGCCAATTGTCTTAAAGTCATAAACTTTGAAAATCTTTTGATCACTACCGTTATAATTTCAAGCTGATATTTTTGGGCACATATAGACTATATGACACTTTAGAAACCTATAACACTTGGAATGGATCCAGTCGAAGCTCTTTAGTCCTTCAATGGGTTTTGATCGAAACCCCTTTATGAATCCAAAAAGATTTTAACTACTATTTTTTGGACTTGAAATTGGGCTATCACAGATTTATCTAGTAATAAATATACATCTTTGAATGAGCTTCAATTCAAAAAAATTGCACCTCATTCGGATACCCAAGTCAAAACTTATTGCCTCCGGAAATAAATAATTGACACACATCAGTACTGCCGTAGTGTTGATTTTTCAAAACCAACACCATGATAGTGCCGAATGCCGATATTTAAAAATCAACACCACTTTGATGCTGATATAAATTAAACCAGCACCACTTTGATACTGATATAAATTAAACTAGCACCACTGTGGTACTGATAAAAATCAGCACCTCTGTACTGCTAATAAAAATCAGCACCACACTTTGGTGTTGGTCTCTTAGAGACCAGCACCATCGGGGTGCTGGTCTCAGACAATGGTGTTGGTCTCTAAGAGACAGACACCACTTGGCGCTGGTCTCAAAAGACCACCAGGGTCTCAAAGACCAACACCAAGGCACTAGGTCTTTTGAGACCAACACCACAGTGGTGCTCAGAGACCAGGACCATTTGAGATCAACACCATGAGTGTGCTGTCGATTTCTTACCGATCAACACTATAGTATGGTACTGATTTTTACCGGTACCAATAACAAATGGAAAAAAAAATCTAATTTAAGAGGAAAGAGAAGAATTGCATGCAAAGGAGAGAGGAAGGAGAAAAAAAAGTCAGCTTTGACAAAGAGGTAATGCATGAATTTAGTACGCTCTTTGATAATTCTGAAACCCTTTTTGGAAAATAACATACTTTCCATGCACCCTTTTGATAAAATGCTGAAGAAATTTAGTAGAGGGGAACAGTTGTAAACTGGGGCACTCGGAGAAATTCAAGGAGCCTTCGTGGTGGAGAAGGAAACTACTAGAAAGGATGCTCCATAATCTAAACGACATAAAAGGATTCGGCGAATCATTGCTTCTCAAAAAAATCATGAGAAGAAAAGCAAAACAAGCAATAGAAAGGAGAGAAGCAAAGCTCCAAGGATGAGGAGAAATTGAAGAGGAGCAGGTAGACCAGAAGGAATAACATGTACGGGGCTGCAACAAAAAAGACAGCATGAGGACTGATCCTAAATTTTCAAGCAGCAGAGCACCACCTAAGTTGCTTCTCCGTAGGGCAACAGTTGGAATGTGAAGGTGAAGATTAAACAAGGGGACATTGAATTAGGAAATGGAGGCAGAGCATTTGCTGATAATCTGGATTTTGATCTGACAGCCATACTGGGTGATGTGGAATGCAATGATGTAGCTACTGAAGGGCGATATCTTGGAGGAATAGCTCATATCAGGCAAATAGATGGCAGTAGATATAGGTGAGGCTCATGCACAACAAAGAAAGTGGGGAGATAATGCGCCAACGCTGCTGAAGACCCATAATGTGGTTGCAGGAGTGGTGCGAGTACCAAGGAGGCACTGAGATGAGTGTCAAGATATTCACTGGAGGAAGGTGAAGGATGATAGAGGGGAAGATTGAAGTGGCAGTGAAAGAAGTTCATCTGAGGAACTTAATGAGCAGAAAACTCAATATACCCTACGGTGTTGAGTTGCCAAGTGGTGGGTGGAGCAAAGTTTGCAGGCATCAATGGTTGAGATTGAGTGCAAGGCTATGAGTTAGTGGAGGTGTCAAATGATGGGGGCTGCAATTTAGATTATAACCACCATCGAATCAGATTGAAGAGGAAAAAACCTAGGTCTAAAAAATATAGCTTTGATAGCATTTAGAAGTGATTGAGAAAAATGATGCAAATCATTCATATTTGAAAGACAACCATGACAAAGTGTACGAGGCTCATGAGAAACTTCTAAAATACCAACATGAGATTAATACACAACTCAACTTTATTAATCTAAAAATATCTATTGTATATTTTCTTTCATTGGCCAGGTTTTCATATGACTGATTTCTGAGATCTCGGTTATGTGATACAGTTAAGTTGTCTCAGGAGGTTTCTGTTTCGAAAGCAAAGTGGAGGAATAATATATCATAGTTGCATTAGAAATTTTCTTACTAGCAGACTTTTTTTTTTTTTTGCCTAGTTTAGCATAACCTTTTCTTTATGTTATCGCAGTTCTGATTTGCAACTGGCGATAGCACTTCAACAGCAAGAGTTTGAGCAGCAGCCCCAACAACAGCAACAGCCGCAACAACCACATTCTCAACCATCATCTGGTACTGGCCGTTCAAAGCATACCACTGGGTCTTCGGTATGTGTGCTTTTTGCAGGCTTGCATCTACTTGATTATATTGCCTAACTATATTACCTTTGGGGACATAACTGTTAATCTTCAATAAACTTAGTGTAACAATCTGGTGCTTGAACTTCTTTCTTGTTCTACTAGTGGTTTTGTGGATTGGACTGCTTGGGACACAATTGGACTCCTAGATGGGCATAGATGACTGGATCTGCTTGGGCTAGTTGTAATCTTGTTGGGTTTATAGTAATTCATCTAGCATGGTCTGTATCTTATCCAGCATGAACTGAGACCTAGGTTCTATATTTCATCCTATTAGCAGTCAGGGCTATGCTTTTTTTGGTCTGCTGAAATATAGAAATGAATTGCTTGTTGCCCTATCCAACTCCGTCCTCCGCTGCATCTCTTATAAAAATGACCATCTTGCTGCCCGATCCAACTCTGGCCTCCCTCTGCCTCTCTCGCTCTCTGCATGTGCACTGTGCGGTGGAAGTTAGCAAATCCTTCCTAACCTACTGTCTATTCTTTTGTCGCCTCTACAACAACCAGCATAGCTTAATCTATTGCCCTTGTTCACTTTATAGGCAATATGAAATTGCTCATCTATTGCACCACTAAGCATAGAGACTTGTCAATTTATTATAGCAACGTTTTAGTAAAAAAATATGGAACTGTCACGTTAGCGGCTCCTCTCAACTGCCTCTATTGAAGAGGGAGATAAATTGGATGGGTGCTAGCGTGGGTTGTCTCTGCGGACTCGCATCTAAAGGGACCTGATTTTCATTTGGGAAAAAGTTCGCAAATATATTGGATTGATCCAGGGGTTTCTGAGAATATGTATGGATGCCTTAACACTACACTATAGTCCGGGGACTAGCAATACATTTTAGTAAAAATGTGGAACCGCCACATTAATGGTACCCTTCGGTTGTCTCTATCGGTGGAGAAGGTAAATCAGGAACTCAGGTGACAAGTGCAGATGAGAGGATCCGTCGATAGTCTAGAACGATGAAATCTCTAGAAATTGACCTCTGTTCACTTAAAAATTATTATATGTTTTAGTAAAAGATTCTATGATGTATGACTTTTGCTTAGTGATTCAAGTCATGGTTTTCTCTCTCTCTCTCTACTGAAGCGTACTATGAGTCTGCTACTCTGCTCTGCGAAAAAAGATGAATGGATTACAGTTTTTTTTTAGTTTTCCTACTGTGCACTCACTTTTTGTTAGTATTCTTGTTCATTATAAGCGTTCGCCTAGATTATTATATTTTGCTTGTTAATCAATAAACTAGCTTGTTTTTACGGATTAACAAGCTTTACCATTGGGCAGGCGTCCAGGAACTCCGGTGCGTTTCAAAGGAGCGAGTCAAAAACGAAAGAGAGATGCTGCATCATGTGAAGTTTGCAATACGTCATGTCCACTTTTCTCAGTTTTGGTGTAGATAACATCAAGAAAATACTTGCAATAAATTACAAATTTTGTGTTCGACTAGCAATTCTCAGTTCCTTTGGGTCAAAAAAAAAAAAAAAAAATTCAAATAACTTGCTTCTAATCGCAAAGTCTTCAAGTAGCATTATTCTGCATACTTATTATCAGAACAAGATGCGCAGAAGATTGATAAAGTAGTAGATTGTAAATTAAAAGATCATATAAGCTTTTGTTTTCTGAAAAAACAAAACTGAAATCTCTGATTATTTAAATTTTATATATTTTAAACTTATTTGATTGGTTAATGAATTTGATTTTACAAAATTTTTAATTCATTTTGAAAGTTTTTTTTAATATTTACGAATTTAATAATATTTTTTTAAATAAACATAGTTGACAAATTTAGTTCTTACACAATTCAGTTGGAGCATGATTAGAGCCTGCCAGGTTGGTAAGCCACAGCATTAATGTGACAATTAGACTTCTTCGATTTAATTCTCCATCAATTTAAGGTTGTTCAGAGTTCACAGATTTGATTCTGCTTTCGGACAAGCAAAAAAAAAGTTCATCAAGACACTTGACATTCTGGTTAGATTAGTCAGCAATGCTGATCTCTTAAGCATCTGGTTCTTGCTCTATGGGTGCCGCGTGGTGGTAAGTTACAAGGTCAAACTTGTACAATGGACAAATATCGATACAAGTCGAAAATTCTGCTCCGAACTCAAATGATCGTCTCTTGCCTTACCAATCGTGTACACGGACTTCACCTTTCTACGATTTATTCCCTCTCGAATTCTGTGGCGCTGGAACGAGATGACTGCTAGATTGACGGTTCAAATTGCAAAATATGACTGACATTTAGTTTTAATTCATGCGCATAGTGGAGAAGGCAAGTCTAAAATTCTATTTGGATTCAGATGGTCGTCCAGTACCTTACCAATCACATCTATGGATTTTATCTTTCTGCGATTTACTCTCTCTCGAATTCTATGGAACTGAGATGAGAGGGTCGCTAAATTAACAATTTCAACTTTTTGCATAATTAAGTATCTTGTTTAAAAGATGATTGACTTTTAGTTTTAATTCATGCGCATAGAATTAATGTTTATTCTTTTTCAGATACTATAAAATTTTATTTATTTGGATTTAATGTTTATTTTTTTCAAATACTTTTATTTGGAATTAATGTTTATTCTTATTCAAATGATTTGTTAACCAAAAACGACGGAGGAGTAAGAGTTTTAGATTTTATATCGAGAATCGATCCTTGTTCATTTTAACATCTACACCGCTATGGACAATCCCGAGTGGACTATTATCTATATCAATGATTGATATAACAAGATGGCACATCGAATATATTACAAGTGTAGATCAGAAGATAGATAAACGATACTTATGCATATGCACATAACTACGTTGTTCATATTGCAATGTTAATGGGGTTAGAAGCGAAGATCGATGCATATATCGACAAATTCTTACAAGAACATGTCAAAATTCAATGTGATAATCAACATATAAATAAGTAAATTCAAACTCGTGTAAAGGAACAAATGTTCTCTTATTCGAACCTTTTTAAATATGCATGCGAGGTGCTAAATTTGTTTAAACATCAACAAGTCTATATACTCCTTGAGCAAAGGGAGCTTATGTTCTTCATCGTAATTATACATCACTCTCACCATTCTTGCACTGTTCGAACAAGCGATCACAAAATCACGAGAGAATATCGATGTCGATGGACTAAAACTTCTCTTATTGAGCTCCTCCCATGCTTCATCTATCATTTGCATCACTTTTCCCCTCGCAGCTTGCAACGACCAATGTGGATTCTCCTTCATCAAGCAAGCCAATATCGAACCATCCCTTCCATTTTGTTTTTCGTCCTAATTAATTATCATCCACAATAAATTTCATCATTTTCTTTCTTATATATACTTTTCAAAAATTAAAAAATTATATATCTAGCTACCTTTGCACTTCCTAGATCATCCCAAAGTCGAAGAATTCTCGCGGGACAAGATATAAGATTCCAAAGATTCTCCGATATCGTATCCGATACACCATGCCCTAATAGAACATAAAAGTGCACCAAGACAAGAGGAACACCACAGCTAACTGTGGAAGTCTTCATGTAGTCATCTACTGTTGGGACTTCATCTTCTATCAACCATTTTGCTTCCACTAAAAATGCTTTGCTTAATTGTATCCACTACAAAAATAAAGTTTAATTTTTAGTAAAATTTTAGCGATAAGAAGAAAAAAAAGAATCATTCAATTCGTACTGATTTCTTTAGATATTCAATTGGATTCCATCCATGTTCCTCGATCACAATTTGAGCAATCTCATTGATGGTGTCTTGTAGGACCTTGAAGCATGCTCCCATGTAATTGGGAAGTGAATTCATTGTAGAATGATCCCATCTACAATAATGGTCTAGTGATCCTCAATGAACATATTTTTGAAAACCATGGCTCGGGACATGAACTTTTTATCGAACACAACTAGATCTACCTTTCGATGGCCCGTGTAAAGAGATAGAGTTCATCGAGCGATCCATCGATGTCAAAAATATCATCAAGAAGATAAATAAACGCGACAACTTTTGACGAAACAATCCTGTACTTCGAAAATTTAGGATTTGGGAGGCTCGCCGTCAGCCAAGCGAACCACTTCATGGGTTGAACTCGCGCGAACCCGAGCTCCTGGCCCAACCCTGACTCCTTCCACCACCTATAGAACTAATCTGTCAATGAATTGAATTACCAATAGAAGCAAACAAAAAACTAAATTCACATTATTCTCTTGGAACTAGACCTACCTTGTGACTTCTTTTAATTCCTCTTGATACATTGATTGGAGAATGGTCAAGTCCATCTGCCCTAGTTCTACAATATTGAAATTATAATAAAAGATTTTATTATTAGAATCATTATTATCAAGAATTTGCCTGGCTTTGAAACTTTGCAGGGTCAAATGATATGGAGTGTCCAGTGTCTGTTTAATATGCACTGCAAGATCTGTGTCCAAAGATTTCATGAGGTGGATTCTACTGAATTCATGGGCTCTGTAAAGTATTAATTCTCCTCCAAAATTTAAATTTGAAGCTTCGAATAAACTTATCAATCCTTCCATGTCCTTTGATAGGGATGCCATGAACTCTCCTCTTCCATCATGGAACCTATAAAACACATCTGACAGAGATAGAAACAAATGCATTTTCAGTATTATTTAACACTGAAGTTTAATTAATGATATATAGATTCGAATTATACTGTGAGAATGATTAGAAAAATATTTAAAAAAAATACTGAAATATATCAGTTACCTGTGGAGATAGGGTATTGAGCTTGCCTCAGTAACCGAAACAAAAGGCTGACTTCGACGATGTTATTTGCCTCGGCATCAATGATCTCGAACTGTTTTTCGTACAAAGAACGCATCTTCGCTTCAATCTCTTCTTGGAAATGGTAGTCGACACCTAACTTCTGAAGAGAATCGATCAAGAACAATGTCTCTTTCTCTCCTTTCGTCTCGTCGATTATCCTTCTCACTTTCTGCAGCTTATCAGTATGTCTCGAGCATAAACTTTCCTGCACAGGAGTGATGGTAGCAGCTCGATTTGAGGAAAAACTGAAGGAATAATAATAATAGAATGAATGGATTTAAGAACTCACTTGATGATCATTGTAATGGTTGGGTTTCATGGTTTGCTGCTTCTGAAAGTGAAGGAGTGGTGGTGGGGTGTAAAGCCACAAATTGGTGGTGGTGAGTTTTTTTTTTTTTCCTTTTCTTTCTTCTATCTCTTCTGATGGTCTAAATTGAACTTTTTTTAAAAAAAAAAAAATCCTTACGACATCTGATTATTATTTTAACAATAAAAATTATCTACGCTCCAACGGATCCTTCGGACAATTCATTTATTAGAATAGACTAGATGTTCTTATAAATAGACAAAAATTGATTTTCGATGTGAGATTTAAAATCTTCATCCGGCTCAGAAGGTCTCACTATTTTAGCCAACGGATTAAGAAACATAGTCCTCCTAATTTGCTTTTCTTCCTTATCACTAAGGAACCGAAAGTGAGAGGCACTGGGGCGAGCGTTATTACTTTTTGCTACATAGTAAAGGAAGAGAATAGCCTCTAGGACTATGGTGTAAGGGTAAGACGTTCAGTTTATAAGCCTTGACACATTTACAAAATTTTTCTCTAAATGGAATGACAAATCAAAGACGCTGCAGTTACTAAGACTGTCCATACGAACATTTACTGAGTATATCTCGTTTAAAAATTATTTAGCACCCCGTCAGAGATCTGTAAAGTAGGATCGATTATCCCCAGAATTAGTCGAGTCGAAAATCAAGATACATAATACTAGTAAAAAAAAAAAGAGAATAAGAATTTTTTTTAATACTCTAATTCATTTTAAATCGACTAAATCAATTTAATTATCAAATTAAATCCAAATCATTTGAATCGATATAATTTTTATTTTCATGCTTAAAAGTTTATGAATTCTAAATCTATCATACTATTATAAATGATGGATTAATTTTGGTGGAATTTAGGTGATTTTTAGTGTCTTGATCATCAGGTCAAAGTCTATAGGACGTTTCATGAGTTACTTCTCTCACAATTGTCGTGAGACATACTGATGGAGAATATTAAATTGACGATTCTAACTTTTACGGATAAATAAAATGGATTAATTTTTAAACCCTTCTAAAATAAAATTGAGCACGAGGCGAGCTGAGACGAGCACCCCTTGAGCCTCAACTCAAATTTGAATTTGTTTAGGATTCTGCATGATAATATTGGTCAGTAAACACTAAACACCAACGTGATTATCAGCTGTATGTCTCCTCTGATAAATGATAATCATATTAACTTTTGGCTAAGAAAATGAGATTCGTGGTCGAATGAGCAAAGGAATAAATAAATTGAGAGAGAAAACCATTTCTTCTTTGAAAATTTAGGCCATCGTATACAAACGCAACTGCTATCGATAAAAACTTAATCCTTTACTTTGAAAATTTATTATTTTAGAGGCCTCGCCATCAGTCAAATGAACCACACACGACTAATGATAGGGTTTCTTGGCTTCTAGTATAAGTCTGTAAAAGATTTAAATCGTCAATTCAATATTTCTCATTGGTTTATCATACTGTCATTGTGAGAAAGATAAATCATGAAAATCCTATGAACCTTCACGTGATATCTTAGCTACCATATCATCTCAGTGGAGAAATAATTATGAAGCTCCGGAAACTCATAAACTTCTTGTTTAATTTGGACAAAATTTAGGACCTCACATATTTATTTAAATAAGTTTTAGATTAGTGGTCTATAATGCCAAAAATTTATAAGGTCGGACCAAAATGGAGCCAATTCCTTTCTAACTGCCATGCTACTTATGGACTCTTATTTTTGTAAAAAAAGAAAAAAAAAAGAAAAATAGAAACTCATTGCACGCGTGGTTTATTTTTTTGATTCAAAACTATTGTAAAAAAAATTAATTACATTTTCCATTTCTCCTTTTTTTTTATTTTTTATCTGATGCCTTTGCAGCGTCTTGGAGTGCATAAATCCTAAGATCTTTTCATACCGTTGATCTTTAACCATGATATATTTATAAGTTTTTTTTAAATGAGAATTGATTTTTTGAGATGTTAGGTACACTGAGATGACTCCATTTGCATTTATTCGTATCGATAGAGACAATCGAAGAGGATTGTTAATATGACGATTCTACATTTTAACTATGAGATCTAGTTGAACTCAATGGATGCGGGAGACATTAGAATGTTTGAGTTTTAGTTCGGATTTATTTTAATTTTTCTTATATATATCTGTTCAATTTAAATTTCTAAATCAATTAAATCAGAGTTTTTTAAATTTTGTTATCGTTAGTTCAGGAAAATTTTTTTAGCTCTAATAAATTAAAATTTCTGATTCTGCTATTGATTGAGCTTCTTGTGCATAGAGATGCATGCATAATTCATTCCTACTTGGTGCTCTTGCAATGTTCTTGGTTGCACCCCAAGTTCATGGCTTCTCTCCGCAATAATTAGGATTGTAAACGAATTAAGTGTTCGTGAATAAATTTGATATTCGACTTGGTAATAACTTATTTATAAATAGACATCAAGTCAATTAAATGAACAACTTAATAAATTAAATAAATAAATTTGAATTCGCATATATTCGACTTGTTAATGTTCATAAACAATATTCGTAGATAATGTTCGTGAACACAATTTGTAAGCTATATTCTTGAATAATACTCGTAAATTATGTTCATGATCAAACTCATTTATGAATTTATTTATGAGATTATTTATACTCACTTGAATTGTTTAAACTAACCAATCAAAAAATATTAAAATATTAAAATTTAAATTAAACAAATAAACAAGATTAACTTAAAAACTTGATAACATTAATTAAACAAATCAAACTTAAATAAATTTGAATCTAATTTGATTCGAGTTTAAACTGAACTCATGGGCTGACTCATAAAGAGGAAAGGGAGGTATCCCATTTTCTCCTTGCTTCCCTTCCTTATGATATTTTGATTTTAGTATTTTGGAAACATATATCATATTTATTTGTTATTTTTTGTATGTTAATTGTTAATTTGGTGTTTTTCAATTTTCATCTATTTTGAGAGTAGGAATCTAAAATATTTTCTATTGTGTTGAGTGTTTAATGTTTATTAGTTTAGAATTGATTCTAAGTATTCTTATTTCTCAAAGATCTCTTGATTTTTTTTTTGTAGAACTATGTTAAAATATTTTTAAAAAAAATCAAATGTTCAAAAATCATCATCTTCTTCTGAAAAAGGTATACAATTTGCTAGAAAAAGGAGTTATAAAACTTGTGCTGAAAAAAAGTCTCAAGAATCTTCTGATAAACTTCATATTGGTTCAAATGTAATTGATCTTTCGTCGTATCCAAGACTAAAACTTAGGATTATGAATTATTAATCCAATATTTGTAAAAGGGTTCGAAGAGAGTATTATCTAAGAGGTCCATGTCAACTCCGTAAGCACAAATTCAAAACTAGAGATTTTAATAACAAATCAAGTGGATTTAATCGGTCATGGTTTGATGAATTTGATTCGTTGTAATATAACATTACTAAGGATGTTGCGTTTTGTTTATATTGCTATTTTTTAAGGAGTGTGGAGAGAAGGGGGTGGTGATAAATTTTTTAGCAAATATTTTATAAATTGGAAAAAGAAAGAAAAGTTCTCATAACTTAGCTTTCAACAAATGTCGAGACTTGCTAAATCAAGAACAATATATTGAGAATAATTTTGTGAAAGCAACAGAGGAAGCGAAATTGATTATAGGATTCGACTATAGTCATCAATTAAGTGCAATAAATTTCTTCTAAATCATAGTCTCTCATTTCGTGGTCACAATGAATCTGAAGATTCAAGCAATCGAGAATTTTTTATTGAGCTATTACAATTTCTTACCGATAATAATGAAGTTAGGAGAGTTGCACTTCAAAATTCCTCTGGGAATATGAAGTTTACTTCACCTAAAATTCAAAAAGATATTGTGAAGGTTGTGACATTTAAAACAACTAAAACTATAATTAGAGAGCTTGCTTGATGATGGATTATTTTCAGTTCCTATTAATGAATCTCGTGATGTGTCTATAAAAGAGTAAATAGTTGTTTTTTTTAGATTTGTGGATAAAAGCGTGTGTGGTTGAGTGATTTTTGTGCCCTAAATATGTTAGAAGTACTATTGCAAAATCACTAAAAGAAGCACTTGATGATATGTTTTCGATATATGGTTTGAGCATTTCTGTTGCAAAGTTAAGGTTATGATGGAACTAGTCACATGCAAGATGAGTATAATGAACTTAAGATTCTCATATTGAAAGAGAATGAGTTTGTACATTACATTTATTGTTTTGCTCATCAATTTCAATTAGCTCTGGTGATAGCATCGAGGAAACATGTACCTGTGTTGAAAATTTCAATTTAATTTCTGATATTATTGATGTGGTGGGAACCTCATGTAATTAAGCGACAAGATATTTTGCGAGTCACAAGTTGATAGAATAATTACTAGTCTAGAAAATGAAGAAATCCTTAAAGGACAGGGTTGAATTAAAAGACATCTCTCGCTCGTCCCGATGATACACGTTGGGGACCACATTACAAAACTCTAAATAGTTTCATTACATTATTTGTATATGTGGTTGATATACTTGATGTAATTGTGGAAGAGGGCTTATTTTCGGATAAAAAGTTTGAGACATCTCATTTGCTAGAGGCAATATAATTTTTTTGACTTTATTATTACTCTTCATTTGACGTAATCATAATTGGAAATAACAAATGAGTTGTCATAAGTTTTACAAAGGAAAGATCAAGATATTGAGAATGCTATGAGAT
Organism: Wurfbainia villosa; assembly: GCA_025175895.1. Classification (NCBI taxonomy): domain Eukaryota; kingdom Viridiplantae; phylum Streptophyta; class Magnoliopsida; order Zingiberales; family Zingiberaceae; genus Wurfbainia; species Wurfbainia villosa. Next base: position 570,913 of record JAKLTH010000203.1, read on the forward strand.
CGGTTGAGATTTTGAACAATGCCTTCAATCAATGAGAGATGATGGATAAAGTTCTTTGTTGGACGTGACTTCCAATTTTTTATGGGAAACATTTTATTCATGTTCCCATATGTATGATACATTTGTAGCTCGAGGAAAATCATGATGCAGAACTAAGAAATGATAAATTTTTATCACTACCATGTTGAATTATTTAACACCGCCGTTGATATGCAATTAGAAGAGTTAAATAGTCGATTTAATGAGATCAACACTGAATTGTTGCTTTGTGTTGCATGCTTAAATTCATCTGATTCTTTTGTTTCTTATGACAATCAACAGTTGATTCGATTAGTCAAATTCTATCCAAGAGAATTTTCTGATATTGACATTTTGAAACTCTCAAATATTCACTATAGATGTTCGCTTAGATATATTATTTTCAAATTTGAATGGATTGAGTGGCATTACTCGATTAATGGTGGGGAATAGAAGAGATATAGCATATCCATTGGTTTATAAGCCTTTAACATTGACTTTGATTTTGCCGATTGTAACTTCCACAATAGAAATAGCATTTTTAACTATGAAGATTGTGAAGCATCGAGTTCGCAACGGAATGAGTGATCAATGGTTAAATGACTCTTGGGTAATGTATATTAAAAAAGATATATTTAGTAACTTATCAAATGATTGTATAATGAATTATTATCGAAAAATGAAAGATCGTAAAAGTCAATTGTAAGTCATATTTGAATTGATGATAATATTTTAATTTTTCTGTTCGCCTTTTAGTTAATATAAATTATACTTTTATGATTTTATATGAGTTGTACCTCTAAATAAAATTTCTGAGTCCACTCTTAATTGAGTTTATTTAGAAACTTGATATCAATTAAAATGATCCACTTCTTAAATCCATTCTCTCTCGCTTAATTATTATTATTATTATTTTGAAAAGAATCAAAAGAATAATTTTTTTTATTTGAATCATCAGGTTCTTCTTTTTTATTTTTTATCAAAACATTGTCCGCCTCAATTTTTTTTGTTTTTTTTGAAAATATCCTTATTAGACGCTATGCATGTACACTTTAACTCTGAAGGATACTAATAATAATATTATTATAACAATTGTAATTCATAATTGTTACAGTACAAATCAACATTAAAAGGCTGAGACCTTTTGTTCTCCAAAACAATGATTTATCTTAGTAAAAGATGATTACCTTCGTCTTCAGTATTTTTTATCGTCGATGTCTCAGTGATATTAAAAAAAGGAGGGCTATACCTCTTGATTCGTTGATCAGAAACGATAGAGAACTTTTTAGCTACGATGAAGATTTTAAATTCCATATCTAAAATCAATCTCTCTATTCAATCTAATAATATCTGTACCATTTTAGTCAATGAAATATATTCTCAATATTGGAACAATGATGTCTCAATGGGGATGGTGCGATGGTAAGAATAGGGTGTTACTTGCAGAATGACCTGGATTCGATGTCGGATGAGGGGTCTAAAATCTTTCATGGTTTCATATGGACCCCTCCCTGTCTTGCTACCGTGTCAAGGGACTTTGACTCCCCCTCCGATTTACCTCCCTCTTGTCAGTGCTCTGGGACGGATAACAGAGGCTACTAGTTGGACAGATTCTTAACTTTTAGAGAATATTGGAACAATGACCTATCAATGTTGTAGCAAGTACACTAGGCATATCAGTCCGCCTCAACCTGTACAAGTAGAGCTGTCAAGTTGGGTTAGGTCCGTCGGGTTGGCCCGCCCCGCCAAATAATTTAAGCGGGTTGGGTTGAAATTTTATCAACCCGTCATTTTGGCGGGCCTAAATGTATCGATTCGCACGGGTTGCGGGTCTAGATGGATCGTCCCGCCGTGGGCACAGATTGATCCGCGGGTTAAGAAATGTCAAAAGATAGAACATGTGAAAATAAAATTGTATAAGTTTTTTTTTACCAATATTCTAATATTAATTAATAACAGAAGTTTTTCACCATCACAATCTTTTCTATCACATATACACTTCAACAAAGTGTAAGAGAAATTATAAGGAAAGAACAAAATAATATTTGATGCACTCTAATACTTTTTTTTCTTGTATATTTTAATTATTTTATATTTTTTTATTATTACTATTCCAATCAACGTAGGAAATGATAACATATCAAGTCAAATAATTATAAGAGCTAAAAAATCTCAATTGGATTTCTGTTTAAAGGAGTAAAAATTTAAATTTATATATTATCAAGATTTGGATATTTTGGATCATTGGAAGAATAAAAAACATTAGTACTCAACTTTGTCGGTTGATAATTAAATCTCAATTATAAGATTTTAATTACTTCAAATGTTTATTTTTTTAATCATGATACTTCATTTGTTTTACCGATCATCGTCACAAACTCTCAACACTTTAGTAATTTTAAATATATTTTTTTAATTTTTGTGGCCCGCGGGTTGATCCGCCTAACCCGCAACCCGCCTTGGGTTGGATTGGGTTAAAGATTTCTCAACCTGCTAAGATGGCGGGTCGACCTGTCCCTCTCCACTAAATGTTGAATTAATGACGGGTTGACCCGTCCTGCCATGGAGGCCCATTTGACAGCTCTATGTACAAGAGTTGTGCATGGGTAATATTGGAATTATACTTTGTACTTTCCAATAGTATAATTAATTTTTTTTTTACTAAAATTATGTGGTATGATTCAACAAAAAAACTCTAATTGATTGTTGGTACAATCGATCTCTAATCAATATTGATCAGACTTGAATGAAATTCGAATAATATTTTGATATTTGTCAATACGTTTGACAAGTAGTTTGACCATATGTTGATGATCTGGAACATCCAAGATCATATGAGAGAGATTATTATGGGGGAGATTATTGGAACAATATAATCAACTTCAAATCAAGGATGAACAAGCTCGAGTGAAACTCGAGTGGAAGTCCAAGTTTGGAGATTTGACAAGGAAAAATTCAAGTATAGATACTTAGGAATGGAGAAGTCCAAGAATAGATTCTTCTTGGCAAGAGAGAGTCCAAGATTGATTCTTGGTAAGGGAAAGTCCAAGTATACATACTTGCAAAGAAAAAGTCCAAGGTTGGAGTCTTGGCAATGGAAAGTCCAAATATGAATATTTAGCAAAGAAAAAAGTCCAAGTGTGTAGTCTTGGCTGTGTAGGTCCAAAGGTATAGTCTTAGCAGTGAAAGTTCAAGTTTGGAAACTTAGCAACGGAAGTTTCGGAGGCGCAACCTCTTGGCAAAGACAGATCCGTTAGCATGATAAAATCGATGAAAGCACTTGAAGGCTAGCATCAAGGGTGAGGAGTCATGGACTCGAACTAAGAACGTGAGGATGAGGGAAGTGACTTGAACGCTTAGGTCTAAACTAAGGGTACTTGGTAGTATGACAAAGTCGATGGAAGCACTTGAAAGTTAGCGCAAAAGGTGAAGGAGTCGTGGAGGACTTGGATGGACCCTAAGGGTGTGAGGTTGATAGAAATGATTTGAAGGCTTAGGACTAGGCTATGGGTAAGTGTCAAGTATGAGGGGATCATATTTGAGTTAAATCTCTATTTTGAGATTTATCAGTTGACTGGAGCTTGCTTCAATCCACCAGTGGGTTAAAATAATCGGATAGATTGTTTGACAGTCGACTGAGATTATGGACCAGTTGATTGGTTGAGTGCTCGACACTCGGGAGCTCAAGTTGACTTAGGCAGTTGACTGGAGATATGACTGGTAGAATAGTCGACTACAACTCTATTACTCAATTGTGCTCTGGAAGTCGACTGGTGGATGAGCAGTCGACTGGCCTTAAGTGGACAGGGCACAGAATATTGGACAGTTAACTACTGGCTTATGATAGTCGATAGCTGGGTTAGAGTAGTTGACTGACCAGTCAAAATCTAATGTGGATTAGTCCGTTGTGAGACAACGGATAATTGGACAGTCGACTGATGGATAAGGTCAGTCGACTGCTAGGTTGAAAAATAGTCCGAGCCAAACTTTTAAATTTAGATTGCGGGAGAAGGAGAGGTAGATGGTTCTTGGGTAATTTTGAGGTGAAGTGCTACTGTATTTTAGGTCTTCGAAAGCTCTCTAATGCAACCAAAGCAATAAGAGATCAACAACTCTTCATTGTAAAATGTTATTTGCATTTGTTTTTTGCTTTATCTTTTTCTTGGTTGTTACTTTCTTTTGTAAGTTCATTGTAAGAGATTTCTTTATTTCTGGATTGTTTTTAAGAAGGAGAAGTTCATAATGGTGGTGGCATCGCTAGGGATCGACCGTGAAGTAGGAATTAGGATTCCGAACCACGTAAAAATGGTATTGTGATTGTGTGTTGATTGTGTTTTGTATTTGTATTCGGCTGCATATAACATTTTGTTGACAAGCACGATCAAATAAAAAAAAAAATCAAAAATCGCTATTTATCTCTCTCTAACACACCAAAAGATCCCAACATTGATCTCACTCGTTATCAGCGGAATCAAAGATACTTTAAGCAAGAAATATGTCGAATAGTTAGTATCGGACAATACCAAATTAAATCTAAGTTTATTGGAAGTTTGATCTAAAATTCAAAAAAAAAAAGAAAAAAAAAAAGAAGAAGTTTTTATCATTCCATCGGTAATAATCCGACAAAAGGAGATTATTTAGAGTAGTAGGGTCAATAGGTGTGGCTTTTGTCCAAGTGTATATTTATTTATATTTATAATCTAGATATTTGTACTTCGTCCTTTTAATTATAAATGTAGATAAATTCAAAGTACAATTTATATATATTCAAAAACTAACCTCTATAATATTTATTTCTAATGAAATTCAATTTTTTTTTTTAGCACTTTATTACTATATCACATCCATAAAGGTTCATTTATTTCTATTAGGCACAGCGTGTCAGATAATTTATTGGAGAGTCTTCCAAATCTTATATTATGTCCTGCGATAATTCTTTTGACTTTGGGCTGATTTAGAAAGTGCAAAGGTGTCTCCACGGGGATGATATGGTGGTTAGGATACGATGAAACTTACAGATAAAGTAAGAGTCGATTTCGAAGAAGGTTTAAAATATTTTCTGGATTCAGATGTCTTTCATGTGTTTTGACCACCACGTTAAGATCCATAGAGCCCTATATGATTTATCTTCCTCACAATAACTGTGGGATAGATTGATGGGGATCGTTAAATTGACGAATTATAACCTTTTACGAAGGAAGTGTAAAGGTAGATAGCTTTATAATTTAAAAATATATATATATATATAAAAGAAAATGATGAATTTACCATGGGTGATAAATTGGAGGAAGAAGAAAATGGAAGGAGTGGTTCGATATTGATTTGTTTGATGAGAAGACCTACAATAAGAAAAGCTTTAGTTTATCAACATCAATGTTCTCTTGGGATTTTGTGATAATTTTTTTTAATTGGCTTTAGGTATCTAAGTCTTCGACCCGTCTAATTCTGAGAGTGATCTGTTCAGTCATATGAAAATTTTTTATCGATCATTAAGATAAATCAGAAAGCGCTCGTAGCGAACAATCCAACATTGAAATGTTCCTTTAAAAAGAGATGATAAATGTGACATCTCTTCGACGGAATATTTGAATAGAAAGGTATATTAGATAATGAAATCTTTATTCCAAATCATCTTTTAGCACTAATCCACAATTCTTTTCTGGTTATATATATATCAAATCGACGGAATCGAAAAGTTCAGTTCGATTTATTCGGAAATTCATTTATTTAAATATCATTTTTTTGATTTATTTGATTCAGTTTCAATTTCAAAATGAAAAAAAATCAATTTAACTGATCAATCGAACTAGAGTATATCAATCGACCGATTAGATATACAGTCGATTGATCACTTTGAACATCAACTTTAAAATCTCGAATTCCTTAAGCACCCTGACTTTTGACTATCCGAGCAAGTCATAGATTGTTGGGCAATCGACTGATATGTCATAACAATCGAGTCATACAATCGATTTAGAAATATTATGTATCTTGTTAATTACAATTAATACAGTTGACTAATTTATTATATCGGTCGACATGATGTTCTTTTTTTATAATCCAATGTAAATCTTAGCTCCCACATCTGTCTGAACTCTCGACTGATATGTTCATCAGTCGACTGATAGATTTATCAGTAGATTGATGGTGAAAAGTTATTATTATTATTTTTCGATTTTTAACCTATTTAACTTTTTTTTTTTAGCTCAATCTGTTCGATTTTGTTGAAATTTTCGATCGGTATGGTTAATTTTAAAATAAAAATTTAGTTTATTCAATTTTGATTTAATGATTTCAGTCGGTTCAATTATAACGTAACCGATCACACATGCCTATATATATAAGAGATTAGAAGATGAATAATGGAGATGTTCATAGATAAATTATATATTGGATAATTTATTCAAAAAATAATACATACCTTTGAGACAAAGTGTTAATTCATTCTCTCTGACTCCTTAACACAAAACTATTTAAAAGTTTAAATTAGAATTAAATGCAATATTAATAAAGTGCTTTAATTTTTCCCTATGTCAGGCATAACTTTCTCTATATCTTTTAATTCCCGGCCTTCAATTTCAACTGATCTCGAGCCTTCATAATTTCTTCCCTTTCAACTCTTCCCAGCTTTAACTTCAACTCTCTAAAAAATAACTTGATAAAATGGTTGTATCACTGTTACTGTCATTGTGCATGCCATTATATTTCAGCTTCCTGTAAACTCTTGTTATTGAATATATTTTGTTTAAAATTAAAAATATTAGAAACGCATTGCGCGTGGTGTTTATTAAGTTTCCATATATATTCCTTTCAATTTGTCTGGTTGAGTTGCAGTCTTCTCGTGCAGGAAGAAGATGCATTCTTCGTTCATGGTGCTCGCGCAACGCTCATGGCTGCACCTCAAGTTTGGGGCTTCTCTCCGCGACAGCAGCACCAACCCTAGCAGTAATACCCCACCACCACCACTCCAGAAACCCTACCATCATTCCAAAGATCATCTTCAAGTGAGTTCTTAAATCCATTCCCATTATCGTAAATCCTGTTCTATATATATATACAGTTGTTCTAAATTAATGTAATGTACTCAGGTATTTGGTGTTTTTATACATATTAAGTTGGACTATAATTATATTAAAATTTTCCTCGTTAAATATTAAAGTTTATAAATTTAAATTTGATCCATCGTTACTGTGCAGAAAAGTTTATGCTCGAGGCATGCTGATAAGCTGCAGGAAGTGAGAAGGATAGTCGACCAGACGAAAGGAGAGAAAGAGACATTGTTCTTGATCGATTCTCTTCAGAAGTTAGGTGTCGACTACCATTTCCAAGAAGAGATTGAAGCGAAGATGCATTCTTTATATGAAAAACAGTTCCAAATCATTGATGCCGAGGCAAATAACTTCGTCGAAGTCAGCCTTTTGTTTCGGTTACTGAGGCAAGCTAAATACCCTATTTCCACAGGTAACTGATATATATTTCAGTATTTTTTTTTATATTTTTCTAATCATTCTCACAGTATAATTCAATCTATATATCATTGATTAAACTTCAGTGTTAAATAATACTGAAAATATATTTGTTTCTGTCTCTGTCAGATGTGTTTTATAGGTTCCATGATGGAAGAGGAGAGTTCACGGCATTCCTCACAAAGGACATGGAAGGATTGATAAGTTTATTTGAAGCTTCAAATTTAAATTTTGGAGGAGAATTAATACTTTACAGAGCCCGTGAATTCAGTAGAATCCACCTCATGAAATCTTTGGACACAGATCTTGCAGTGCATATTAAACAAACACTGGAGAATCCATATCATTTGACCCTGCAAAGATTCAAAGCCAGGCAAATTCTAGATAATAATGATTCCAATAATAAAATATTTTATTATAATTTCAATATTGTAGAACTAGGGAAGATGGACTTCACCATTCTCCAATCAATTCATCAAGAAGAATTAAAAGAAGTCACAAGGTAGGTCTAGCTAGTTAATTCCAAGAGAATAATGTGAATTTAGTTTTTTGTTTGCTTCTATTGGTAATTCATTGATAGATTAGTTCTATAGGTGGTGGAAGGAGTCAGGGTTAGGCCAGGAGCTTGGGTTCGCGCGAGTTCAACCCTTGAAGTGGTTCGCTTGGCTGATGATGAGCCTCCCAAATCCTAAGTTTTCAAAGTACAGGCTTGTTTTGTCAAAAGTTGTAGCGTTTATTTATCTTCTTGATGATATTTTTGACGTCGAGGGATCGCTCGATGAACTCTATATCTTTACACGGGCCATCGAAAGGTACATCTAGTCGTGTTCGATAAAAAGTTCACGTCGCGTGCCATGGTTTTCAAAAATATGTTCATTGAGGATCACTAGACCATTATTGTAGATGGGATCATTCTACAATGAATTCACTTCCCAATTACATGGGAGCATGCTTCAAGGTCCTACAAGACACCATCAATGAGATTGCTCAAATTGTGATCAAGGAACATGGATGGAATCCAACTGAATATCTAAAGAAATCGGTATGAATTCAATGATTCTTTTTTTTTTCTTATCGCTAAAATTTTACTAAAAACTAAACTTTATGTTTGTAGTGGATACAATTAAGCAAAGCATTTTTAGTGGAAGCAAAATGGTTGAATATAGAAGATGAAGTCCCAACAGTAGATGACTACATGAAGACTTCCACAGTTAGCTGTGGTGTTCCTCTTGTCTTGGTGCACTTTTATGTTCTATTAGGGCATGGTGTATCGGATACGATATCGGAGAATCTTTGGAGTCTTATATCTTGTCCCGCGAGAATTCTTCGACTTTGGGATGATCTAGGAAGTGCAAAGGTAACAATATATATAATTTTATAATTTTTTAAAAGTATATATAAGAAAGAAAATGATGAAATTTATTGCGAGTGATAATTAATTAGGACGAAAAACAAAATGGAAGGGATGGTTCGATATTGGCTTGCTTGATGAAGGAGAACCCGAATTGGTCGTCGCAAGTTGCGAGGGGAAAAGTGATGCAAATGATAGATGGAGCATGGGAGGAGCTCAATAAGAGAAGCTTTAGTCCATCGACATCGATATTCTCTCGCGATTTTGTGATCGCTTGTTTGAACAGTGCAAGAATGGCGAGAGTGATGTATAATTATGATGAGGAACATAAGCTCCCTATGCTCAAGGAGCATATAAACTTGTTGTTGTTTAAACAAATTTAGCGCAAAAGTTTCAAGTTAAAGAACATTTGTTCCTCTACACATGTTTGAATTTATTTATTTATATGACAATTATCGCATTGAATTTTGATATGTTATTGTAAGAATTTGTCGTCCATGCATCAAGCTTCGCTTACAACCCCGTTAACATTGCAATATGCACAACGTAGTTATGTGCATATGCATAAGTATCTTTCAAAGATAGATATTTACTTTGCTTCATCATCACCGAAGGATCGATGATGAAAAATACCGAAAGCAAATGTAATCGCTTTTCGAGATCACTGCAACCAATTGCTCTCCTGATCACTCCAACTGATGCAGAGTTTGGAGGAAGAAAATGGAAAATGGAGCTGTAAAAGGACATGAGTTGGAGCAAGCCATGTTCTCTACCAAAAACTGCCAATACCAATATTAGTGCGTTTGGTTGGGGATGTTTATTAATAACTTTGATTATCTATTTAGGATTATCAAAAAATAAATAAATCTTATTGGGTTTGAGCGATTACTAAATCATAATAAATACGTGGTACGTCATAACATATCAACAAAAAAGTTACGAAATTCAGAATCGAAAATATCGTAGAGAATTTTTCGTTTTCTATTTTCATTTTCTTTTTTTCCCCAGAAAATAGAAAACGATTTTTTTTGTTTTCCAGAAAATATTCTTTTTTTTCTAAAAAACGAAAGTGGAAAACGCCAACTAAACATATTTTCTTATTTTCTCAGAAAATAAAAACGAAAAATGAAGAATTTTCTCCTTGCCAAACGCTCAAATTTTCCGAGATTCTGAGATTATGAATTTTTTTTTTTCAAAATTATTCTTTGATTTTTATCCTTTGTGACAAAAACATCTCTATCAATTTATCGTCAATTCGATCATACATAAATTATTAATATAATTAAAATTCTAATTGATCCGTCACGGCTATCGGTTGCCACTGTCACCGTCGCGACCGTCACCCACCCATCGTCGGTCTCCATCACCATCGTCGATTGACGGGCGTCCACCGTCGATTGCCGCCGACCATCGATCACCACTGTCGGCCGTCGATCGCCAACCGATAGTTGTCGGCCGTCGATCGCCAACCGATAGTCGTCGGCCGTTGGTCGCCACCGTCGATCGATGGTCGTCAACCAGCGGTCGTCGTTGTCGGCCGATGGTTGTCAGCCATCGGTCGTCACCGTCGATCTCTTATTGCCCGTCGTCGGTGTCAATCGTCGACTGACCACCGTCGACCAACCACCGTCGTCGTCGACCGTCACAGTCGATGATCGCCAATAACCACCAATGATTGTCAATCGACGTCGCCACCATCAATTTCCAAGGGAGCCATCGTAGTTATGGGTGGTCACCCGTTGCCATCTTACCGAGCGACAGTTGTGATCGTTCTGATCGACACAATCATAATCAAACATATTTTTCAGAGTACACAGAGTCTTATAATTGAACCAAAGATAATATATTAAAATATTAAACTATGTTATATTTTAAAATCTCTAAATAAATAAGTTTTTAGTGCATGATCGAACCAAACAATATAAGTTAGATTTCATTCCCTACAACTTTGGTGATATGATTATCTAGTAATCACATAACCAAGGTTATGCATGGTAACTCAAACTAAATGTACTCTAAGGTGTATCGTTGAAGACTTCGTTGTTAGTATTTCGATCGGTTAAGAGGGAGATCGTTAGAATCTCAAGTGGTGAAACTACAATGATTTTAATATGTGATCAATTAAGTTAAGTTATGCTTTATTTTTGTGTTTAATTTGTGTCTAAATGTGTAAGAACATAAGAGAAGACATAGGTACTCGATAGACAATGTGATCTTAGTGGAAAATACAACTATGCGAGGGCCGAGGAGGATGACATAGAAAGGAAGTCGATAGACTTAGTGCATCCGAAAGACAGGAAGCTTACAGAAGAGACTTCGATGGAGCGAGAAAGATGCACGAGGAGTGAGCGAAAAGGGTTTGGTGCATCTGAAAAATGAGAAGATAAGAGGAAGTCTGTGTAAGGTAATCTACGAAAAGAGTTGAATGACTTGTATCCAGGACGAAAGTAAAAACTCAACTAAGATGACATTAAATTTAATTGACTTGAGTCATAATTATGAGTAACTAGATTTGATTCAGACACCCTTATGCATGTATTTTATCTAACATGATCATATTTAGTGATCCGAGATATCTACATATGCGAACAACCAGAAGCATTCCAAGCGAGCAAAAACAATCGCAGATCAAAGATCGGAGCAAACAAATTGAGATCAATGAGAATCACTAGTCAAAACACCTGAAATAATGCCACATCAGTAGATAGTGACCGAAATCAACTTATTGGAGAATAAACGTCATCCATCTTCCAAGTATCCGGACCAGTGCCATATCAATATCAAGATCCAATCGACAAAAAATCTATATAAAAATCCTTGAAACTCAAAGCACAGACATTAAAATCGATATAAAGAACCTTAGAGCTTAATGCAAAGACATCAACCCACTTTTGAGAGCTTCTATAACACTATCTTTGCTCTTTCTTAAGTCATCTCATTATACATGTTTACTGTATAAGAATTTTCTCCATCTTCGATAAACTTTATCGAGGAAGAGAAAATTAATAGACGATCCCATCCTGTGCATAGTCTTTAGACTAGCAATCTTGAAAGCGTGAACTAAATAAATACTTGCATCATTTACTTTTTTTTTAATTATGTTTTAATCTTATCTATTATTTAATGTGTGTCCTTGTCAAGTCTTTAGTAAAAGAAAAATCTCGAACTATGATACATAGATAATCATGACCTCTCAATCAATCTTTAACTACGATATATTATCTTTATGGAGTTGACGTGATTACTAAAACACAACGATATTTATAAAAGTAGTATAAATCGATTTCGAAAGAGATTTAAAACTCTTTCTTAAATTCATAGGATTCCTATGTATTTTGATCACCACATCAAGATCTATAAGACATTCCGTAATTTATCTTCACAATGACCATAGACATATCAATAGAGACCGTTAAATTAGCGATTCCAATGTTTTTGTAGAACTACGATATATTTACAAAAAAAATTTCAAATAGAGATCAATTCCTTCTGCTAAGGCTACCCGTTCAATTTATTTCCTTCTTCGATTAGGACTAATTGAAAAGGGCCACTAACGTAATAATTCTATATTTTTTTAATAAAAAAGAAAAAAAAAACTTACAAGTATTGTCACTCTTCTCTACCGATCCAACCGCTGCCGCCGCATCGGGTCCCCAATATTCTGGCATCAACATCGGAACAACTCGACCTCCACCTGACACAACCAAGAAACATTTGGGCATGGATAACCAAGAGCAGTGGGCCAGAAAACAATCTCTCTCTCTCCCTCAGTCTGATGATTTATCAGTATAAGTTGTGTAGGATCTAATTTCAAATTCAATTTGATGAGACAGACCTACACATGAGTTGAAACTAGAGGTCAACCACCTGCTGGACAAGAACCAGATGCTTAGGAGAGGACAAGAACACAGGTGAAATTCCAACTTAATCTAGTTGGAAAGTCAAGTGTCTTGATGACTAATATGACCAGAATGTCAAGTGTCTTGATGAACTTCTTTGCTCGTCTGAAAGCAGAATCGACTCTGTGAACTCTGAACAACCTTAAAATGATGGAGAATTAAGTCCAAGCTTTAAGCATTCTAATTGTCACATTCATGCTCTGGCTTACCAACCTGGAAGGCTTTAAACAATGTTTTGAGTGATTGATCAAAATATAATAAACTCAGTGCTGTGTTTCTGCAACCAGAACATATACTCCAAACAACATTTCCCTCATTAGTACATACCATTGTTAGGTCGAGTTGCAGATTATCGACAAGACATAGATGAAACAAACAAGCTGATGCTCAGAAAGCACCTTTTTTCCTTCGATTCGTCAAGCATCGATTCCATCTAGTCGCATGCTTGATTATTACAAGATGGAACAATTTCTCGGTTGCTTTTTCCTCTTCTTTTGCTTCGATGGCTGAAGAACAACTTTGATAGCAGCATCAAATACTGCCTTAACATTCTATATGGCATTGTCACGTATCAGGGAAAATGTGAATGAACTTAAAACAAGTAATGAACAAATGAGGGAGAATGATATATACTTGTTGAGTCTTTGAACTGCATTCTATGTAGGCAGCAGCACCTATTTGCTTCCTCAGTTCCTCCCCCTAAACATTATTGTATTCACCGAAGCGATGCTTAATGACGTAGAGGAACTTGATACACATCGAATTACAGCACAATCTAAAGCAGATTTACCTGAGCACTACTTATGGGAACAGCACCTGGATGATCTATGAAAAATTGCTTATCATCCCGAAGATCTGTAAAGCTCATCGGAATGTCACATGACATGAAAAAGCACTCAACAAATTTGAAACCAACAAACGAAGTCATGGAAGCTTGAAACTAAATGTGTTCAAGGGCATCCATTCATATCAAACAAGCTTAAATCTCTCGAATTCAGTTGGGTATCTTATGTTTAGGGTAAATTATCATTCATAACTCTATATTAATTATTGAATCCACTTTGGTGCAACTTAAATGTTACAGGTACCCCTGTTCTGTATAAATCTACATGAATTCCATAAAATCCACCATCTTCCCAATTGTGCAAAGAAAATTAGATGGTACGATGGAAGAAACCAAGTTATTCTCAAGAGAGCTTCTTTTTTTTCTCTAAGCATCCTGATAACCAGGGTTAAACTAATCTGAAAGTTACCAAACGCAATAATTGTTTGTATACGATAAATAACAAATCTATTTAGAGTTCTATAAGAAGTAAGATTTGTGCAAGTTGTTTTTCCTCTATATGATCAAACAAGCCCAATTTCATCTCCTATCCATTGATCGTGCACCTATGCTATAGAGAACAACAGCCGTCGAGGTTTTCCTTGATGTATAACTACTACCACTAGAACAATCCTTGACTTATAACTGCTACTACTAGAACTACATTAGAAACCAACTCAAACTTTTCCATAAATACAACAAGAACACCAGAACAAATGTACACAAAATGCATCTTTCTATCAAATCTGACAAAACAAAAAAGCAAATAGAAAGTGTAAACAAACTCGAGTGTCATGGTAATTAAGGTTACCTAGCTTTGTTCCAACAAGAATTATGGGCACACCAGGTGCATAATGCCTCAGCTCGGGAATCCACTGGAAATCAGAATCAAAACAAGGAATCAGAAAATCAGTAAAAGTTGTAAAAACCATAGAGTTTGAAATAAAGATGTAACAAAATGGAGGCAACTTGTATGCCACCTTCTTGGCAACATTTTCATAGCTAGCTTTACTGATGAGAGAAAATGCAAGCAAGAACACATCTGCACCGCGGTAGCTCAAAGGTCTCAACCTGTTGTAATCCTCCTGGCCTGTCCCAATTAAAGCAAGGTATACCATGTTAGCCTGAACGTTATAAAGAAGGTAGAGAAAAAAAAACAGAAAAGGAATATAAGCAAGAAAAAGAGAGGAAAAGTAACAAATTTACCTGCAGTATCCCATAAACCTAGATTAACTGTGCTTCCATCAACCACAACGTTGGCACTGAAATTGTCAAAAACTGTGGGAACATAATCCTGTCCAGAAGACAGAAAATTTAAGTTGTCTGAAAAATACAACTTCTGTAAATTTTTTCATCCTTCAAATCTGTAATAACAACGATAAACAGATCAAATTTTTGTTCTAAAATATCCCCAAAGCAAGAGCTGGATAGAATGATTACGCAACACAACTAAGTAAATCTTTCGCCACACTTTTTTTTTCCAGAACAGAATATCGACCAAAACCCTTGCCTAGGGATGATTTTTCCTGTATCTACCGAAACCCAATTCAACAAATTTTTACTCAACGCCACGGGGAATGTTATTTGCATCTTCAGATCCTTGATTTGGAATAGTTATGGCCATGCGATCAGGTTGAAAATCTATAGAGTTCTAAAAAGGTAATTTCACGGACAAAAATAACACGCACCTTGTTACAGAGAAGCCTGGAAAATTTCTAAAGCAATAAATCTAACAATTCTGAGAAAAGTGGAGCACTTTAAGAACAAGGCAGACAATTTTCAAACGTGCATTTTTCAACCACAAATCCCCTACCCTCGCGCAAAAGAAGCAACAACAGAAATAAAAAGAGCCCCAAAACACGAGATTCCATCAACTTACCGAGGGAAAAGTGTTGCTAGTGTAAGAGATTAGCATGCAAGTCTTGCCGACGGCACCATCTCCCACAGTCACGCACTTTATAAACCTCGACACGCTCATCTCCTCCGCGATTCCTTCGCTCGCCGGACGACGGTTGCTTCTTCAATCGCACATCGGCACCACGCGTCCCCCAGCCAAACCGAAGCCCTAACCCTCACAGATCTGCAAGTAAAGCAGGAGGCGGGTGGGAAAGGAGCGAGCCTCTTTACCTGGGAGGGGGCAAACGGCCGGGTATTCGCGCGGCTGAAACTGTCGGTGACGGAGAGAGAAGCAGCTCGTCAGCCACCTGCTAATATTCGAGGACGCACTGTGTTTTTGACTTCCAGACCCTGAAAGTATCCATATTTACTATTTGCTCCCTTGGATAAAAAGTATAAGAGAGATAAATTATAAAAATATTTATCCCATTAAAAATTAATATAGTAAGAGAATAATAGACATCTCCAAAAAATTTATAACTTTTTAAAAAATTAATAAAATAATTCTATTACATTTGCTCAGTTATATAAGATCCAATTATATTTATCCCATTATATTTGTTCAGTTGTACAAAAAAGTTATATAAGATCTAAAAAGTTGAGAATCTTTTCAATTAGTCGTTTTTTGTCATTCGTTTTAAGACTGTGGTGAGAAAAAGGGTAAATCACGGGGAGGACATTGTCTCTGGACATGATGTCAAGACAGAGGAGAGGTCATCTGACGTCAGGGGGATTTTAGACCCTTCATCCAGAATCGATCCCAGCCCATTTCCAAAGCGATCATCCTGCCTTATCATCACGACATCCCCGTGAAAACTATAAGATCCAATCTATATTAATTGGATTCGAATTCGATTATGTTCGCTCTCATTATTCATCACTATCTTTCGATAATAATGAAGAACAATAAATCGTAAAATTATTTTTTTATTCGATGATTAAAAATAATAATAAAAATTTAAATTCGAATAAAAATTTTAAATTTTATATTGAAATTCGATCCCTACATCTATAACCCGTTTTAGTCATCGAACCGATGAGCTCCGAAACCCAATTAATGTTAGTCATGAGAGTTGCGATTGGGCTCCGAAACCCAATTAAATGCGGTCACGTGATTGCCGCATAAACCATTTGTGCGTTGGGACCGTATTGAATGGCCATGCATTATATGTAACGGTGGGTATTCTGAAAATTAAATCATTCGAATCGAATTTGTTAAAATTAAACTAACTAATTTAAATTATTTTTTTAAAAAAATATATTAAATTTGTAAAATAGTGGAATCCATCCCAAAATCTCTCCCCTCTCACCTATACCATAATAAAAAGAAAAAATTATCCCGGAGCTACGGTGCAATGGTAGAACGTCTATATAATTTTTCATGTATCTAAGATTCGAATTCTAGTTATGATACATTTATAAAAAATTTCTTCAAATAGGATGATGGGCCTAAAAAAACTAAGATGTTATGTCGCTCACTGTGAGTGCTTCTTGATTTACTTTGACGGTAGATGAGAAAATGTTCATAGAATGAGACCGATTAGTCAGGCCAAAGTACTGAATACTTGATGTCAATTAAAAAAAATTTTTTAAAAAAAAAAGAAAAATTAATCATAATTGTATCAACGCTCGGATATAATGAACGATGGATATCTTAATCGATATTTTCGTCTAACAATGTAAAGCTTAATATAGTGAAGTTTTATAATTCAAGCCTTTAATACTTTTTTAATACAAATTTAATTATTTTTAAAAATATATAATAAAAATTAAACTGATTTAATTGAAATAATCCATATATATATTTTTTAAAAATGAGCTTCAAAATTAATAGAATCAAATTTTCAATTTAATATAATACGGTTGATTTATTCGATAGAATCTAAATTTTGCTCACTTTTGGACTTGAATTTGAATAGCACTAAATTTTTAATATATTTAAAAAATATGAATATTAAATTAAAATCGAATCGATCAACTAAAATTGTTAACCAAACTAATTAAATTTTTTTAACCAATTGACCTCATTAAAATCGAAAAAATTAATTCAATAAAAATTTAATTAACTTGGATGATAATCGAATTAATTATTTTAAAAAATAAATAATATTAAGATCTACTACTTAAAGTTTAAAGACAAAGTCAATATAATAAATTAAACTTTTATAATTTAAGTTAAGGCCTTAATATTTTTTTTATAAAAACTTAATCCGTTTAGTTAATTTTGAAAATTTATAATCAAAACCAAACAAACAAGATTAACTAAAATAATCGATATAATTTTGTAAAAAAAAATAACTTCTGAATTAATATGATTCACTCTGTTATTTTAGTTGAATCAAAATTTTGTTCATCTTTAATTGCATTTAGTGTTGGACTTAAATTTGGAGGCCAATAAAATCATAATACATCTTAAAAATACGAGTATTTTGTTAAAATGACTAAATTAAATTGATTAAATCCAAACTAATCAAATTGAACTGATAAAAATTTTAAAAAAATATTAACACCTAGTATCGAAGTTTGAAGATAAAGCCCAGCGGACTTTTATAATTTAAGTTAAGATCCTAATAATTCTTTTAATAAAAAAAACTTAACCTGTTTCATGGATTTTTAAAATTCATAATTAAATCTATTTAACTAAAATAATTAATATTTTTTAAAAATAAAATAAACCATATAACACACTTGTAGAGATGATAATGAGTTGAATTTAATTAGATCAGATTTTATCCTCATCTTATTTTTCGATATTTATATTTTATCCAAATATCTTATTATCATCTATCTTGCTAGTGAAATGAAAAAAAAAAAATTATATGTAAATATCAAATAGAACAAGTGTTCGTGGATTTTGATATATATATCCTCCATGGAATCGAAAGAAATTTCATCCCTATACACATATATTTAAATCTAAAGACTATACTGGATAATATAATCAAACTAGGAATGTAATTAAATTTGTAATACAATATAATGTACATTACATTATTATATTTGATTAACGATCGATATGTAATCTTTAATTAAAAAATTATTATATTTTTTTGTTTGGTATCAATTATTTATTATAAGGAATGTAATTTATATTATTATAAAAGATAAAAATATTCTTATAATTTCATCTGAATTTAATCAAAATCTTAGTTGGTAGGTGGCTATCGTCGGTCGGTCGACCGTCGTCGATCGTCGATCGATCTTCTTCGGTCGTCAATCAACCGTCGTCGATCAACGACCGATCGCGTGGCTAACGACCCTCAATCGATCGTCGATCGTTGGCCGTCGGTCAATTGCCGATCACCGATCACCAATCGATCGTCAATCATCGATTGTCGTCGGTCAATCGTCGATCGTCGATCGACCGCTCGTCGATCGACCGTCGATCGTTGACCGACTGCAGCTAGTCAGCGATCGACCATCGGTCATTGAGCAATTGTCGGTTGACATCCAATCGTCGAGCGACTGCCGGCTGCCGACCGTCGATCATCGATCGTCGATCGATTGTTTCGATGTCGACCACAACCCTTGCTCTCGACCGACAGGCAAATCAATGAGAAAAAATGTGTCACTTTTATAATTCAGATTACGAAATTTTATTCCTTTTTATAATTCAATTATATTATATTACATTTTATTTTTAAAATTGTATCAAATAAATTAATCCATCTTATAATATCTCTACAGTGGCCAAAGTCTTTTAAAAGCTAAACTTTGTAGCTTCAACAAGTATCATCTCTATAATAACTATGAAGCGGCACAACTATTTTTACCAAGTGATGACCCAATGACATTCTTTCTCGAAGGAGATCGTCTTCGTCGAGTCCTCTCCCTCTTCGTTGAAGATCATCGAGCTACCTATTCGATACCTCAGGGGTTTTTTTTTACACAACTAGAATGACGGTGCAATCGTGCTCCTGAAATTAAAAAAAATTAATTATATATATATATATATATATATATGAGATATGATCCATCGATTATCAAAGTACATCAGAAAAGTACTTACGACTCAACAGTTAAGTCTGGTGACACGATCGCACCATCCCTGTAAGGTAGGTTTGATGTCGAAGATGTACTCCGTCCAAGAAGGTAAACTTCCAATCCACACTTGAGCACTCGACTCATGACCGTCTGTCTAACCTTTTTTAAAATTCAGAGTCGAACTTGTCCTGACAAAAGATCGAACCGTGCTGGCTTTGAGATATCACCTCACTTTACCACTGCACTATACCCTTGAAGGGTCACAATAATATATTTTTATTAGCATTAGATCCGATTAATCCTGAGGATGATCGATTCTGTCTTATGAAAATTTTTCATTGATCACTAGAGTACAACAAAAAGTGCTCGCATGAACAACCTCAAAAGTTGCAACGTCCTTGATTTATCATCTCATTTAGAAGAAAATCCTGCAAATGCGATGGAAGCCAAAATGGACATCCCACCACTGCATCGTAACTATGAGGCACAACAACACTTATTTGATGCAATGGAAGGTGAGTCTTATCTCCACGTCTTATTTGATGCAACACTTTACTAGCGCGACAGTAAAGTTGCACCAATGAACAAGGATCAATTCTCAGGAGCTGCAATCCTTTCGAAGTGTTTGTCTTCCTGCCGTGCTAATCCAATATTAGTTGTGGGATTGATTGACGAGGATGTTGAAGACGAACGGATCGTCTTTTGCACCGATATAATCAATAATTTTTCTCAATGATAACAATTCCATCGAGACACATTTGCTGAAAGAGTCTCTTCTTCATTCTACGACGAGTTTAAACACAGGGAACACAATCAAATGGATTATTCAACTAAAATAACGAATATTCACACTATCAGTCCCAAACAAAGTTCGAAATAGATAGTAAGAGTTCCAAACAGTTTTAAAAAGAAAAGAAATTCAATCGAGTAGCCAGAATATTGGAAGAATTCTCGAAAAAGGGAGTTGTGGTATAAATGACCCACCGATGGTATACCTGTACGTATCGATCAGGAGAAGAATCGTTACGGAAGTCACACGATAATAAGGACCTTTGAAGTTTCCATCAATGGGTGCTTTGGAGCTAATTGTTTCACTTCGCTAGTCTGAGGTCAGATACCTCGCGACCACTCGAGTACCCCTCCATTGTGGGAAGCTTAAGCAACTAACTTGTCGACATGTCGATGTGCGCCGTCGTCCCTGAAGGTTGAAGCTCCGGAAAGATGGCATACTGCTTTGGTAATGAAGGAAGAATCCAATTCATCCAGTCGTTGCGGCGTCTTACTTTCTCACCCTGCCGAGAACATATCAAGAAGTTACATGTTCTGGAACATCATTGCAAGTCTAATAACAATCATTCGAGAAACATTTCCAAATGAACAAGTAATTAAAGAATCCATATTTGAGATCAAACACTTCGATATCAAACGAAGCAAAATGCCATAATACCTGAATCTCCACTAGTGTAGAATCTCGGAGAGCTTCCAAGATAAGGGGTATGTTATTTGTCAATTGCTTAACCTGCATACATGAAAAGGTTCAGACTATGGAAGCAAGTTTCTGCGACACTCATAATGCAAAAAAAGAATGTGTAATTGGTTTAAAGCTCGATAGCCGGCCGTGTCGGCTGAGGTACATATACTAAGAGTGCCGTTTCTTAAAATATCAAGAAATGGATAAATAAACTCCGCAATGAGCGCACAAATGCAAATAGGTTACTCTCAGTATTTTGTATTTCTTAATCAGACTTCAATCTGGTTTCCTTTTTAATGTTTCAGTATCACAGTTCATATGTGAAAACAAAATATATAATAGTATCGGACGTTATCGCAGAAAAAGAAGACTAAGTACTAGAGAAACGAAAAAATGGAGCAACTAACATCTTGATGTACATGGCTATCTGCACGGCATGAATCCACTTAATCTTACCTCAAAATGGTTAATTGCTAAAGATGGTCAAAACCTTAAGAAGGTCTATGACTTCAATCTGGTTTCCTTTTTAATGTTTCAGTATCACAGTTCATATGTGAAGACAAAAAATATAATAGACTCGGACGTTATCGCAGAAAAAGAAGACTAAGTACTAGAGAAACGAAAAAATGGAGCAACTAACATCTTGATGTACATGGCTATCTGGACGGCATGAGTTCACTTAATCATACCACAAAATGGCTAATTGCTAAAGATGGTCAAAACCTTAAGTAGGTTTATACCAAACAAAATTGAGAATTTATGGTATATCACATCGACTTTAGATCATGTAACAATTACGGCAATTTAGTAACCAATCGTCCAAATAGCATGCCTGTCATATGTTCACTTGCCTATGTTAGATGAAAATTTATACTTGTAGCAATAAATCCTTCGATTAACTATTTATACGTAGAATATACCATGAGAACATGCCCTGGATAATGGGCTAGCTGATGGCTACAGTTTTTAATTTGTCAACACTGAAAAGTAGATACTTCCATAGTGAAATTTATACAAGTCAATATTACAAGATCGTCTAGGTTTCGTTCGGTTATCAAATCTAAATGCTCCTCCATTCACCATGAATATGAAACTTGATTAGGCTAATGTATCACAGATAGATAGATAGATAGATAGATAAGGTCAGATGATGTGGTCAGTCATCTAGATATTTAAACTTGCATCATCGGTTTGGCTGAAAAACCTAGCCCCAAAGTGGCATTCGTGTGTTTGTCTCCTTCAACGAGCCTCGTCGCCAACCGGACTCCCTTGCCGCTGAGCTTTGAGGAACCAAGTGTCTCTAACAAAGGCCATAGGAGACATGACAACCAAGTGTCTCTAACATGGAGAAACTCTTTAGGAAACAGGGCATAATCAATTCAACTTATCCAACTATATAGAGTCACAAACATAGCACAGACCAAAGAAAATACACAGTGCCAAAAGATGAAAGATAACAATAAAGAAACAAAAATAACTTCTCATGCAATATGGTAAGGTTGTTTGAATCGATATTGTTTTGAAATACATACACAAAAATACAGTATCTATGAACAGAACATAATTGAAAAAAGAAAGACTCACTCGATTAAAGCTGGCGATCAAGGAGATAGGGATCCATCCCTGGTCATCCATGTTCTTCTTCAAGAAAACATCTTTGTACAAATTTTCATTACTGCAAAAGCAACATAGGTATTTGAACAGGTAGCTGCTAGAAGGAAAGTTGTATCCAATTCAAATGACATGTTTAAACACGATATGATCACCTGAAATAATACTCGATTTGCTTCAGTAGCATAACTCTCACATGATCCACCGGTTGGACTACTTTGGCTGGAGCT
This sequence comes from Wurfbainia villosa, assembly GCA_025175895.1. Lineage (NCBI taxonomy): Eukaryota > Viridiplantae > Streptophyta > Magnoliopsida > Zingiberales > Zingiberaceae > Wurfbainia > Wurfbainia villosa. The sequence goes on from JAKLTH010000203.1 coordinate 593,662, forward strand.
TGGTGAGCAATGAGAGGGGCATTTCTCAAGCTCTCACGAGGTGGTGGTGGGGCATAATACACAGGAGGAGCCTCTGATTGAAGATCACAAGGATCAGAACTATGAAAAATACATGATGAGTTGGAAGTCACAACTTCAGTCCACGAGATTATTTACCAAGCAAGCCCACAGGAACTACAAGAGGCCGAGAATGTGCTTCCATGCTTAAAAATGGTGGCCATGCCGGTATCGGCGGTGCCGGTGACCGCGCTGCAACAGGTCGAGGTGCCTGAATGGATGGCCTGAAGTAACCACGATGCATAGGTTGCAGCATGTTTGTGCGGGGAGGTAGACTCCATCTCCGGTCATGATCCTGACGCTTCACATGGCCTCCGCTGTTAGAGTCCCGATCACCATTGTGCGCCCTCCTGTTGCCATCGTATCTCCCATGGTGGCCGTCTTTGCTGCGGTTCCGTGGCACAAAACTGGCATTCTGGCTCCTATCCCTGTTGCTTTCGCACTGGGAGAGGTCGTTGGGAGAACATTCTGAAACTACTCCCAAACCAACCGGATTCCTCTTCTTCAAGGCGGTCGGTTGGGGTGCTGCAGGTGCAGCATTGGCCGGTATGTCAATGCTGCTGACACTCACGCCATCACCAGTCTTCACCGGGGTCGGGTTTGGATTAGGTTTCTGGTGCACAGGGACCAAGCTCGGGCTGGAACTGGGATCCGGAAAAGAACCCTAAGATCACACAAACACGAAGATTCAAAATGCGACTAGGAGATGGCATCTTTCCTTCGACAGGACAATAAAAATGAAATGAAAGAAAGAAAGTTTACCGAGGGCGAAGGGATTTTCGAGGACGATGGTTTTGAGCGGCCCATGGCGGCGGACTCCGCGAGCGCAGGCCAAGAATCAGCCCCCATCATAGCTACCCCCTCGCTCGCCCCGTTCATCGGGAGTTTCCAAGCCATCACCTTTCTGGTCAAACTGGCATCGCCGGAGCGCTCCTCGCTCTCCTGAGGCGGCGGCGACTCCGGCGGCGGATTTCCGACGGCGGCGGAGGCGGATGGCAAGGCTGCGCTTTCTGGGGCAGGAGGAAACATCTCCGAGGCCGGCATTCGGGCTGCGCCACACCTCTGGGAACCGGGAACTCCCGAACACGAGGAGGATCGCGATAGAATTAGATTACGGACGCATGTTCCAAAGATTGAATGAGAGAGAAAGAGAAGCAGCAAAGCAACGGAGAGAACTCCGCCACCCGCGCGTTCTTCTCTCTCGGCGTAGGGCAAAGAGACCTTTTCATAACGAGCGTTGGTGGCGTGGCGTTTCGCCTGTTTTTTTTTTTTTTTTTCTTTCTCAATTTACCGTAAAATATTTTCCACAATTTATCTTAATATTTTTCCACCGCCAAATTATATCATCATTAATTATAATAGTTTTAATAATTACATTTTAACGATTTATAATTTATCATTAATTAAAATATGTCAATTATATTTTATAACTACCCGTATTAATATTTATAATACATTAAATTTATATAAATAATTTATTCGTATATCTAGTTAACTAATTTAACCGGTCAAAAACTAATGACCTAATAATTTCTATCCTTGCAAGTTCAAAACCTCCTTCACTTAGCGGGAGAAATTAAAGATAATTTTTTATATTTTGAATTGTTCCGCTGGATTAGTTGTTCGAGATCTTCGAATATGATAAAAATAATTAAATTATTTTTAAAATAAATTTGCCGAGAATAATTTTGAAATTCACGTATGGATAGAGTAACAAAAGAATTGTCAAGGTATATTCGTCATCCAAATAACGAAAGAGTCCCTTAGTGATAATATTCAGAAATAAAATACTGAAACTAAATATGATAAAAAATTTAACACTATAAGAAAATCATTAATTAGCGACCGAAATTTCGGTCGCTAATCGGTCGCTAAATTGCAAAATGATTTTAGCGACGGAAAAAAAATTTCGTCGCTAATTAGAGACGGAATTTTTTTTCCATCGCTAAAATTAACGACAAATTTTATTTTCTGTCGCTAAATTTAACGATGGAAAATAAATTTTGTCACTAAATCCGTTGTTAATTAGCGATGGGAAACAAAATTTCGTCGCTAAATCTATTTTTTTTAAATCATTAAAGTTTAATATTTAGCGACCAAATTAAAATTCGGTCGCTAAATCTGATTTTTTTAAAATCATCAAAGTTTAATATTTAGCTACCGAATTAAAATTCGGTCGCTAAATCTGATTTTTTTTTAAATTTTGTCGCTAATTTAGCGATGGAATTAAAATTCGGTCGCTAAATCTGATTTTTTTTAAACCATTAAAGTTTAATTCGGTCGCTAAATTTGATTTTTTTTAAATCATTAAAGTTTACTATTTAACGACCGAATTAAAATTTGATCGCTAAATCTGATTTTTTTTAAATCATTAAAGTTTAATATTTAACGACTGAATTAAAATTCGATTGCTAAATCTGATTTTTTTAAATCATTAAAGTTTAATATTTAACACCGAATTAAAATTCGATCGCTAAATACTATATTTTTTAATATAATTACATTAAAATTTTTAATAAAATAAATCTGTCCACATTAATAATATGTTATAATAATATTTATCAACACTAATTAATTTAATAAACTATTAAAATATCAAAAACAATATACATTCAAATTTTAGATTTACCAATATAAATTATTCGATACAAAATAATCTCTAAATTAGAGACCGATTGGAAAACTTTATGAAGTTCGGTCTTTAACTACATTATTAATTGTAAAACTCTTTCGGTCTCACAAAATTTTATCCACTTCATTGCTTCATGACCTCATGAAGTTCAATCTCACGAAGCCGACGTTGTTCATGGACGCGACCAAGACGCCGCCACCGAGGCTTTGGCAGCTCTTGTTGGGGTGTGCCGTGTGGCACTTCTCCACATTGAGCCTGACGATGATGAAGAGGTTGTTGTCGATCTCGAACGGGAGGTTGGCGGTGTTGTTGAGCCCGCAAAGCATGTGGAGGTTGGTATTCGCGTTACAAGGAAATGTGGGCGTGTCAGAACAGAGTGCCCCTCTGTCGGATCAACATGAACTCGTACGTATAGATTTGACCTGATTAAATCGGACACTGAGTGTCCGACTAGCAAGTCAACCTCTGTCTCACTCCATGCCTGCAGCAAGTGTACTCTCCATGATCCATAAAGGAAACAATAAGTTCTTCATGAGTCAAAATATTACCTGTCCAGTTAATAGAGGTGCATCAACAACCAGCTTTGCATAAATTGCCATTAGAGTACATATAGGTACACACTGCATATAAGTCTCCTCCAGTCAGATGATCTCCAACACCTGAAAGAAGAGCAATAACAGATCAAGTTAGAAACAATCAAGCTACTTGAAATAAGATGATATATGAAGCAATTTTTTACATGGGTTATTGACAGTACAACTAATCAATCTTCTTACAATTAAAATATAAATGTTTCATAATCGACAAATAATGAAAAACAAAAAGTGTGAAGTCATAATCCATAAACTTTGGATCCAAGTTAAGTTTACAAAATTAAGTAAAAAATCTACATACTAGACATGCATATTAATTCCAACATACTTTGCTTCTTGAATTTAATCATTTTGGATTGCATCTTCTCGAATATATGAGTATCCTTGGCAAAATAAAAATCTCACTTTCAGTTTCTTTCCACATTCATCTACGAGGAAGAAAATTATTACATTATAATTAAAATGAACAATACAAACTTTCTATAGAAAAGAATCAACTTTTCTACAAGATCCATAGATCATAATTGATCAAATATTTAGTTAGATAAGAAGCAATTTACCTCGTATAGAAATTCATAGTCATCATGTTGAACTCATTGCTTCGCCAGATTTATCCATTTTCTACTGTCAACTTCCGCAAGAAGCTCCTAATATCATATTATTGAAAAAAGTGGGCTACAAGATAACAAGTCATAGAAGCATTCATAAATAAAAATGATTTTCTATACATATATTCTTGTAATCTTATTTCTTACACATATATTCTTATAATCATAAATCTACTTATAAACACGTCGAGACGGTTAAGCCTAAAGTACATCATTTTTACAAGTTCAATCATGCATGCTATAACATACTACCACGAACAAGTCTCATGAGTACTTAAGATGTAAAATAGTTATCTAGCTACAGACGACATACGAGTCTAATTATCACTAACTTCGAACGGATAATACAAGAGTATAATAGTCATTTATCTTATCTTAGTCATACTATCCTACTAGTCCAATCCAAATACTAATCCGACCAATAATAGATAAACATCTACCAATAACATCTAACAATTTATATCACAACAATAACTAGACACGTATAATAGTAATAACAATCATTAATAATTATACGCTAATGATAAGCAAGCAACCTAGAATCTAACGGTTCAACAAATATAAGGTTAAAACAATACTAGACAGATCACCAAGTGAAAACATAATATAACCTATGTAAATAACATAATCAATATAATCATACACTAAATTCTGAGACATAAAATTCACCCACCTGATAAATAGCCCATGCTAACTGTCCACAAGTACAAGGATCTATCACTAAATTCGAAGATGTGCTTTAGCTCCCAACTCGAAAATCCAACACCGTCGATGCTGGTCAATTTTTTGTCGATGGCAAAGGTTGGCAGGCCGCCGAGCTAGGCACCGAAAACTCCAGCTAAAATCCCGAAAACCACCCAATTCTCACTGCCACAATTTTGGGCCTCTTCTACTAAATCAAAGCTTGCGGCAAGCATCACTCCAACAGCCAAATCCCCAACCAAAAATTGGGTATTCTGCACCATCACTTCGTTTCTCAACAGCCAAATCCCCAACCAAAACTTGAACCACGCGCCGTTGCTCGCCCGGCGCGTGGGGCTCGGGCAAGCAACGACGGAAAGGGTGTCGCGTGCGGGCGGCTGCAGTCGCAACTGGTCGGAAGGCCGCCCGTAGCTGCGGCTGCGGCGGCGATAGCGCGGCGATGAAAAGGCGGTCTCAGTATCAAAATCAACTAACCTGATCAACAATATAATAAATGCACATGCAACATACACAACCAACTGCAAACCTATAAGAAATACACATCCAGATACCGTGACAAAGTCTCGTGACTCTCGAGGTAATATAAAGGGGCACTATCTACGGGCAACAACATGCATGCTACTATGAACGGGACTCATGGGCAGATAGACAATATACAAAGCATTGTCTAAGTGCAACCACATGCTACCACGAACAGAACTCATGAGTAGATAGACAATATAAAAACTCAATGTCTACGGGCAACGACATATTACTACGAATGAATCTCGTGGGTAGATAGAGTATATAACTATTTAGCTATTGACTGCACATAACAATATGCTACCACGAATGAGTCTCGTGGGCAGTCAGAGTATATAACTATCTAGTTATCGACTGCACACAATAATATGCTACCACAAATGGATCTCATGGGCAGTTGATTACCCTAGGTCGTTAAGCCTAGGTCTATCTAACACATCTAGCATGAACCGTCTATCAAGGTCGATAAAGATAATCAATCTACTAATAAGCATGTGTTTCATAAATGTTGTTTCATTCCTTACATTCCCTTCTAATGAATAATCTTGTCTAAATTATACTATTTTTACCGGTTCAATCATGCATGCAACAACATGCTACCATGAATGGGTCTCGTGGGCAGTTAAGATGTAAGGTGACTATCTAGCTACGACGACACACGAAATCAACTATCACTGACTTCTAATGGGTAGTCCAAGAGTATAACATTGCGGTAGATTCTCTCAACGACGAATGAAAGACATGATCGACCATAGGTATACAAATACAACCATGATTCGAAAGTAGGAAAACTCTACTGCAAACTCTCTCAACTTCGAACGGGGGACATAGTTCGCAGTCGATATATGAGAAACGTTATATACCTTCTAAGAATTAATCTCATCTTAATCATACTATCTCTACTAGTCTCATCATAATATTAACCGAAACAATAAATAGATAAGCATATACCAGTAGCATCTGCCACATATATTCAGATATTACAAGAATGATATTACTTGTTGATCAATTCAAAACTATAAAAAATATGTCCATCGAATAACCTCTTTCAACCCTTTTTCTCCCTTTGTCATCTCTTTTTGATTCCCAACGTGCAAAAGATTGGAATCGTCAATCTAATGGTTCTCTCATCCTGATTTCATAAGTATGAAAGGGAGAAAATCATGGATGATCACTGATCTTGGTGTGATGACAAATACAGTGGAAGATGTGATCTGACGCAAGC